>OX328124.1:8409860-8497360 GCA_946811695.1 Gonocerus acuteangulatus | reverse complement strand
TCCGAGGAGAATTTGCTAATATATATATATATATATATATATATATATGTATAATATATATATATTTTTTTTTTTTTTTTTTTTTTTTTTTTTTTTTTTTTTTTTTTTTTTTACGGCGCGTCTACTTCTAGGTCATTAGACATCCAGGGTGCAGCGAGGAATTTTCCCAGCGAGCCTTGAGATGAGAAAATTCCTGCCGGAGGTGGGAATCGAACCCACCATCTCCCGCTTATGAATCCAGCGCGCTAGCCACTAGACTACGGCAGACCCCATTATATATATATATATATATATATATATATATATATATATATATAAAAGTATTAATCACTCTTCTCATTTTTGCATCTTCTGCTCGAGTGATTGGGTTGCCTTAATAAGTCTTTTTTCCCCCTATAGATGGATGGTTTGTAACTGGCACCTCTGCCTTACGGAGCATAGGATGCCCCTAATTAGCACTAAGATGAGAGATCGGATACCTCTACTGTATCTACCACCGCCCCCTGAGCTTGTTAGTATACTGCCGCCGCTGAGCCGATAATGCCGATGACTGAGCCTATATATACCGAGGACTAGTCCCGCCAGTCTATAGGCTCGTTATCTTCACCTAGTATTAGGCAGCTTTATTACAAGTCTTATTAGTTACCTGAACTCGTTAACAGGTAACCACCCCTACTCACTATCACTCCTTCTCTCTCTCTCTCTCTCTTTCTCTATCTATCTATCTATCTCCCCCTCTTCTCGCTTTCCCTCTATCGGTCTCTTACTTGCTGCTTTAATTTTATTTGATGTGCTCCTCCTCATTGGCTATCAACACAAAGAACAGTATCCTCTGAACCATTCATTATAGGAAACCAGCATAGCTTATGTAATTGTCTGTAAATTGTAAATGTAAAAGACTTAGTGTTCTCCGTTAAATTGTACCTAGTATCTATGGAAGTATAATGTTATTTTTAAGCCAACAGTGCTTATTGTCATCAAATAAGATTATATTGTCATGTATTCTTGAGGTAGGTCAGTATAGTGTTGATGTACTGGCAGTCACTGCCTAGGAGCTCCTGCATAACAACCGGGATGTTCAAGTTCCATCGTCTTTGGCAGTCTGTCCGTATGTGTTTGATGGTAAGTTCTTTCAGCGGAGTGTAGTGTAGTGCCAGACATTAAAGCCCGAATCGCTGCAGGAAATAGGTGTCTGTTTGGGGTGCAGAAAATGTCGAGGTTCAAGGGGCTCTCCAGGAAGGCAAAGGTTCATATTTACAAGACAGTCATACGCCCAGTAGTCACTTATGGAAGCGAGGCATGGGTACTAACCGAAGAAAGTACAAGAATGCTACTAGTCTGGGAGCGGAAGGTACTCAGGATATATGGCCCGGCGATTTTTGGAGAATAAAAACTAATCTTAGCTTAAAACGATGTATGGAGACCCAGACATAATTTCTTTTATAAAACATCGAAGGCTCAAATGGTTGACACACGTCGAGAGAATGACCCCTGAAGATTGCCAAGAAAGCTCCTTTATGGAATGCCGGGTGGCAGAAGAAGGCGGGGAAAACCTCGATCGCGCTGGCTGGACGACGTGGAGAACGATCTGAAGGAAATAGGAATCCGTCGTTGGAGGCGTTTTGTGACAGATAGAGCTGCCTGGAATAAGCTGTTGGCTGAGGCCATGGTCCTTCACGGACTGTAGTGCCCGTCTGTAAGTTCTCTGTTACATATACTGCATATAGGTTTATCTCGTCTTGTCATTAAGTATTCCTGAGTTAGTCGAGTATATACAATCCTTAGTATAGCAAGAATTATTTCTTCACATCTGTTTAATTTTAAATAAATATATTTAAAATATAAATATTTAAAGGGTGACAGGCTATTTGAAAGGGGGGCAGTCCAATTTCATATTTCTGCAGTGCAATCAATCAGTTTTTAATTTAATTTATTCGGATAGTATGGATACAACAATTAAGGATGTGTAGATACTGTTTATGCACTTTTTTGATGTAGATTAATGGAATACAAAAATATATGGTAATTAAAACAAAAGTGTTTTTCTGTGGACAAAAACTTTATGATAGCCAAAGAAAGCCAGAGATTTTTTTCACTTGATGTTTAGTTTCAAACACCATCAACCTTTTTTGCGATTTTTTTTTTTTTTTGCGTTAACACTTTAAATAACCTATTAACGGGACTAGGTAACACTTTATTTATCAGTGTAAATACGAATGGATTGCTTCAATGAAGAAACCCCGTTGACAAGTTTGTTTGTTTAGATAATATGGGGCGAAAAACCTCACGGTCGTCAGCGCCCTACTATGTTATTGCAACGCACAACCACTCATCCCATGCTCCCGGTGAAAGGGGTGCTTTCCTTAGGGAATCAGGATTTATATGTATATATATATATATATATATATATATATATATATATATATATATATATATATATATATATATATATATATATATAAATATCTTTTCCACCTCTCTTCTTTTTTTTTATTTTTTTTTTTTTTTTTTTATTTTTTTTTTTTCCTGACTCACTCACACTAAAGGAATAGAAGCAGTTATTGGTACGGTTTGATCTTTAATTAACCCTCAACTGGTAACATCCAAATTTTGTACATTATAAGTAACATGCGTCTGTGAGACGTGTGCATGGTAAAAAAGTCCGACTCGCAAGAACTGCAGCATCTTAGCGCGGTTCCGTTCATGTCCCTAGTGCCATTTGATAAGCTTAGAAAAGAAATCAACTTATTTTTTTGTTTATATATCTCGTGAAACTTGTCAAAATCCTCTCGAACATCTCGAATAAAAGTGATATTAAGGCGTCAGGGACACCGACAGTAGCTAACTTTTACACAGAAGCGGAAATTACAGAATCTGGCCCTCATTCTAAAGCAAAGCTCTATAAATCAATACAAAATATGCCTAATAAAGCCTTTCTAGAGGATACAGAAGCATGGGCGTATATGAGGGGGGGGCTGAGGGGGGGGGGCTGAGGGGGCTGCAGCCCCTCCCGAAATTTTGAATTGATGATAAAAACTTCTCGTAAAACCCTTAAAAATAAATTAAATTAGATCACTTAGTTCATAAAACATATTTTATTTTACGTGTAATAGCGTTTTAGTTGCCTAAAACTATTCCAAGCTCTAAATATTTAGTATTCCATACCCTGGAAATGGTCTCAGCCCCCCCCCCCCCCGAAATTGTTTTTATATACGCCCATGTACAGAAGGATCAAGAAGAAGTACACAAGATTGAGTAGAATACCCTGCCTAATATAGCCTATATAGAATAATATGCCGAATAAAACCTATCTAGTAAATACACAAGGACAAATAAAAGTCTTGACGAATTACAAGTCAAGAAAAAAAAAACTTTATTTAACAAAATAAAACATAGTTTAGTTGCCCAACTACAATAGAATAATATACCTAATTAAGTCTATGGAGTAGACACAAATGGACCAAAAACAAGTCTTGTGAAATATTGTTTTTTTTCTAATTAAATACTTTTTATCAATATTTACTATATAAACTTTGTTGAAAACTATTGATTGCTAATTGATGAATCGGTTTACAACTAAGTAGTCTTTACGAATATTTAGTATATAACCTATGTTTGGATCTGAGTTTTTGGGGTGCTCTCCGCCTAGGCTTTGTATTAGTGTCGGCAGATACCTGGGGTATATTTACAGCTCTTGAGGATTAACTCTTAGCAGGTAAATTTCCTGCGGCCCCCTTGTTTCTACGGGAATTGAACCGCCATATTCGCTCATAGTATCTAACCGTTGTGAAGTTTATTTTTTGGATTTAGGACTTAATATACATATGTAGACTAAATCATAGCAAGAAGTAATCCTCCGTCGTCGGTTCTTAACTATGTAGACTCGCTAATGTTATCCAATCTTAGATACATCGTATTTAAAATCCACAGTAAAAACACGACATTTCATCAGAATCCCCTGCTGAATAAAACTTATATAGAACAATATGCAAAATAAAGCCTATCTAGTGGATAAAAATAGAGAAAAAAAGCCGTTCGTGGTGGTAGAAAATCTTAAAAGTATTTCGCTCAGAAATCTCCGAAATATTGTCACTAATTTTACGTATCCTGTTTTATAGCCAAATAGATTTATATTCTATAATCAATAAGAAAAACCTACTAACAATAAAAACTATGGGTAACAGATGAAAATAGGGAATACCAAGAATAATTCTAAACAACGAAATCAACACCAGTACTGTAATCTAGATATTCATACGGCATCTTCGAATTCTAACAAACAAAATATTGATTCTAATTATACGTATGCTGTTTGATTGACAAATACATTTGACTACTATAAGCAATTAAAAACACTAGGGAATATGCCAAAGAACTCGGAGTAGGAGCCTCGACAGTTTCAAGACATTTGAAGGAAATCGACAAATCCAAAACTGACATTTCATACGGTACAGCCTGATATATTTTTAACAATGAATTGTTTTTCTTATTTTAATTAATCTGTTTTATTGTCAAATATATTAACCAACTTTAAGCAATTAAAAAATAACAAGGAATAAAAACGAACAAAAAGAACCGTTCGAATAAACGAAATCAATTACTTCAAAGTTTAAGCACTTATTTCTCCGATTGACATAGCCTAATCAAAAATTGTTTCAGAATCTTTTGTAGAATATTTAGTAAGCTTTCGCATGGTAACCCTCCGTTTACCAATATTCCTAACCGCCTTCGAGATATTAGGGAATGTATACGAAGTTCCCAAAACATTTCATGTCTGTTAATAAAATATTTTATTCTAATCCTTCCTTAGCTCCAAACTTAACCAAAATTTTAACATATTAGTGTTGATGAAATTCAAACATGCAGAAATGTTTCAACTGAATCCCATGATTCTAAGTACCCAAACCAAAAACGGCATTCAAATTTTTTTTTTCAGTTTCCTCGAAAACGGTTAAAGCTATCGCCTTGAAAATGGTTCCATTCGTTTTCCTAGCCCAAGAAGCCTATAAAAAGAGTACTTACAAGCTTATGAACTCAAAAACGTAAGCGTTACGATTTTTTTTGCGCGAATTTCCCCCCAAACGCCATCTTCCAGTGGGCGGATTTTGCTGGTTAACGAACTTGACCTTTCAAATCGGACGACAGATTTTTGTACCAAATTTCATCAAAATCGGACCATCAGGGAAGCCAGAAATGAGCGAACAGACAAATATATATGTATGTATATATATATATATATATATATATATATAAAAATATATACACATATATATATATATATATATATAAATTTGAACCACCGTTATTTTCGGTCTCTAGGGGTTCTGAAACGCGAAATTTTCTTGTCGGCACTTCCGGATTGTTTCATTGTATCAACCTTATAAGCGGGGTTCCTCCCTATGGGGGAGGGAGGAACCGCGCTAAAAATGTTTTTGGGGGCAAATATTTTGAAAATAACTGTTCATAATGAAGGTATAGTTCTTAAAATAATTAAAAAGATAATTTTCATCACTACGTATTAAAACCATGTCTAAAAACAAGCAAAAATTCATCGCTCTAGGAGCTCAAGAATTGCATACTTCCGTTCAACACTCTAGAGATAATGGATTCAACATTCATCGCTCTAGGAGCTCAAGAATTGCATACTTCCGTTCAACACTCTAGAGATAATGGATTCAACATTCATCGCTCTAGGAGCTCAAGAATTGCATACTTCCGTTCAACACTCTAGAGATAATGGATTCAACATTCATCGCTCTAGGAGCTCAAGAATTGCATACTTCCGTTCAACACTCTAGAGATAATGGATTCAACATTCATCGCTCTAGGAGCTCAAGAATTGCATACTTCCGTTCAACACTCTAGAGATAATGGATTCAACATTCATCGCTCTAGGAGCTCAAGAATTGCATACTTCCGTTCAACACTCTAGAGATAATGGATTCAACATTCATCGCTCTAGGAGCTCAAGAATTGCATACTTCCGTTCAACACTCTAGAGATAATGGATTCAACATTCATCGCTCTAGGAGCTCAAGAATTGCATACTTCCGTTCAACACTCTAGAGATAATGGATTCAACATTCATCGCTCTAGGAGCTCAAGAATTGCATACTTCCGTTCAACACTCTAGAGATAATGGATTCAACATTCATCGCTCTAGGAGCTCAAGAATTGCATACTTCCGTTCAACACTCTAGCCATAATGGATTCAACATTCATCGCTCTAGGAGCTCAAGAATTGCATACTTCCGTTCAACACTCTAGCCATAATGGATTCAACATTCATCGCTCTAGGAGCTCAAGAATTGCATACTTCCGTTCAACACTCTAGAGATAATGGATTCAACATTCATCGCTCTAGGAGCTCAAGAATTGCATACTTCCGTTCAACACTCTAGAGATAATGGATTCAACATTCATCGCTCTAGGAGCTCAAGAATTGCATACTTCCGTTCAACACTCTAGCCATAATGGATTCAACATTCATCGCTCTAGGAGCTCAAGAATTGCATACTTCCGTTCAACACTCTAGAGATAATGGATTCAACATTCATCGCTCTAGGAGCTCAAGAATTGCATACTTCCGTTCAACACTCTAGAGATAATGGATTCAACATTCATCGCTCTAGGAGCTCAAGAATTGCATACTTCCGTTCAACACTCTAGCCATAATGGATTCAACATTCATCGCTCTAGGAGCTCAAGAATTGCATACTTCCGTTCAACACTCTAGCCATAATGGATTCAACATTCATCGCTCTAGGAGCTCAAGAATTGCATACTTCCGTTCAACACTCTAGAGATAATGGCTTCAACATTCATCGCTCTAGGAGCTCAAGAATTGCATACTTCCGTTCAACACTCTAGAGATAATGGATTCAACATTCATCGCTCTAGGAGCTCAAGAATTGCATACTTCCGTTCAACACTCTAGAGATAATGGATTCAACATTCATCGCTCTAGGAGCTCAAGAATTGCATACTTCCGTTCAACACTCTAGAGATAATGGATTCAACAGTCATCGCTCTAGGAGCTCAAGAATTGCATACTTCCGTTCAACACTCTAGAGATAATGGATTCAACATTTTATGCATTTGTAAGCTGTTAGATTTCTTTTTGAGTTTTGACTTTACCGGCGTGTTTTCTATTTGGGAAAATAATAAATAACAAATTTCCTAATACCTGCTAATTTTTTCTTCACGTTCCCCAATCCCAAGAATATCTCGTCCCATTTTCTCGACATCATCTTGGATGTTCAACAATTATTAAATGACGTCACCTTTTTTTATCAGAATTTTAGGCGGAATTCCCTATTAGCGCGGTTACTCCCTATCTCCATAGGGAGAACCCGTTTATGAGGTTGACCTCATGACGCAATCCAGAAGTGCCGACTAGAAACTTTCTCGTTTCAGACCCCATAGATCACGAAAATATTGGTGGTTCAAATTTGTGTATATATATATATATATATATATATATATATATATATATGCATATATATATATATATATATATATATATATATATATATATATACACATATATATGTATATATTTATATATATGCTTGTCTGTTCGCGCTCTAGCAAGCTCAAAAATGGTCCAATTTTGAACCAGCAGAATCCGCCGACTGGAAGTTGGTGTTTGGGGCGAAATTCCCGCAAAAAAAATCGTAACGCTTGAAATATTTTCTACATCTTGGAAATTAATCCAAACTAAGATGTTCAAATTTTGGTTATATTTGAAGTTAAGGAAGTACGCGAAAAATTTTTTTTTTATTAATAGACATGAAAAGTTTTCGGATTTTCATGCATTATTCGTAAATATCTCGATAACGGTTGGAAAATCGTGGTAAGTGGAAGGTGACCATTCGAATGCTTACTAAATTCTCTACAAAAAAGGTTCTGAAGCAATATTCGATAGGGCAACGTCAATCTGAGATATAAGCACTGATGATTTGTGATGCTAATCTATTTCATTTCTTCGAGATGTACGTAACCGCGCTAAGATGACGCAGTTCCTGCGAGTCGGATTTTTTTTTATTATAATGACAATGATTCAAATTATATGCGTCTATTCATTTACTATTTCAAGTGAAGAAAACTCATTGACAACAGTAACGTTGGGAATGAAATGTACAATTAGTTTCAGAATAAAATATAAATAGAGAGGAAAAATTATTAAATTTTGTTTGAAATGGTTATTGTTGATTTGCTGCGTTCCTAAATTGCAGTAAATAAATAGTTTCAAGTAATCACGCCTGTGAGACGAACATGAAAATGAGCGGTATTACTAACACGCCTCTAATAGACGGTGTAATTTATAGTTAGACCCTTACTACTACCACAAAATAGAATTAATCGGGTTCAAATTTCACTAGCGTTTTTTACATAATCTAACGTGAGCATACACTGGAGGTTTTATTTTACAAATAGCTCTAAGCACCACAATGCGGGAAAATACTATACACAGGCGTCTCTCAGACGTATGTTACCAGTTGAGGGTTAAAAATCTATATATATATATATATATATATATATATATATATATATATATATATATAATAGGAAAACCAACAAACTCCACGGTCTCCACCACAAATGATTTATTTTATTCACTCAAAGCAAGCTTTCGGAGTCTACAGCTCCATCCTCAGTGCTTGTGTAACACTATGCCATTTAGTTATTCGTGGAGTTTGTTGGTTTTCCTATTATGATGCAGTACCACCACCGTCCAGCCAAATCAATGTCAAGAAATCTTCGACCTCGTCAGGCTTCGGCTGGAATATCTAAATGGCATAGTGTTACACAAGCACTGAGGATGGAGCTGTAGACTCCGAAAGCTTGCTTTGAGTGAATAAAATAAATCATTTGTGGTGGAGACCGTGGAGTTTGTTGGTTTTCCTATTATGATGCAGTACCACCACCGTCCAGCCAAATCAATCTCAAGATATATATATATATATATATATATATATATATATATATATATATATATATATATATATATATAAATCACGTGTCTTTCTGTATTTCTGTTTGTTTGTTCCTTATACAAATCTACACCGTTTGACCGATTTTGACTAAACTTGGAATAATGGTAGGCGGAGTTGGGCAAACGTTAGCGCGCGCTAAAAGCTGATACCTCTCCGCTAATTTAGCGAAACTGTAGAAAGCCACCGCTAATAATTAGCGGTTAGCGGCGGCAGTGCGCTAACCGCTAATTATTATCGGTGGCTTTCTACAGTTTCGCTAAATTAGCGGAGAGGTATCAGCTTTTAGCGCGCGCTAACGTTTGCCCAACTCTGATGGTAGGTCTTGATACGAGAAATCTCCTAGGCTAGGTCAAAAAAATCTACCAGCTGTCTGTCTGTATGTTTGTCCCTTATACAAATCCACACCGTTCGTCCGATTTCGACTAAACTCGGTACACATGTAGATCTTAATCTGGGGAGTCTCGTAGGCTAAGTCAAAAACGTCTTATAGCTGTCTGTCTGTATGTTTGTCCCTTTTACAAATCCACACCGTTCGTCCGATTTCGACTAAACTCGGTACACATGTAGATCTTAATCTGGGGAGTCTCGTAGGCTAAGTCAAAAACGTCTTATAGCTGTCTGTCTGTATGATTGTCCCTTTTACAAATCCACACCGTTCGTCCGATTTTGACTAAACTGGGTACGCAGGTAGATCTTAATCTGGGGAGTGCCGTTGGCTAGGTGAAAAAAATCTACCAGCAGTCTGTCTGTATGTTTGTCCCTTATACATATCCACACCGTTAGACCAATTTTTACGAAACTTGGTATACATGTATGTCTTGATACGGGGGGAGTCGTCTAGGACTCACAGTTGGGAGATCACGGGTTCATAACAGTTCCAGATTCGTGTTATTAGATTTTAATAATACTTATTTGGTGTCTAATTTATTTAGGCTTTTCTATACGCAGAAAGTAGGCGTAGCATGGCACGCCGGGTAACGGCTAGTATAAAATAAAATTAAAGAAGGAAGATTTATGGCACCTCAACTGGTAGATTGTATCCTAAGCGGAAATGACTCCATCCTCTCAACGTTCGCTCTTGGAAACACTATAACACTTTTTCACATTTTCGTACGTTGTTTTACTAAAATACTAATTTTACTATTAAATGCAATAAAAACAACAAAAAAAAAAATACAACCAATTAAGGTTTTAGGTAAACAGATACAAAAACCCGGTCAAAAGAGCAAAACTAACAATTTCAGCGTTACAATTCCTTATTTCTCCGATTGAGGTTGCCTCATCAAAAATTACATTAGAATGTTTTTTGTAGAGACTTTAGCAAGCTTTCAAATGGCCACCTCCCACTTACCAGGATTTTCAAATTGTTTTCGAGATATTTTAGATAATATACGAAAATCCCCAAACTTTTCATTCCTGTGAATGAAATATTTTATTTCTACTACTACCTTAACTCCAAATGAAACCAACAATTAACGATCTTAGACATTTGGAACATGTTTCAAATGAATCAATCGTTCCTGAATACCCAAACTGAAAATTAGCATGGGAACGTATTTGTATCAATTTTTCTCTTAAAAGGTTATAGATACCGCTTTGAAGATGGTTTCATTCATTTTCCTATGTTGAGGAACGTATAAAACGAGTACCTGCAAGCATATGAACTTGTAAATGTAAGCGTTAGGATTTCGTTCCAAAAGCCATTTTTCGAATTAGAGATTTTTGAACAATTTCTTAAAGGTCAGACTATTTTTGAGCCGCTGAGAGAGCAAACAGACAAATATATATATATATATATATATATATATTCAATTCCATGATTTGTGACCTTTATTTATATACAATTATTTATTTTCATAAATATGGCAAAGGTCCAAATAATAGTACTCCAGATTCTTGCACTATTTTATTTTTGATACGCCCTACATGTTTCGTGGCCTTATGCCACCTCCTCAGGGGCCACTAAATCCTAAAAACATTTTTTACAAATTTTTAATACCTTATTTTAGTAAATTTAATAATAATTATACACCGAGTAACATTAAAATTCCTATACTAACCCCTAAACTTTATATGTAAAATATAATAATAAAAATAATATTGTTATATTGTACATACCCTATGTGTGGTCAGCTCGCCACCCATACTATGACTGAGGCTAGCTAAATACCTGTGTCGAGAGGCTTAGTAATCAGCTTATTAAGATAAGTTGTATAAAGGTTTGTACTATTGCTTTTTCCCTTGGATTGTTCGCTATTTTCTAATGTTATTGTAAAATATTTTATTTAAAAATTTAATTTCTGTTTGTTTATTTACCGAATTCCTGTTTTTTATATAATAATAAGCTGATATAATAATAAGCTGATATAATAATAAGCTGATTACTAAGCCTCTCGACACAGGTATTTAGCTAGCCTCAGTCATAGTATGGGTGGCGAGCTGACCACACATAGGGTATGTACAATATAACAATATTATTTTTATTATTATATTTTACATATAAAGTTTAGGGCTTAGTATAGGAATTTTAATGTTACTCGGTGTATAATTATTATTAAATTTATTAAAATAAGGTATTAAAAATTTGTAAAAAATGTTTTTAGGATTTAGTGGCCCCTGAGGAGGTGGAATAAGGCCACGAAACATGTAGGGCGTATCAAAAATAAAATAGTGCAAGAATCTGGAGTACTATTATTTGGACCTTTGCCATATTTATGAAAATAAATAAATGTATATATATATATATATATATATATATATATATATATATATATATATAAAACTTTGAGCCACCGTTATGGAAATATTTTTTCGGCACTTCCGGATTGCGTCATGAGGTCAACCTCTTAAGCGGGTTTTCTTCCTGTAGAAGGCGGGAGGAACCGCGCTAAAAGCCCGACTCGCAGCCTTCCGAACTTGTGAGTTCTGTTGAACCAACGATTTCTGCGACTATTTAAGTTTGAAATATAGGAGCGTGAAATATGTAGAGTGGATTTTAATAAATTAATTTAATTCTATTTTTATTAAACCCTCACCAGGCATATATTTTTGCAAAATAAATATTTAAAATTGTATCATAAAGAGTTTGAGCGAGAAGCCGTGATAAATGGAATGGTCCTTGATTTTTTTTTTTTTTTTTTTTTTTTTTTTTTTTTTTTTTTTTTTTTTTTTATCGGCGCATCAACTATTTGGGCTATTAGCGCCGGGCTATCTACAGGTTGCCACCCTTTTATAATGCCAACAGCACGTGGTCGGTCACCCATTCAGGTACTGACCACGCCCGACGTTGCTTAACTTCGGTGATCTACGGGAACTGGTGTATTCAACGTGGCTATGGCCGTTGGCAATGGTCCTTGATCAAGGTAGAATTGTGACCTATCCTTGTGACCATGAGGTTTAGCGATTACCAAGGTCACAACAAGTCGTTAATATTCCCTCGAGACCCAGATAGATAATTGTTTAAGATAGAGGATTTAATAACTCCATTTCAATGGAATATTAAATGGCGGATTAAGCCAACATTGAAGATGTTGTCAATTCAATGTTCAATAAATGAAAGATTATTTATTCTCATCTATAAATTGGTGAATCGGTCAAAAAGTCTGGTCATTCACTGAATGAATCCAACATGGCGGGGATAAGTCAGCTCATCGATGATCGAAATGAATTATAAAATGAAGAAACAGCCGAAAGGTCTCGTCATTGACTAAATGAATCCAATATGGCGGGGATAAGTCAGATGATAGATGATTGACGTGAATTATAAAATGGAGAAACGGCCGAAATGTCTGGTCACTGACTGAATGAATCCAATATGACGGAGATAAGTCAGCTGATCGATGATTGACGTGAATTATAAAGTGGAGAAATAGCCGAAAGGTGTGGTAATTGACTGAATGAATCCAATATGGCGTAGATAAGTCAGCTGATCGGTGATCGACGTGAATTATAAAATGGAGAAACGGTCGAAAGGTCTGGTCATTGACTGAATGAATCCAATATGACGGAGATAAGTCAGCTGATCGATGATTGACGTGAATTATAAAGTGGCGAAATAGCCGAAAGGTGTGGTAATTGACTGAAAGAATCCAATATGGCGTAGATAAGTCAGCTGATCGGTGATCGACGTGAATTATAAAATGGAGAAACGGCCGAAAGGTCTGGTCACTGACTGAATGAATTCAATATGGCAGGGATAGGTCAGCTGATCGATGATCGACGTGAGTTATAAAATAGTGAAATAGCCGATAAGTATGGTCATTGACCGAATGAATCCAATATGGCGGAGATAAGTCAGCTGACTGATGCTCGACGTGGAATTATGTGAGGCCGGCTTGCTGGAACTGCATCATCAAAGTGCGATTCCCTCTTTATTTCTAGTGCAATTTGGAAAGCTTAAAATGGAAATAGTTTTAATTTTTCATGAAAAATGTAAAATGAAATTTCAAAGATTAAAGAATGAGTGGGTTAGGGTCGGGAAGGGACCCCGATTTGACCAAACAACCACTGGACGGGAAATCAATCCTCTTCCACTGGGTCAAACTCAACCCCTTTTCTTGTATAGATATCATGAAACCCGGTTCTAGAATTACAATCTGATAAATATATTCACTTTCCTCGTTTAGTCCAAGAGCCAGTAACCGCACGTTTCATGAAAGTGTTTTATGAGCCTTGAAATTTTACTATAATCTACCTCTTGGGTTGATAAGAAGGTAAATATGTGTTGGGTAGAATTACCGTGGAACACCAGGTACTGCGGCATTGGGAAAAGATGCAAAAAAAAATAGTTCCCAAAAAACGAGTTTTATTGAGAAGCCAACTATCTTTAATTTAAAATTAAGAAAATTTTACAATGAATAATAAATAAGGCAAACATTTTAAGGGGTATAACACGTAAAAAAAAAAAAAAACTTAATTGGTTTTATTCTAATATTAAATGAGAGTTTTATTCACGCTGCCATTTAAACCGGAACAGCTGTACAAGATCATGTGAGCAAGAACCAATGAGAGCGCAGAGAACAACCACAACTGCGTGGTGCTCTCACTCACACAGTTGCACGCAGTGTATTGCAGTTTATCATAGGCAACATTTATTATCATGTTTCCTGATAATTAAACCCCACAAAAGTGTCTGCCCTTTTGTAATAATTTTCTAATATCTTTATTGAAGACGCTGTTTAATCCGCAGCGTGAATAAAGCACTTCATATAATATTAAAAATAAGAACTGGGCACTTTTTTTTTTTTTTTTTAATATAAATTTTAACCCCGTTAAATGTGTCTGCCTTATTTATTATTCATTTTCAAATTGCCTGAATTTGCAATATTTTTTCGTTAATGATAGTTGGCTTATGAATAAAACATTATTTTTGGGCAATATCTTTTTGTACCTATCCCCTATGCGCAGTTCGTCTAACCAACACATATATACCTTCTTATCTACCCAAGAGGTACATTATAGCAAAATTTTAAGGGACATAAAACACTTCATGAAAGGTGCTTTACCAGTTATCCGACTATTAGTTCTATCAAAACAAACCCACCTATCAAGTGTAAGTACATTGGTCTATATTTGGAATGCTACCACAGCCGCAGCAACAAGTCCACCGTGAAGACATTACCTCAAGATGTGATATATTAGACAAGACCAGCTGTTGGAACACTGACAGCTGTGAGTCGTGTTACATTAGTCCTTGTACAATATGTTCCGCTGATATACAATATTCCAGTCCAAATCCAGGCCAAGGTCGATCCTCCTGTACCTCTAGAGGAATGTGGGCGGTCAAGATCGGCTAAGGTCCTTGGGGGTATGATGCTGGGTTTCTGAAAGGGGAAGAACAGGAGTAGCTTCGCAAAATTTTGGTTATATAATTAGGTTTTAGCATGGCCTGGGTGAGTCATTAATAAAGATCAAGAGTTAGGAAGCAAACCTGGCGTAGGACATTTTCCATATGGAAGAAACGGGATTATGAGGTTGACCTCGGAAGTGTCGAATAGAACATTTCACTTATTCAAAGCTCGAAGTTCACCGGTTGACAAATAATCATAGTATGATGTTTCTTGACATTGAGGCGCTCCGGACCTTCCCACATCGGTACCCTCAGCGCACAAAAATAACGGCGGTTCATATTTGTGTGTATATATAGCATTTCCAAGTCAATTTGAACCTTTTACAAGTCAACTGTAACCTTTTACATACCAAATGCCACCCTTTCCAAGTAATCAGCAACCCTTTCCAGTTCAAATGTAACCCGTTCCAAATGAGTTGAAACCATTTCCAAAACAAATGTAACGCTTTACAACTCAATTGTCACCCTTTTTATTGTAATCATTTCCATTTCAATTGTCACCCTTGAAAATGTTTCGAAAATTTACCGTAATGGGGAATTTGGGGCCTCAGAACTCAACGGGATAAATCATGATAATATTTTTATTTTCAGAACTATTATTGTGCGAAAGCAGTTAACGAGTGAAATTACACTTTTCGAAAAACAATGAATTTTCAGAAAATAAACTTTATTAGGAACAAAAAACCAACTACTTTTTTTAAAAATTATTTCCCTCATTTTTTTCGTGAGGTGTATAAAAAAATAAATAACATTTTAAATAAAATAAATAAGTTTTTGGCACAAATGAGTAAACAAAAAAAAATTATATTTATTTTCAATTTTTAAAAATCAATACTCATACTTTATTCTTATAAGAATAATTTTTAGATAAAAATTTTAAAATAATTTTTATTTGCAAAACTTTAATTTTAAAACGTCTAGAGAATTTTTTAAAAAACATTCTAGCCGATAGAAATTCAAATAAAAATTTTAAATAACTATTTGAAAACAATTTTATAGATAGAATTCTGATTTAAATGTTAAAAAAAGAAATGTTTGCAAAATTGTGATAACACTTTTGGTCCCTGAAATTTTCGAAATATTTTCAAGCGGTTAAAATTTAAATAAAAAGGGTGACAATTTAGTTGTAAAGAGTTACATTTGTTTTGGAAAGGGTTTCAAAGCATTTGGAAAGGGTTACATTCGAATTGGAAAGGGTTGCTGATGACTTGGAAAGGGTGGCATTTGATTCGTAAAAGTTTACAGGTTCAAATAGACTTAGAAATGCTATATATGTACATATGTGTGTGTGTGTGTTATGATGGCATTTGTTCATCGCTGGGAATCATTTTTTCTTTTAGATGGAACGGCTTCTTTCTCCAGTGGATTTTCCTACCTCTTCCTGATATATTTTGCTGGAATCCTCTCCAGCTTCGGCCAGTAACTGCAGGCCCAACGGATTGGAACACGGAGCCGGGCTTAAATCTAAGTCGTATCCTACGCTTACGTACTAGAAGGGAGTCTTAAGTCAACTTACTGTATGATATTAAATAAAGGTGGACAAAGCTGCATGGGGATTGATCTGGGCTATGAAGGGGTGTTGAAAAGTTCTCTTGTCCGTCGCTCTCTCTAATCCGGCGGTCTCCGAACGGAATGAGTGACAGATCTCGGAACTGGCCGGAGCTAGACCTGCTAGAGGGTTCCTATAAAACCTTCCCTTCCTAGCTAGCCAAACAATCCTTTCGTGGTATTTCATTGAATGGAAGTCAAAGAAGGGATATATGTTTCCTTTTAGAGGCAGCAACTTCTGTTTCTACTAAGAAAAAAAAATTTTCTACTAAGACACCTGCGGCTGGAACTGATTTTAGTAGCCAGTCTAGTTTGAACACTCAACGCGCGTGGAGTGGAAGTTTTAAAACTAATTTTAATATCTATCATATTAAACATTAAAAATGGTAGGTATTAATATATTCTCAAATAATAAGGTTTTTCGGGGGGTGGTCTAGTGGCTAGCGCGCTAGATTCATAAGCGGGAGATGGTGGGTTCGATCCCCACCGGCGCCAGAAATTTTCTCATTTCAGGGCTCGCTGAGAAAATTCCTGGTTGCACCCTGGATCTCGGCGCTAATGGCCAAGAATTATGTCGATGCGCCGTAATAAAAAAAAAATAAATAAATAAGGTTTTTCAAATAAATATGTCGCCGCTTCTAATTTAATTCCTTAATCAGGCGTTCTCTGCAATCAGACTCCCGATGATCAGACTCCTGATGATGGGGTCCTGATGATGCCTGGTTCCTCCCTCCCTCCATAGGGAGGAAAGCCGCTTATAAGGTTGATCTCATGAAACAATCCGGAAGTGCCGACTAGAAAATTTCTCGTTTCAGACCCCATAGATCACGAAAATATAGGTGGTTCAAATTTGTATATATATATATATATATATATATATATATATATATATATATATATATATATAGCGAAACATCTTTCTTGCGAGTGCTGATAAATAAATAAACGGACAAACCCAGCTGACACTAGATTGGAACCAGCATCACCTAGGTGGAAGTCCATCACGCTAGCTATCCTCTTTTCAGGGTTCCTTAAGGATCTATTGAGGACGTACTATGAAGCTTTGCTTTTCAGGATTATAAAATCTGGTTTTGAAATTAAATATAATTACATTGTCATCGTGCTTATGATTAATTACATCACGAACATGCGTGATAAATATATTATTATATATTGGAACAGTAATATTTCAAAATTATAATCATGGCCGAAACGAGAATTTATGCTCTGAAATAAATGGTAACTCCCAATGAAGTTGATAGCAATATTCACGAGTTATATGATAATATTATGCTAATTTCGAGATTTATTAGAGAAATATATCCAAGCTGTCATAAATTTGTGAAGGCTATTATTACTAGTATGTGATGTTAATGTGTTGCTCCGATGACGTCATAAGTGTGCCAAGAACAGACTTAGTGTTTCTGTATTTGGTTTTGGATGTTGTAGGTGTTTCGTGGGCTCGGTGTAGGTCGTCCTACGCCGACAAGCTGTCGAGAGACATTCAGGCGTCTGAAAGCATTGAGGCGTTTCTCAAGAAGTCTTCAAACGAGTCCTTAATGGCCACATAGTCCAGAAAAAAAAACAATCTTAGACATTTTAGCGCGGTTCCTTCATAAGGAGGAAACCCGATTATAAGGTTGACCTCGTACCGGAAGTTCCAACTAGAATATTTCATACGAAGGCAAGGGATGGTTGAGTTTCGGCTAGGAGCAAAAATAGTCCGTCACGCAGGAGCTGCATAACTAAGCACTATCCTTAGAATCGGGCAGTGTCGAGTGCATTCCTGAATAATTTGCTTAAAATAACCTAGATAGATAAATAAAATAAAAACACAAATAGTTCTGCTCATTTGAATTTATTATGAGCAGATGTTTCAATTATTACTTTTGTAATTAATTTCCTTCCAGTTTTGTGTATGCGTGGTACTACACTACGTAATAAATACACAAAGCTTCACATTTTCGTCTACTGATCTTGATGAATAAAATATAATAAAAATTACGACTGGTATTGGCAAATAACTACTTTGGCTCCAGGGTAACCCCCCCCCTCTTAATGAACCAATTTAGTTTATTCTTACAAAATATTTTTCTCTTCAGTTGACCACAAGAAATACCGAGTTTCCTTGAAATATAACAAAAATTAAGGCTAGTATTGGCAAATAACTACTTTGGCTCCAGAGTAAACCCCCCTCCAGACGGACCGATTTTGTTGGTTAACAAACTCGTTCAATCGTTTGATGGGGGAATACTGCATACCAAGTTTCGTGGGGAAAAAACAAAAACTCTGGCCTGTGTCGTGTTAACGGAGACATATATAACTATATATATATATATATATATATGCATATATATATATATATATATATATATATATATATATATATATATAAATTTTAAATGGGGTCATTTTTGGTGTCTACTAGGTAGGATCGATAAAGATTCGAAGAAATATTTTAAGAATTCCGTCATGAGTCCAACCTCAATAGCTACTTTCCTTCGGAGGAAACTGCTAAAACGTCAGACCTTCAGGAATAAATCTGTATTGGACGTTTCGGCTGCACTTTGGCAGACTTCTTCAGCTAAAAATAAATATATACGTCCAAATACAGATTTCTTCCTGAAGGTCTGACGTTTTTTTCTCCTAGACGAATCCCAACCATACCTTGTCTTCGTATCACCGGAATATGGAATACATTCTAGAAAACATTGAGGTTAATGCGACTACTAAAAAGAAAATTAGAGGAACATTTTATAAGAATAGACCCAATATTAATATTCGTTACTTCATAAATGGTCGGAATTCCAGTGTGTCATATGCGTAGGCGTGTCAATACTACATCTTCTTGGCTTTTACACTGATTCTCAGAGGAGTGTTAGTGATTTCCAGATTTTTTTCGTAGAATTTTGTGTTTTGCCCTTTACTATATTTTGTGCTCTTATTTATAAAGCAGGCTACACGCGGTCAGAAAGCCAGTCAGTTAGGCCTGAACAGTCCGCCTAAACCTGTATATATTCCGGCTGGTCTGTCAGTTAGACCTTAACAGTCCGCCTGAACGTGTATATATTCCGGCTGGTCTGTCAGTTAGACCTTAACAGTCCGCCAGAACGTGTATATATTCCGGCTGGTCTGTCAGTTAGACCTGAACAGTCCGCCTGAACGTGTATATATGCCGGCTGGTCTGTCAGTTAGACCTGAACAGTCCGCCTGAACGTGTATATATTCCGGCTGGTCTGTCAGTTAGACCTGAACAGTCCGCCAGAACGTGTATATATTCCGGCTGGTCTGTCAGTTAGACCTGAACAGTCCGCCTGAACGTGTATATATTCTGGCTGGTCTGTCAGTTAGACCTGAACAGTCCGCCTGAACGTGTGTATATTCCGGCTGGTCTGTCAGTTAACCCCTTCAGTTCCCTCGTCCAGCCGGCTGGACATAACTTCTTTACTTTGTATCACACTGACTATGGTCGATAGATTTACTACCACTTTGGTTTGAAGCTCTATGTATTTGTCTTCCACTTTACACCGAATATAAAATGATTCCATTCAATTTTGAAAGGTTATGTGTAAAATCTTCTCTGCTCCTCCACGGGCAGTCATGGATTCTAAAAGTTATTGACTTTTCTTTACATATTTAGCCCAAATGGTTTCTTTTTAGTGAAAAAAACTCCTCCGAATTTAATGTACATGATCTTTTTAAAGGTTGGAAGTTCAATTTTATCAATAAAGTTTGTAATAAGGTGTCTACGAATTTTTGAGAATCCATGTCCAGTATACTGCACATGGGAAGTCAACCCTCATATTTGATGTAACAATATTTTTTATCTATTTTTCAAATATTTACTGTTATATTTTGTTTTTATGTTGTCAGAATTGTTTTTTTGAGTACCATAATAATCAATAACTTTTTCTGAATGGTATGGGCTAGAAGGCGCCCAAACCATTCAAAAATATAATCTGTCCGTTAACATGATTTTCAAAAAATATATTCTTATTAGTTTTATGTTTCGTTTTTTTTTTTTAAATAATCAAATATCTCTTTTTGAGACTAGACTGTAAATATTTCAATTTTATTAATTTTCATTATTACTGTGCGCTGACAACAATTTTGTGTCTAAAATTCTAATCTATTTTTACAATACCTTATTATATTTGAGCTTTTACAATAATATTTACTAATAATTTTTTAATTTATTTTTTCTGAATTACTTTCTTTTAAATTGTTAATAAATTACTGCTTTAATTATATATTTTTTTAATATTTCGAAATTTTGAATTTCGGTTTTCATCCACAAATCGCATTACTTGAGAACCAATGTCCAGTTTACTGGACATTACATAACTCATGTCAGGTAAACCATAAAATTCTGAAAAAAATATCAGGAATCATCACAAGAGCAATACACAACTGTAGCAGGAAAGTAAATTTTTTTTATCAAGAAATAAAAATTCGGACCTGAAGGGGTTAAGACTGTTCAAGCGGCTGGAATATGTACACACGTTTAGGCGACCGGCCTTCAGGCGGTCTGAACATGTGTTACGTGTTTTAGATTGCTCGTCGTCTGTGTTACTGCATGTCTGACGTATAAATAAATAGTTAGCCATTTTTGCAACGAACTTATTGTCCCGTGAACTTTTGTTAAAGCTTGATCTGAAAAACTCGTGATTCTGAATATGCCGACGAAGGCCGACTGGTGCAATTCGCACCTTGGCCCCATCGAAGCGGTCCAGCCAATTAATACTTTTGCCTTATCTAAATTAGTTATCGAGCAAAAAGCCTCGACGATTGGAAGTATTTTGCCAGGCAAAACCCTTCGGATTACAAGATTGCCTTCCTAAACCAAGTCAGCTTTCTCCGTTCCCATCCAGTGCGTTATGAAGAATAAGGCTGTGCAGTGTGTATTTCCGCAAGGGCAGATATATAGTTTTAATTTATCGATAAGCTACTTGAGGTCGACAACCAAAGTCGACAACATTCTGGCATCATCTCATAATACTGAAATAGAAAACTAATTAAGCAGGTATTATTCAGACTTCCTGAAACTCATACCTATAACCCTCACGTGACCCCAATCCGCAAGACTTTCCATGCTTTAGGAGCGGAGCCCATTTCGCCGAGTTGGTTCTACGCTCGTTTCTCCTTAATCAGGATACGATGGACAGAAGCAGAATTGAAACGCTAAACCACAATTAAAACAAGCTGTGAAAATTGGAGTTAAAATTTAATTCCAGTTTTCTCAGTTTGTTCTAATAGGGGGTTAGAGGGCACTTACATTGGTCCCGATCCGATCCGATAGCCACCGACTGTCGAAAGAAAAACAAACACATGCATCTCAATGGAGGTGCCTACATTGGTTCCGATCCGACATGATCCGACCGATTTCGGACCGACGAAGGAAAATGGCCATACCACATATTTTTTCAATAAGGTCTACAGACCCTACATTTGCTCCGATTTCAATGCATTGTTTTTTTGTTTTTTTTTTTAACAACATTGTCAATTCACATTTTTTTTTTGTTTCCCTTGTTTATTAATTGCGTGTAAAGGTGTTTATAACCTTCCAATGGTTACAAACTTCTAGCTACCTATTTTAAAAATTATTTTAAAATATGAATACCTCCAACACAGGTTTCTGTGCTTATTAGGTGGTTCTTAAATTAGTCACTCATTTTCAATTCACTACGAGTTCATTACTGACGAGCTGTGACTACATCGGATCGGATCGGGTCGGGACCAATGTAGGCTTTCAAGTCGGCCGCTGTCGGTGAAACGAACTCGGATTGGATTGTCTCCCGATCCAATACGGGTCCAATGCAGCCGTAGTCACCTTTATCATTGAGTCCTTCAATTATTTAAGTAAATTCTTTAAATAAACGAAACTCTAAATGTTTCTCACAATTCTAAGGACAAAATTCCTGATATTGGTGAATAAATCTTCTTAAAATGAATAAAAACCCGGTCTAGAGGTTCGAGGATTTATATAGGGGAATCAATAAAAATGGCCGACCTTCCTCGGTAAATCACAGCCAATGACAGCTGGAGAATTCAACATCTGTTTGGATATTCCTTATACCGCGGTTCTAGGTTTAATATTTCTCAAATCCTACTTTATACATAAGCATTTGTTTATTATTGATGTGAAGTAGGGAAAAGGACAATTAACTTTTAAAACTTCTACAGTGGAACATGGATAATTCGAACTTCGATAATTCGAAATCGTCTTTAATTCGAACATTTCTCTCGGCCCCTAGAATTTAGGGCATAAACAATGTAAAAAAATCGTGGTTAATTCGAATAAAATTTTGGATAATTCGAATTTTTTACGAGTCTATACCTCCAATGGGAGATGTTCGATCTTTATTTTTTTTTTTAAATATCGTCCCCTCGGTTAAGAAGGATAGTAAGATACGGATGTAGGGGTTCCGGGACAAGAAGCGCGGCGGTTCCATCTATGAGAGGTAAAAATAAAAAGTCCGACTCGCAGGAACTGCATCATCTTAGCGCGGTTCCGTTCTTAACCGAAGTGCGATTAGTAAAGGAATAGTAGCAGCTATCGGTAGGTTTTGATCTGTCATTAAAAATATAAAATAAAATCTGAAAGAGAAGGAAGCTTAAAGAGCCACATATGGAAACTGACAGTTTTCTAAACGGATGGGACTCTCCCGTCATCGCGACGCTCACTCTAGGAAAACTCTATTACCAATATGATTCTTATTTTCTCAGCTTTAATCAAATACTCATTCCACCGTTAAACAAACTTAAAAAACAAAAGTGAGGTAAACAGTGACAAAAACCCGTTTAAAATAACAAAACTAACACTTTCGTAGTTTTAAGCACTTACTTCTCCGACTGACATTGCCCCATCGAAATTTGCTTCAGAATCTTTTTTTAGAGAATTTAGTAAGCTTTTGAATGGTTAAATCGTACTTCCCACAATTTCTTAACTGTTTTGAAGATATTAAGGGGGGAAAATGGTGCTAATACCTACCGATAGCTGCTATATTCCTTCACTAATCGCACTTGAGATAAGAACGGAACCGCGCTAAGATGAAGCAGTTCCTGCGGGTCGGACTTTTTTTTTTGTCAGACAAATTAATGTATTATGTTTATATTATAATATAAATATTATGTTTATAAGAAGAGCAAATCACTTTAATTGCGGTGTAAAATATTGTTGCTAGCTAAATCTAAGTATTATATAAGCTCATAAGGAAAAAATGGTGCTAATGACTCAGATTTCGATACACCATAAAAGAAAAAAAAAATTAAGGACAATATACAAAGATTCCGAAGTATTTCATGTCTGTCAATAAAATGTTTTATTCTAATCCCAATAACGCAACACTTATACACAAATAAACTTTTTTTAGGTACCTATTTAATACGTATAAAATAAGGTTATAATGAGCAATCCGCTGTGGCATACACCAAGTACTACCACCGTGTGGAGTGCAACTAGTATAGACCGGTACGTCTGTACCACTGTGGTATGTAAAGAGCGGCTGTTCTGATACTGGCAAAAATTAGAAATCCTACATTCCTAAAGTTGTTTGGAGGCTTATCTTTATGACTCTAGACAAGGACTTGAAGATGACGAGGGTACAGGGAGACGAGGGTACCTGGGGACAGGGAAAACGCCCCCCACCCTAAGCCTCCTAGCTCCTCACCTTCGAATTCATATGATTTCGTTCAATGAATTTAAAAAAAAAAATTAATAAATAGATAAAAACTTCTGAAAATAGGGAATACTAAAAACAATTCTAAAGAACGAAATCAACACCAGTACAGTCATCTAGATATTCATAGGGCATCTTTGAATTCCAAGATACCGTTGAAACAAAATATTGTTTCTATATATACGTATCCTGTTTTATTGACTAATACATTTGACTACTATAAGCAATCACAAAAATAACGAGCAGTGAAAAAAAACTGTAGGAAACACACAAAAAGATTCGTTCAAATGAACGAAATTACCTATGTTTTAAGCACTTATTTCTCCAAATATGACCATCCCATCGCAAATGTCTTCAAAAAAATTTTTGTAGAAAATTTAGTAAACTTTCGAATGGTAATCTTTTGCTTGCCAAGATTCCAAATCGTTTGCGTGATATTAATGAAAATATACGAAGTTCCCAAAACTTTTCATGTCTAAAAATGAAATATTTTATTTTAATCCTTCCTTTACTCCAAACGTAACCAAATTTTCAACATATTAGTTTTGATAAAATTCAAACATGGAGAAAATGTTTCAACTGAAGCCCATGATTCTAAGTACCAAAATCAAAGACAAAAAGAACAGTTCGAATAAGCGAAATCAATTACTTTAAAGTTTTAAGCACTTATTTCTCCGATTGACATCGCCTAATCAAAACTTTCATTAGAACCTTTTTTGTAGAGCATTTAGTAAGCATTCTAATGGTAATCTTTTGTTTAACAAGATTCTCAACCTTTTTCGAGATATTAAGGAAAGTATACAAAGTTACCAAAACTTTTCATGTCTGTTCATAAAATATTTTATTCTAACCCTTCCTTAACTCCAAACGTAACATAACTTTCTACATATTAGTTTTAATGAAAGTAGAACATGCAGATAATGTTTCAACTGAATCCCGTGATTCTAAGTACCCAAACCAAAAACGGTATTCAAAAACTATTTTTCCCATTTTCTCGAAAACGGTTAAAGCTATCGCCTTGAAAATGGTTTCATTCGTTTTCCTAGCCCAAGAAGCCTATAAAAAGAGTACTTACAAGCTTATGAACTAAAAAACGTAAGCGTTACAATTTTTTCTGCGCGAATTTCGCCCCAAACGCCATCTTCCAGTGGGCGGATTTTGCTGGTTAACGTACTTGACCTTTCAAATTGGACGACTGATTTGTGTACCAAATTTCATCAAAATCGGACCATCAGGGAAGCCAGAAATGAGCGAACAGACAAATATATATATATATATATATATATATATATATATATATATATACATATATATATATATATATACAAATTTGAACCACCGTTATTTTCGGTCTCTAGGGGTTCTGAAACGCGAAATTTTCTTGTCGGCACTTCCGGATTGTTTCATTGTATCAACCTTATAAGCGGGGTTCCTCCCTATGGGGGAGGGAGGAACCGCGCTAAAAGTGTGTTGATTTGACATGGAATGACCCATAGTATAGTTCTTGGACTCTAGGAGTTCTGCAAAGTGGTGGGTCGCGCTTCCTCCCTTCCAGGGGTTGTTGTTACATACACCATCCTGTTTTATCCTAGAATTCCCTTCCACCATCCCTCCCATCTTCCTTTCTTATTCAGTTATAAGTGAGTCAGCGTCTAGATCTGTTGTATTGTTTGTGCCTTGAATTTCCGGTGTACACCGCAGTTCAGTGACTTCTTGATTTAAGATGTCGAAGCCTACCAGTTATAAAACTTTAACGTTGCCAGAGAAAATAGCTGCAATTAAAGAAGTTGAAAATGGAATAAAGAAAAAATCTGAAATTGCCAAGGACTTTAGAATTCCTCCTAACACTCAACTTACCTGAAAAATAATGAAAAAATTCTTTCCCATGAAAATGACTTTTTTCAAAACAATAGACTTATATTTTTACTTTTTTATAAATTATTTATTACATATGTACGTAATCATCAATTTATGAAATATTTGTTATTGTTTATATAAAATGGGAGAAAATATGAAATTCGATTTTTTACCCCTTTATTTTCAAAAACTTTTGTAATTCGAATTCTGGATAATTCGAACTTTTTTATCGGTCCCTAGAGGTTCGAATTATCCAAGTTCTACAGTATTATATTACACAGGCACGCAAAACAAAAAAAAAAGCGGTCTGTTCTAAACACGCCATACGTTTATTCCTATGTATTTCGACAAGCTGAATCCGAATCTGCAGTCAAAAATTCATTTTTTTGCAAAATGAATATATTTGTACTTTAACGACTTCATACGAAATTTGACCTTCAAATTCTCTTATACCTGACGTGCTGGGGTGAAACATACCTCGGATTCGAATTCAGCGACCCTCAAAACCACGGAAGCTCTAGTTATTTCTTCTTTAACGACTTCATACGAAATTTGACCTTCAAATTCTCTTATACCTGACGTGCTAGGGTAAAACATACCTCGGATTCGAATCCAGCGACCCTCAAAACCATGGAAGCTCTAGTTATTTCTTCTTTAACGACTTCATACGAAATTTGACCTTCGAATGCACTTAAACCTGACGTGCTAGGGTAAAACATACCTCGGATTCGAATTCAGCGACCCTCAAAACCATGGAAGCTCTAGTTATTTCTTCTTTAACGACTTCATACGAAATTTGACCTTCAAATTCTCTTATACCTGACGTGCTAGGGTAAAACATACCTCGGATTCGAATTCAGCGACCCTCAAAACCATGGAAGCTCTAGTTATTTCTTCTTTAACGACTTCATACGAAATTTGACCTTCAAATTCTCTTATACCTGACGTGCTAGGGTAAAACATACATCGGATTCGAATTCAGCGACCCTCAAAACCATGGAAGCTCTAGTTATTTCTTCTTTAACGACTTCATACGAAATTTGACCTTCAAATTCTCTTATACCTGACGTGCTGGGGTAAAACATACAACGGATTCGAATTCAGCGACCCTCACAACCATGGAAGCTCTAGTTATTTCTTCTTTAACGACTTCATACGAAATTTGACCTTCAAATTCTCTTATACCTGACGTGCTAGGGTAAAAAATACATCGGATTCGAATTCAGCGACCCTCAAAACCATGGAAGCTCTAGTTATTTCTTCTTTAACAACTTCATACGAAATTTTACCTTCGAATGCTCTTATACCTGACGTGCTGGGGTGAAACGGACTCCGGAGTCGGATTCAGCGACCCTCAAAACCATAGAAGCTCTAGTTATTTCTTCTTTAACGACTTCATACGAAATTTTACCTTCGAATGCCCTTAAACCTGACGTGCTAGGGGGAAACATACAACGGATTCGAATTCAGCGACCCTCAAAACCATGGAAGCTCTAGTTATTTCTTCTTTAACGACTTCATACGAAATTTGACCTTCAAATTCTCTTATACCTGAAGTGCTGGGGTAAAACATACCTCGGATTCGAATTCAGCGACCCTCAAACCATGTAAGCTCTAGTTATTTCTTCTTTAACGACTTCATACGAAATTTGACCTTCAAATGCTCTTAAACCTGACGTGCTGGGGTGAAACATACCTTGGATTCGAATTCAGCGACCCTCAAAACCATGGAAGCTCTAGTTATTTCTTCTTTAACGACTTCATACGAAATTTGACCTTCAAATTCTCTTATACCTGACGTGCTAGGGTGAAACATACGTCGGATTCGAATTCAGCGACCCTCAAAACCATAGAAGCTCTAGTTATTTCTTCTTTAACGACTTCATACGAAATTTGACCTTCAAATTCTCTTATACCTGACGTGCTAGGGTAAAACATACATCGGATTCGAATTCAGCGACCCTCAAAACCATGGAAGCTCTAGTTATTTCTTCTTTAACGACTTCATACGAAATTTTACCTTCGAATGCTCTTATACCTGACCTGCTGGGGTGAAACGGACTCCGGAGTCGGATTCAGCGACCCTCAAAACCATAGAAGCTCTAGTTATTTCTTCTTTAACGACTTCATACGAAATTTTACCTTCGAATGCCCTTAAACCTGACGTGCTAAGGGGAAACATACAACGGATTCGAATTCAGCGACCCTCAAAACCATGGAAGCTCTAGTTATTTCTTCTTTAACGACTTCATACGAAATTTGACCTTCAAATTCTCTTATACCTGAAGTGCTGGGGTAAAACATACCTCGGATTCGAATTCAGCGACCCTCAAAACCATGGAAGCTCTAGTTATTTCTTCTTTAACGACTTCATACGAAATTTGACCTTCGAATGCACTTAAACCTGACGTGCTAGGGTAAAACATACCTCGGATTCGAATTCAGCGACCCTCAAAACCATGGAAGCTCTAGTTATTTCTTCTTTAACGACTTCATACGAAATTTGACCTTCAAATTCTCTTATACCTGACGTGCTAGGGTGAAACATACATCGGATTCGAATTCAGCTACCCTCAAAACCATGGAAGCTCTAGTTATTTCTTCTTTAACGACTTCATACGAAATTTGACCTTCAAATTCTCTTATACCTGACGTGCTAGGGTGAAACATACCTCGGATTCGAATTCAGCTACCCTCAAAACCATGGAAGCTCTAGTTATTTCTTCTTTAACGACTTCATACGAAATTTGACCTTCAAATTCTCTTATACCTGACGTGCTAGGGTAAAACATACCTCGGATTCGAATTCAGCGACCCTCAAAACCATGGAAGCTCTAGTTATTTCTTCTTTAACGACTTCATACGAAATTTGACCTTCAAATTCTCTTATACCTGACGTGCTGGGGTAAAACATACAACGGATTCGAATTCAGCGACCCTCAAAACCATGGAAGCTCTAGTTATTTCTTCTTTAACGACTTCATACGAAATTTGACCTTCAAATTCTCTTATACCTGACGTGCTAGGGTAAAACATACATCGGATTCGAATTCAGCGACCCTCAAAACCATGGAAGCTCTAGTTATTTCTTCTTTAACGACTTCATACGAAATTTGACCTTCAAATTCTCTTATACCTGACGTGCTAGGGTAAAACATACATCGGATTCGAATTCTGCGACCCTCAAAACCATGGAAGCTCTAGTTATTTCTTCTTTAACGACTTCATACGAAATTTTACCTTCGAATGCTCTTATACCTGACCTGCTGGGGTGAAACGGACTCCGGAGTCGGATTCAGCGACCCTCAAAACCATAGAAGCTCTAGTTATTTCTTCTTTAACGACTTCATACGAAATTTTACCTTCGAATGCCCTTAAACCTGACGTGCTAGGGGGAAACATACAACGGATTCGAATTCAGCGACCCTCAAAACCATGGAAGCTCTAGTTATTTCTTCTTTAACGACTTCATACGAAATTTGACCTTCAAATTCTCTTATACCTGAAGTGCTGGGGTAAAACATACCTCGGATTCGAATTCAGCGACCCTTAAACCATGTAAGCTCTAGTTATTTCTTCTTTAACGACTTCATACGAAATTTGACCTTCAAATTCTCTTATACCTGACGTGCTAGGGTAAAAAATACATCGGATTCGAATTCAGCGACCCTCAAAACCATGGAAGCTCTAGTTATTTCTTCTTTAACAACTTCATACGAAATTTTACCTTCGAATGCTCTTATACCTGACCTGCTGGGGTGAAACGGACTCCGGAGTCGGATTCAGCGACCCTCAAAACCATAGAAGCTCTAGTTATTTCTTCTTTAACGACTTCATACGAAATTTTACCTTCGAATGCTCTTATACCTGACGTGCTGGGGTGAAACATACCTCGGATTCGAATTCAGCGACCCTCAAAACCACGGAAGCTCTAGTTATTTCTTCTTTAACGACTTCATACGAAATTTGACCTTCAAATTCTCTTATACCTGAAGTGCTGGGGTAAAACATACCTCGGATTCGAATTCAGCGACCCTCAAACCATGTAAGCTCTAGTTATTTCTTCTTTAACGACTTCATACGAAATTTGACCTTCAAATTCTCTTATACCTGACGTGCTAGGGTAAAACATACCTCGGATTCGAATTCAGCTACCCTCAAAACCATAGAAGCTCTAGTTATTTCTTCTTTAACGACTTCATACGAAATTTGACCTTCAAATTCTCTTATACCTGAAGTGCTGGGGTAAAACATACCTCGGATTCGAATTCAGCGACCCTCAACACCATGGAAGCTCTAGTTATTTCTTCTTTAACGACTTCATACGAAATTTGACCTTCAAATTCTCTTATACCTGAAGTGCTGGGGTAAAACATACCTCGGATTCGAATTCAGCGACCCTCAAACCATGTAAGCTCTAGTTATTTCTTCTTTAACGACTTCATACGAAATTTGACCTTCAAATGCTCTTAAACCTGACGTGCTGGGGTGAAACATACCTTGGATTCGAATTCAGCGACCCTCAAAACCATGGAAGCTCTAGTTATTTCTTCTTTAACGACTTCATACGAAATTTGACCTTCAAATTCTCTTATACCTGAAGTGCTGGGGTAAAACATACCTCGGATTCGAATTCAGCGACCCTCAACACCATGGAAGCTCTAGTTATTTCTTCTTTAACGACTTCATACGAAATTTGACCTTCAAATTCTCTTATACCTGAAGTGCTGGGGTAAAACATACCTCGGATTCGAATTCAGCGACCCTCAAACCATGTAAGCTCTAGTTATTTCTTCTTTAACGACTTCATACGAAATTTGACCTTCAAATTCTCTTATACCTGACGTGCTAGGGTAAAACATACAACGGATTCGGATTCAGCGACCCTCAAAACCATAGAAGCTCTAGTTATTTCTTCTTTAACGACTTCATACGAAATTTGACCTTCAAATTCTCTTATACCTGACGTGCTAGGGTAAAACATACAACGGATTCGGATTCAGCGACCCTCAAAACCATAGAAGCTCTAGTTATTTCTTCTTTAACGACTTCATACGAAATTTGACCTTCAAATTCTCTTATACCTGACGTGCTAGGGTAAAACATACATCGGATTCGGATTCAGCGACCCTCAAAACCATAGAAGCTCTAGTTATTTCTTCTTTAACGACTTCATACAAAATTTTACCTTCGAATGCCCTTAAACCTGACGTGCTAGGGGGAAACATACGTCGGATTCGAATTCAGCGACCCTCAAAACCATGGAAGCTCTAGTTATTTCTTCTTTAACGACTTCATACGAAATTTGACCTTCAAATTCTCTTATACCTGACGTGCTAGGGTAAAACATACCTCGGATTCGAATTCAGCGACCCTCAAACCATGTAAGCTCTAGTTATTTCTTCTTTAACGACTTCATACGAAATTTGACCTTCAAATGCTCTTAAACCTGACGTGCTGGGGTGAAACATACCTTGGATTCGAATTCAGCGACCCTCAAAACCATGGAAGCTCTAGTTATTTCTTCTTTAACGACTTCATACGAAATTTGACCTTCAAATTCTCTTATACCTGACGTGCTAGGGTAAAACATACGTCGGATTCGAATTCAGCGACCCTCAAAACCATGGAAGCTCTAGTTATTTCTTCTTTAACGACTACATACGAAATTTGACCTTCAAATTCTCTTATACCTGACGTGCTAGGGTGAAACATACCTCGGATTCGAATTCAGCGACCCTCAAAACCATGGAAGCTCTAGTTATTTCTTCTTTAACGACTTCATACGAAATTTGACCTTCGAATGCACTTAAACCTGACGTGCTGGGGTAAAACATACCTCGGATTCGAATTCAGCGACCCTCAACACCATAGAAGCTCTAGTTATTTCTTCTTTAACGACTTCATACGAAATTTGACCTTCAAATTCTCTTATACCTGACGTGCTAGGGTGAAACATACATCGGATTCGAATTCAGCGACCCTCAACACCATGTAAGCTCTAGTTATTTCTTCTTTAACGACTTCATACGAAATTTGACCTTCAAATTCTCTTATACCTGACGTGCTAGGGTGAAACATACCTCGGATTCGAATTCAGCGACCCTCAAAACCATAGAAGCTCTAGTTATTTCTTCTTTAACGACTTCATATGAAATTTGAAATTCAAATTCTCTTATACCTGACGTGCTAGGGTGAAACATACCTCGGATTCGAATTCAGCGACCCTCAAAACCATGGAAGCTCTAGTTATTTCTTCTTTAACGACTTCATATGAAATTTGAAATTCAAATTCTCTTATACCTGACGTGCTAGGGTGAAACATACATCGGATTCGAATTCAGCGACCCTCAAAACCATGGAAGCTCTAGTTATTTCTTCTTTAACGACTTCATACGAAATTTGACCTTCAAATTCTCTTATACCTGACGTGCTAGGGTAAAACATACATCGGATTCGAATTCAGCGACCCTCAAAACCATAGAAGCTCTAGTTATTTCTTCTTTAACGACTTCATACGAAATTTGACCTTCAAATTCTCTTATACCTGACGTGCTAGGGTGAAACATACATCGGATTCGAATTCAGCGACCCTCAAAACCATGGAAGCTCTAGTTATTTCTTCTTTAACGACTTCATACGAAATTTGACCTTCAAATTCTCTTATACCTGACGTGCTGGGGTGAAACATACCTCGGATTCGGATTCAGCGACCCTCAAAACCATAGAAGCTCTAGTTATTTCTTCTTTAACGACTTCATACGAAATTTGACCTTCAAATTCTCTTATACCTGACGTGCTAGGGTGAAACATACCTCGGATTCGAATTCAGCGACCCTCAAAACCATAGAAGCTCTAGTTATTTCTTCTTTAACGACTTCATACGAAATTTGACCTTCGAATGCCCTTAAACCTGACGTCCTAAGGGGAAACATACAACGGATTCGAATTCAGCGACCCTCAAAACCATAGAAGCTCTAGTTATTTCTTCTTTAACTACTTCATACGAAATTTGACCTTCGAATGCTCTTAAACCTGACGTGCCCGGATGAAACGGACTTCGGATTCGGATTTAGCGTGTCGAAATACATACGAATATATTTATGGCGTCTTTGGAAATTACCACTTTTTTTTGGGTTCAGTGTTATTATTAACTATGAATTTTAGCATTGAGTTAGTAGATAGTGGAGGGAGTGTTATCTATCTTCCAATGCTAAAAAAGTGTAGGTCTGAAATCGGCCATGTTAGTATGACTATAGTACCAGTAGTGACGCGCGAAAATTTGAATCTGAATATGATCGTAAACAAACAATGAGCTTAAACGAATATATATTTCATATTTGTATTGATTTATATTTATACATCAGAGATTATTTACAAATAAAAAAACGAATTTATTCGTACTTCATATATTTGTGAATACGAATATAAATAAATTCGTGCTTCATATATTTGTGAATACGAATATAAATAAATTCGTACTTCATATATTTGTGAATACGAATATAAATAAATTCGTATTCATAAGTGTGAATACGAATTTATTTTTATTCACATATATTAAATATAAAAATACAAATACAATTTTATTCGCAAATTTTTCTGCGAATAAAAATAAATTCACAGAAAAAATTGTAGATAATCACAAAAAATGTGAATATTTTCAAAAAATCAAGTAATTACAAAAAAAATCACATTGAAATGTACGAGTAGAAATTTATTCACATTATAATTTGTGAATAAAAATTTATTCACAATAAAATTCGCAAATAAATCATGAATTTATTCGTATTAAGATGATATTACGAAAGTTATTGAAGGTGATTTTTTTTTTTTTTTTTTTTTTTTTTTTTTTTTTTTTTTTTTTTTTTTTTTTTTTGTACCTCTGTACCTCCATCAAAAAAAAATCTAGGCGCTAATAACCTAGACGTTAAACGCCTTAAAACAAAAATCACCTTTAATAACTTTCGTAATGTCATCTTAATACGAATAAATTCATAATTTATTTGCGAATTTTATTGTGAATAAATTTTTATTCACAAATTATAATGTGAATAAATTTTTATTAGTATATTTTAATGTGATTTTTTTGTAATCACTTGATTTTTTGCAAATATTCACCTTTTTTTTAAGGCGTTTTTCGTCTAGGTTATTAGCGCCTAGATTTTTTGTTTACACCGAGTCCGCCGCGGGACCACCAGCCATGCTGCAGGGACACAGTTTGTCATCTGTACCTCCATCAAAAAAAAAAAAAAAAAAAAAAAAAAAATCACCTTCAATAACTATCGTAATATCATCTTTATACAAATAAATTCATAATTTATTTGCGAATTTTATTGTGAATAAATTTTTATTCACAAATTATAATGTGAATAAATTTGTATTCGTATATTGTAATGTGATTTTTTTTGTAATCACTTGATTTTTTGTAAATATTCACATTTTTTGTGATTATTTACAATTTTTTCTGTGAATTTATTTTTATTCGCAGAAAAATTTGCGAATAAAATTTTATTTGTATTTTTATATTTAATATATGTGGATAAAAAGTAAATTCGTATTCACACTTATGAATACGAATTTATTTATATTCGTATTCACAAATATATGAAGTACGAATTTATTTATATTCGTATTCACAAATATATGAAGTACAAATTTATTTATATTCGTATTCACAAATATATGAAGTACGAATAAATTCGTATTTTCATTTATAAATAAAATTATGCTTATCTCTGTTATACATATATATAAATATAAATTAATACGAATGCGATATATATCGTCACTACAAATGCAAAGTATTGAATGTGAAAATCACCACTTTTCAGAGTGGAAAAGCATTTATTCATAACTTTTTTTTGGACAGGCAAATATTCGGCAGATTTGACCTTTTGATAGTGGAATACTTTCCCTTTATTAGAGTGAAGTCAGATTCAAGAATTTGCCGTAAATAAGTCCAGCAGAAATTATTAAAGATTGACAATGAAAGATGCATTTTTTCGCATTCGTTACTTTGCATTTGTATCGACGATATATTCGTTTGATTTCATTGTTTGTTTACAATAATATTCAAACATTCACCTTTTCCCGCGCCCTTGGTCACACTGACATGGCCGATTTTAGGCTTCAACTTTTTTCGTTTAGACTCCCTCCCCTCTCTACTAACTCAATGAATTTTAGGACAGGTAACCTATAGGTTACTACCCTTTTCTAGACAGGATAGGGCTGATGCCTTTTCTTTTTCTAAACAAGGATAGCCACCAAAAATTCCGTCATGAGTCCAACCTCAATAGCTACTTTCCTTCGGAGGAAAGTGCTAAAACTCAGCTGAAAGTGTGACATTCTTGCTTATGCATGGGCCTTAGGATTAAGACAGGAAGAGTGACGCAAGTGGCCTCTGGTGTAGAAGCTCTGAAGCTAGGTACATACAGTTTTGATGGTTCATAAAGAGATATTTACCATGTCTTTCATAGTCATAACTATGACGGTGTGAATAAAACCTATTTTTGGGTTGTGTCAATTTACAAATACTATTGCGATATCGGCGCTAATGGCCCAGATTTGTCGTAGCGCCATAAAAAAAAAAAAAAAAAAAAATAGAAAAAAAATTAACTAGTGCGATATGCAGAGTTTTCTCCTAATTCTTCCTTTTGGCATTATACTATGGGATTATAAGCGATTAAAGTTGATTAGGGTAATTCCCCCACTTTTCTAATATCTGTTAGCTGACTATAAAGCACATACTGACTGAATGTTTACAGCGACAAAACTATGACTTACCTTACAATATGACTGAATTACTCGGCGATGGAAGCAAATATATCGATGAGATATTGAACTACTTAAACAAGACAAACTTACTAACCAGATTATAGCATAAATTTAGAAAGGAAGAAGAGGGAAAACAGCCCATAGAGATTTGTTTATATATACCATTATTATTTATATAAAAAATATACCATTGTTTATTTATATACAAAAAATAATATAGAATGCATGTGTGTGTGTGTGTGTGTGTATGCAGGTGTGTACATGTGTGCATGCATATTTGTATGCATTTTGTATTTATATACTTTGTATTTATATTTGTATGCATTTAATGTATTTATTCTATTATATCTTAATCTGTATAATTTGTTCGTATATCCTACTATTTGTATGATTAAAGAAATTAGTAGAATAGTATTCTCCTATGTCTAGAAGTAGAATAAACTATATAAACATAGTGTAATGTATATTTGTATAATTTGATGTATATATATAATAATGATGATGTATATATTGTTGATGTATGTATGTATGTACATATGTGTAATGTTGGTTCTGAGCAAGTCGCTATAGTTGCCAAAAGCTCATAAAATAAATATATAAAAAAAAAAAAAAAAATAATATCTGTTATGTTTCCATACCAGATATTAGATATCCATGTGTTTCCTGCCCCAGTATATCGTCCATACATATGAAAAGTATCGAATGTGAAAAAACGCATTTTTCATTTTCAATCTATACTGTTGGACTGATGTAGGTTCTGGCAAACTCTTGAAAATTAAAGTAAAATAATTATCAATTACAGAAAATCAAACTAACAAATGCTAATTAAGGCTAATTAAAATATACTATATATTTGTCAAATATCACTCACTCACTGACCTACCAGCCCAAACCACTCACTCACTGACCTACCAGCCCAAACCACTCACTCACTGACCTACCAGCCCAAACCACTCACTCACTGACCTACCAGCCCAAACCACTCACTCACTGACCTACCAGCCCAAACCACTCACTCACTGACCTACCAGACCAAACCACTCACTCACTGACCTACCAGCCCAAACCAATTGACAGAAAAATTTGAAATTTTGCATGGACACTCCTTTTAGGATATAAACACTCGCTAGGAAAGGTTTTTTGATATTTAGAAGAAAGCATACACGCCTAGGCAGCATGCGTTGCTAGGCCAATAACAGGTCAGTTGTGGCCGTACTGTATCTATTTCATAATATTATTTTTATTATGATGAAAAACTAAATATGATGACAGAGCTTGAATAACTAGAAATAAACTGTGATTTTACGCCCTGGTGATGGTCCATCCGAGGTAATGATATCCTAACAGCCTCCTCACCCATCAGCATCCCCAGTCAGAACACTTCTTGGTAATGCTCGAAAATATAATGGCTGTTTCCAAATGACATCTTGGAAACATAAATTTTTCAATTTTAACGTATATTTATTATTGGCAACGAATTTTAATCTGCAATGGGTTAGCTATACATTATCTGTTTCTTGACATTATTTCGGAGCACCCCAATGTCCAGAAACATTATACTTTGATTACTTATCATTTGATGAATAACATATAGTATGAAGGGAACCGTGGTATAATAAACTGTACAAAATTATATAGTAACGTTAACTTAGATGATATATTATTTAACGCAATAAAATAACTACTTGTCTGCCGTGACGAAGCAGGAGTATTCAGCTAGTATATGATAAGATAAAATTTATATAGTCATCTATAAGGTACCAAACCACATTTCACATTCGATACTTTGCATTTGTATCGACATAATGTTCCTGTTGAGAATATAGGAAATGCCAGAGTTAGATCGATAAGCCATTAGTATTACAAACGATGGCTAGATAGCGCTGACAGTCAAAGCTAACTACAAGAGGCCTTTAAACACTCTCCCTAACGAGGCAGCAATCCGATCATTCAATAATGGCGCCTTCAACAATCCACTAACGATTAGAAACAATGTCTACAATATAGCAGTTCCATGTATATTTAATTTATTCAATTCAATATAGTTAGGCAACTAGGGGTTTCCACTAGTAGAAAGGATATTGTATCCAACTAGAAGTAAAGGGGATGAGGGTTCAAGTCGCGCCTGGAGATAGTTAGGCAACTAGGGGTTTCCACTAGTAGAAAGGATACTGTATCCAACTAGAAGTAAAGGGGATGAGGGTTCAAGTCGCGCCTGGAGATAGTTAGGCAACTAGGGGCTTCCACTAGTAGAAAGGATATTGTATCCAACTAGAAGTAAAGGGGATGAGGGTTCAAGTCGCGCCTAAAGATAGTTGAGTTTCTTCATCCATGGACACGTGCAAAATATTCCCTGCTCCACTCTGCAAGGATATTTAGAAAGAAATATTAGGAACGGTGTCAACCTAAGGATAAGGTCTAGACGCAGATGCGCTGAAAAATAAATTTTTCATATCTGTTAATAATTTTCCCCCCTACTACTTCGTTACTTTAAACGTAACCAAAATTTATACATATCAGATTAGGTGAATTTCAAACTAGAACTTCTGAGATACAGCTTGCCCCTCCCCCTTCAGTTTGCCATTCCTTCAGCTTGCCCTTCCTTCAGCTTGCCCTTCCTTCAGCTTGCCTTTCCTTCAGCTTGCTCTTCCTTCAGCTTGTCCTTCCTTCAGCTTGCTCTTCCTTCGGCTTGTCCTACCTTCAGCTTGTCCTTCCTTCAGCTTGCCTTTCCTTCAGCGAGCTCTCTTCCTTCAGCTTGCTCTTCCTTCAGCTTGCCCTTCCTTCAGATTGTGCTTCCTTGAGCTTGCCCTTCCTCCAGCTTGCCTTTCCTTCTGTTTACCCTTCCTTCAGATTGCCTTTCCTTCAGCTTGCCCTTCCTTCAGCTTGCTTTTCCTTCAGCTTGCCCTTTCTTCAGCTTGCCTTTCCTTCAGCATGCCTTTCCTTAAGCTTGCCTTTCCTTCAGCTTGCTTTTCCTTCAGCTTTCCCTTCCTTCAGCATGCCCTTCATTCAGGTTGCCTTTCCTTCAGCCTGCCTTTTCTTCAACTTCCCTTTCCTTCAGCTTGCCTTTCCTTCAGATTTCTCTTCCTTCAGCCTTCCCATCCTTGTGTGTTTTGTACCCAACTCCTAAAATCTGTTTTGAATCTGAGCCCTGAAATTTGTTTTGTATCCAACTCCTGTAATTTATTTTTTTATTGACTCCCAAATTGTGATTTGTATCTGTTGTTTTAATATATTGATTTTATGTATATTTAAATCAGGTACTGTCTTTACACCTTATGGAAATTCAACATTGCATTGTTGACAACAACACTGACATTAGGGGGCAATGCTTTAACCATATTTTGTTTTTATGATCTTGATCTAGTGTGCACCCCACTAAAAATTATAATGTTTACTGATTAATCTGAGGTTATGTTTAACTTAACACTTATCTAAAGTAAAAACTATTTTTTTTCATTCGTCTGAAGCGTTGCTTTCGTTGCTGCTGGCATTCAAACCGAAGCGACTGGCTACTAATGTAGTCCGTTGTCCGGCCCTGGTAATGCAAACGGCCACAAGGAGCGCTGCGCACGTCCGACCATGCTTTATTTTCCCGGTAATTTCTCACAACTCCCGCCCAAACTTGCTAATGGTTTTGCTCCTTCCAGTAAGGACCAACATGACCACAATTGCTTTAAATACTTGCCTTTCTAATTAACAGCACAACACTAAACTACTCCGAGTCCTTTATTAACTAATGTAATTGCTTTATATTTCCCCGGTGTTTAAAGCAGGAAATCCGAGATGGTATTCTCCTTTCTGTCGAGTTTACGATTTTTCGAATTCATCATTTTAAATTCTTTACTCTTCTGGCCAGAAACTTCGACCTTTTCTCAAATACTATATACAAAATGTTAAAGTTGATAAAAGAAACGTTGATATATATATATATATATATATATATATATATATATATATATGTATATATTTTTTATTTTTTTTAATTCATCGGCTACTGAGGCCATTAGCACAATAAAAATAGTTATTCGAACTTATTTTCAGCTTGAGTTTTCAGAAACTATTGATTCAGTCGAAACTTGTTCCAGATGTTTAACATTCGTCTAATATAAGAAATTTAAATTCTGTTTGTGTTTGGAGGTAAATAAGAATTAAAAAAAAAAAATGTCATTAATGGACATAAAAAGTCTTCGGATTTTAGTATATATATATATAAAATATCTCGAAAAAGGTTGGGTTTAAAATAATTATACATTTGCATTATCCTAATTTACTGAGAATCTCGATGCACGGGGATTGCAGGATTTTGAAATAAGGTTTCTGCGAGAAGTTGGAGTCACGTCACGAAGTGAGATATTCTTCACGATTCTGGGGAATTTGCATGTCCGGAATGAATTATTCAGAAGGATTTGTCCTTTGCTTGGATGGGAATCATGGGTCGTGAAGAGTCCATTCACAAAACGAAAAGTAAACTAAGGAAATAGTTATGGATTTAAAAAAAAAAAAAATAATCTATGACAAAAAACCTAACATAAAAAAGTCCTGAACAATGGTTACTTTCCACTTACAACGATTTCCCAACCGTTTCGAAATATTTTAGAAAATACACTAGAATCCGAAAACCTTTTATTAATATTTTTTTTTTACAATAAATATGCATTAGCGATTAACTTCATTGAAAAAAAACGTTACAAAAAAGTGTCCGCTGGCGTTCGCGCATGCGCGTTAGCCATGTACGAAGAAGAAGACTGTATGTTATACAGTGGCCAGCCGAGGAGACTGGGGCCCAATCCTTCTTCGGTAGGAGGGGAGACCGCCGGGATATGTAGTGCCGACTCTACCCCTACGGGGTCTGTCCCACGTGCTGGCTGGGAATGTTCGTGGGCTTGGGGTTTTCTTCGGTTGGTTCCCTCTCTCACCGGCACGGCCAACATTGTAGCGGCTATGTAACAGGCACGGGACCTGCCCTCCTTGAGAGATCAGGATAAGTCCCCCCCTGTTTCTCTTCTGGAAGGAAACCGTAGGGGGTGCTTTTAACACTTCCGGGCCAGTGACCATTCTGTTACTTAGGGGCTCATGGCACGGTCATGAGTTTCCAAAATGGTACTACGGTTGGGTTGGTGGCAGGAATCACGTTGTGGTTGCCTGTCACAGCGTAGTGGTCATATGGTTGGATGCTCCGCTGCAGAGTAGCCAGAATTTGGAGGTATTCTGTATGGAGCGAGACTCATGCGCTCTGCAGGGGGGAGGAAGCAACAGTAGTAAGGCCTATCCCGAGGGCCGTCTTGCAATCTCCCATGGGCAGCGAAACCCCATGGGGATCGCAGGGAAGCCCTCATCTCGTGGGCGTTAGTAAGGTTAGTGTGGGAAGGGAAGGGTTCAGTGAGGGCTCATAACGCTATATACGGGTCTCTTTCCGTTTCCACTTTCTGGCGCGCGCACACCTGTATGTTATACAGTACATTACATAGGTTTGTCGGGTGGACCTAAAGCATATATATGTTCCTGAATTTGAGCAGAAGGCTCTAAAAGAAATTAATTTGTCTTCCAATACTTCCTTAACTCCAAACGTAACCAAAATTTACCTATCATAGTTTAGATCAATATCAAACGTCTGAAACCTACCTATCATAGTTTAGATCAATATCAAACGTCTGAAACCTACCTATCATAGTTTAGATCAATATCAAACGTCTGAAACCTACCTATCATAGTTTAGATCAATATCAAACGTCTGAAACCTACCTATCATAGTTTAGATCAATATCAAACGTCTGAAACCTACCTATCATAGTTTAGATCAATATCAAACGTCTGAAACCTACCTATCATAGTTTAGATCAATATCAAACGTCTGAAACCTACCTATCATAGTTTAGATCAATATCAAACGTCTGAACCTACCTATCATATTTTAGATCAATTTCAAACGTCTGAAATCTACCTATCATAGTTTAGATCAATATCAAACGTCTGAAACCTACCTATAATAGTTTAGATCAATATCAAACGTCTGAAACCTACCTATCATAGTTTAGATCAATATCAAACGTCTGAAACCTACCTATCGTAGTTTAGATCAATATCAAACGTCTGAAACCTACCTATCGTAGTTTAGATCAATATCAAACGTCTGAAACCTACCTATCGTAGTTTAGATCAATATCAAACGTCTGAAACCTACCTATCGTAGTTTAGATCAATATCAAACGTCTGAAACCTACCTATCATAGTTTAGATCAATATCAAACGTCTGAAACCTACCTATCATAGTTTAGATCAATATCAAACGTCTGAAACCTACCTATCATAGTTTAGATCAATATCAAACGTCTGAAACCTACCTATCATAGTTTAGATCAATATCAAACGTCTGAAACCTACCTATCGTAGTTTAGATCAATATCAAACGTCTGAAACCTACCTATCGTAGTTTAGATCAATATCAAACGTCTGAAACCTACCTATCGTAGTTTAGATCAATATCAAACGTCTGAAACCTACCTATCGTAGTTTAGATCAATATCAAACGTCTGAAACCTACCTATCGTAGTTTAGATCAATATCAAACGTCTGAAACCTACCTATCGTAGTTTAGATCAATATCAAACGTCTGAAACCTACCTATCGTAGTTTAGATCAATATCAAACGTCTGAAACCTACCTATCGTAGTTTAGATCAATATCAAACGTCTGAAACCTACCTATCGTAGTTTAGATCAATATCAAACGTCTGAAACCTACCTATCGTAGTTTAGATCAATATCAAACGTCTGAAACCTACCTATCGTAGTTTAGATCAATATCAAACGTCTGAAACCTACCTATCGTAGTTTAGATCAATATCAAACGTCTGAAACCTACCTATCGTAGTTTAGATCAATATCAAACGTCTGAAACCTACCTGTCGTAGTTTAGATCAATATCAAACGTCTGAAACCTACCTGTCGTAGTTTAGATCAATATCAAACGTCTGAAACCTACCTGTCGTAGCTTAGATCAATATCAAACGTCTGAAACCTACCTGTCGTAGTTTAGATCAATATCAAACGTCTGAAACCTACCTATCGTAGTTTAGATCAATATCAAACGTCTGAAACCTACCTGTCATAGTTTAGATCAATATCAAACGTCTGAAACCTACCTATCATAGTTTAGATCAATATCAAACGTCTGAAACCTACCTATCGTAGTTTAGATCAATATCAAACGTCTGAAACCTACCTATCATAGTTTAGATCAATATCAAACGTCCGAAACCTACCTATCATAGTTTAGATCAATATCAAACGTCCGAAACCTACCTATCATAGTTTAGATCAATATCAAACGTCCGAAACCTACCTATCGTAGTTTAGATCAATATCAAACGTCCGAAACCTACCTATCGTAGTTTAGATCAATATCAAACGTCTGAAACCTACCTATCGTAGTTTAGATCAATATCAAACGTCTGAAACCTACCTATCGTAGTTTAGATCAATATCAAACGTCTGAAACCTACCTATCGTAGTTTAGATCAACATCAAACGTCTGAAACCTACCTATCGTAGTTTAGATCAATATCAAACGTCTGAAACCTACCTATCGTAGTTTAGATCAATATCAAACGTCTGAAACCTACCTATCGTAGTTTAGATCAATATCAAACGTCTGAAACCTACCTATCGTAGTTTAGATCAATATCAAACGTCTGAAACCTACCTATCCTAGTTTAGATCAATATCAAACGTCTGAAACCTACCTATCATAGTTTAGATCAATATCAAACGTCTGAAACCTACCTGTCGTAGTTTAGATCAATATCAAACGTCTGAAACCTACCTGTCGTAGCTTAGATCAATATCAAACGTCTGAAACCTACCTGTCGTAGTTTAGATCAATATCAAACGTCTGAAACCTACCTATCGTAGTTTAGATCAATATCAAACGTCTGAAACCTACCTGTCATAGTTTAGATCAATATCAAACGTCTGAAACCTACCTATCATAGTTTAGATCAATATCAAACGTCTGAAACCTACCTATCGTAGTTTAGATCAATATCAAACGTCTGAAACCTACCTATCATAGTTTAGATCAATATCAAACGTCCGAAACCTACCTATCATAGTTTAGATCAATATCAAACGTCCGAAACCTACCTATCATAGTTTAGATCAATATCAAACGTCCGAAACCTACCTATCGTAGTTTAGATCAATATCAAACGTCCGAAACCTACCTATCGTAGTTTAGATCAATATCAAACGTCTGAAACCTACCTATCGTAGTTTAGATCAATATCAAACGTCTGAAACCTACCTATCGTAGTTTAGATCAATATCAAACGTCTGAAACCTACCTATCGTAGTTTAGATCAACATCAAACGTCTGAAACCTACCTATCGTAGTTTAGATCAATATCAAACGTCTGAAACCTACCTATCGTAGTTTAGATCAATATCAAACGTCTGAAACCTACCTATCGTAGTTTAGATCAATATCAAACGTCTGAAACCTACCTATCGTAGTTTAGATCAATATCAAACGTCTGAAACCTACCTATCCTAGTTTAGATCAATATCAAACGTCTGAAACCTACCTATCATAGTTTAGATCAATATCAAACGTCTGAAACCTACCTATCATAGTTTAGATCAATATCAAACGTCTGAAACCTACCTATCATAGTTTAGATCAATATCAAACGTCTAAAACCTACCTATCATAGTTTAGATCAATATCAAACGTCTGAAACCTACCTATCATAGTTTAGATCAATATCAAACGTCTGAAACCTACCTATCATAGTTTAGATGAATATCAAACGTCTGAAACCTACCTATCATAGTTTAGATGAATATCAAACGTCTGAAACCTACCTATCATAGTTTAGATGAATATCAAACGTCTGAAACCTACCTATCATAGTTTAGATCAATATCAAACGTCTGAAACCTACCTATCATAGTTTAGATCAATATCAAACGTCTGAAACCTACCTATCATAGTTTAGATCAATATCAAACGTCTGAAACCTACCTATCATAGTTTAGATCAATATCAAACGTCTGAAACCTACCTATCGTAGTTTAGATCAATATCAAACGTCTGAAACCTACCTATCGTAGTTTAGATCAATATCAAACGTCTGAAACCTACCTATCGTAGTTTAGATCAATATCAAACGTCTGAAACCTACCTATCGTAGTTTAGATCAATATCAAACGTCTGAAACCTACCTATCGTAGTTTAGATCAATATCAAACGTCTGAAACCTACCTATCGTAGTTTAGATCAATATCAAACGTCTGAAACCTACCTATCGTAGTTTAGATCAATATCAAACGTCTGAAACCTACCTATCATAGTTTAGATCAATATCAAACGTCTGAAACCTACCCATCATAGTTTAGATCAATATCAAACGTCTGAAACCTACCTATCATAGTTTAGATCAATATCAAACGTCTGAAACCTACCTATCATAGTTTAGATCAATATCAAACGTCTGAAACCTACCTATCATAGTTTAGATCAATATGAAACGTCTGAAACCTACCTATCATAGTTTAGATCAATATCAAACGTCTGAAACCTACCTATCATAGTTTAGATCAATATGAAACGTCTGAAACCTACCTATCATAGTTTAGATCAATATCAAACGTCTGAAACCTACCTATCATAGTTTAGATCAATATCAAACGTCTGAAACCTACCTATCATAGTTTTGATCAATATCAAACGTCTGAAACCTACCTATCGTAGTTTAGATCAATATCCAACGTCTGAAACCTACCTATCGTAGTTTGGATGAATATGAAACGTCTGAAACCTACCTATCGTAGTTTGGATGAATATGAAACGTCTGAAACCTACCTATCATAGTTTAGATCAATATCAAACGTCTGAAACCTACCTATCATAGTTTAGATCAATATCAAACGTCTGAAACCTACCCATCATAGTTTAGATCAATATCAAACGTCTGAAACCTACCTATCATAGTTTAGATCAATATCAAACGTCTGAAACCTACCTATCATAGTTTAGATCAATATCAAACGTCTGAAACCTACCTATCATAGTTTAGATCAATATGAAACGTCTGAAACCTACCTATCATAGTTTAGATCAATATCAAACGTCTGAAACCTACCTATCATAGTTTAGATCAATATCAAACGTCTGAAACCTACCTATCATAGTTTTGATCAATATCAAACGTCTGAAACCTACCTATCGTAGTTTAGATCAATATCCAACGTCTGAAACCTACCTATCGTAGTTTGGATGAATATGAAACGTCTGAAACCTACCTATCATAGTTTAGATCAATATCAAACGTCTGAAACCTACCTATCATAGTTTAGATCAATATCAAACGTCTGAAACCTACCTATCATAGTTTAGATCAATATCAAACGTCTGAAACCTACCTATCATAGTTTAGATCAATATCAAACGTCTGATACCTACCTGTCATGGTTTAGATGAATATGAAACGTCTGAAACAAATTCCAACTGAATCAATCGTATCCTAATACTCAAACTGAAAATTAGTAGTTGTATCAATATTTCTCGAAACGGTTACAGATATCGCTTTAGAAATGGTTCCATTCGTTTTCGTACTTTAACACTAGATTTATCAGACCAGTCATTTTGACTCGTCGTGCAATTTCAATTCAAAATTCCTACTGCATATAACATATAATTTGCTTTCCTAAATGATGTTATGACTTTTGTAGCTATAAGTAGAGAATACATTTAATGAACTTAATGTTACTTTAAATATATTAGTAACAAATATATTTTTGTTATTGACATTTATACCAGTACCAGGTCTGGTAAATCTAGTGTTAAGGGACCTTTACAACGAGTACCTCCATGCGTATTGGGCGACGGATTCGGCTGGTCAACGAACTTGACCTTTCAAATTAGGAGACAGATTTTTGTACCAAATTTGATCAAAATCGGACCATTTTTGAGCCGTTGGGGGACTACTTATCTGCCGTGACGAAGCACGGGGTTTCAGCTAGTTAAAATCTAACAGTTCAGTACCATTGATTGTTCAGACCCTAGAAGATGTGAGTGTGGATGTAAGCATTAGCTGTTTTATGTGGTAACAGCACACGGTCTGCTTTATGTGAATCTGTCACGTGTTAGCAATCCCAGCAGCCTGTATGCTTTGATCCCCGACGGATAGAGCTAATATCATATATAGAGAAGCATTACTGTAAAGTATATTATTTTTAAAAACCCAAACGACGGTTTTCATAATCCAAAAAATGCAGCCCCAAAAATAAGTACTGCTACTTGTATGATAGTTGTATGATACGAGACGTGCTTCGAACCCCCAAATACCTTCAGAGGTAGGAAATAAAAATGAATATGTCTAAATCCGCTCCAAAGAGGTAGGGAGGTCTTTGCATAGATATAACCTATATCCACGTAGCTCGGTGTAATTCATTCAGCAGGGGATAACCTATATCACCCTCTCTCTCTCTCTCTCTCTCTCTCTCTCTCTCTCTCTCTCTCTCTCTCTCTCTCTCTCTCTCTCTCTCTCTCTCTCACTCTCTCTCTCTCTCTCTCACACTCTCTCTCTCTCTCTCCCCCCCCCCCTCTCGCTCCCTCCCCCTCCCCCCTTCCTAATGGTATCTCTTCCCCTTGAATGGATACCGACCTTGTACACCATAAGTCCATCCCTGCTTATTAATTAGACCATCAAATATTCATAACGCCTATAGAATTTCCATGAAGAGCCTTCACAAGGAAGTAGATGATAGTCACGTCCTCACTCCTCATCTTCCTTCCCTATCTATTTCTGTTTGACTAGTTCGTCCTTTCTAGTTCGTCCTCATCACTCCGCCTTTATTATCTCCTTATCATCTACTATAAAGCATATTTAAGAATTACTTATATAGAAATTGATATTCGTGTTGAATAAACGCTTATATATGTGTGTATATATAGGTGTATATATATATATATATATATATATATATATATATATATTTATATATACATATGGAGGCGAGGTTAGTTCAGTGGTAGAGGACTCGACTAATGAACTAGACGACACGGGCGCACACTTATGATTTTATCTTCTAGTGTCTTCGTTCGGGGGTTGGATTTGGAGTCCCAGATCGTCCCTAGGCTCACCCAGCCTTAAATTATTTATTAATGAGTAACAGCAAACTCCCTAGTGTGCCGAATGGTCAAGATACCTCTACAGTATCTGCCCGTCCGGACCCTCGTGGCGTGTTACGGGACGGATTTATATATATATATATATATATATATATATATATATATATATATATATATATATATATATAATATCTAGGTGTACATCTTTTAAGGATTTTTTCAACTAAAATTAACAAAATTTGCTTTTAACCTCATTTTTAATTGGCGATGGACCCGGTGGACGTCAGAGTTAAGGCGTGAGCACTTAACACTCTGTGCCAAAGGTAGTGGGTTCGATTCCCACTAGGTGCGGTGGCTTTTCTTTCGGGAAAAGAATCTGTCTATCCTGGATAGAAAAGGGTGGTAACCTATAGATAACCCGTCCTAAAATTCGTAGTTAATAATAAATGGACGTTAAAATTTGTATAAATAAATTTGCAATGCTCATATGAAAAAGAAAACAAACAAAAAATGTAAAAAAAAAGCGTCTTCAGGCTCAGTTTCTGTCTAATCGTCATAGTTAAGTCAATGCATTGAAGAACGTCATCTCTAGACTTACCGTATGACATGACCCAATTACTTACTGACAGCAGTCCACACATACCAGCAATCTTTACACACCTCAAAACTATTAATATGTATGGAAAAATTTAACACTTTCAACCCCCCCCCCCTTTTTTTTTTTTTTTTTTTTTTTTTTTTTTTTTTTTTTTTTTTTTTTTTTTTTTTTTAACGTCCTATGTCAATATTATATTTAAACAATTGTAATAATAAACATTAGGAAGGTATTGCTCCACTTGGTAAACTGTAAAGAACGAATAACATGTAATGAATGAATTTGTAACTATGACTAATTGTGTAATTCCATTGATCAACCAGATGTATATAAATAATACCATTTGTTTTTAGATACTTATATATGTATTGTTTGTTTTTAGATGTATATATGTATACCATTTGTTATTAGATACAGTAAAACCTCCCTATAGCGGACACCTCTGGGAGAACCAAAGTTGTCCACTATAGAGAGGTGTCCGCTATACAGAGGGGTTGATCGAGATGGATATGTGATGTATATATATACAGTGAAACCTCCCTATAGCGGACACCTCTGGGAGAACCAAAGTTGTCCACTATAGAGAGGTGTCCGCTATACAGAGGGGTTGGTCGAGATGGATATGTGATGTATAGATATACAGTGAAACCTCCCTATAGCGGACACCTCTGGGAGAACCAAAGTTGTCCACTATAGAGAGGTGTCCGCTATACAGAGGGGTTGGTCGAGATGGATATGTGATGTATAGATATACAGTGAAACCTCCCTATAGCGGACACCTCTGGGAGAACCAAAGTTGTCCACTATAGAGAGGTGTCCGCTATACAGAGGGGTTGGTCGAGATGGATATGTGATGTATATATATACAGTGAAACCTCCCTATAGCGGACACCTCTGGGAGAACCAAAGTTGTCCACTATAGAGAGGTGTCCGCTATACAGAGGGGTTGGTCGAGATGGATATGTGATGTATAGATATACAGTGAAACCTCCCTATAGCGGACACCTCTGGGAGAACCAAAGTTGTCCACTATAGAGAGGTGTCCGCTATACAGAGGGGTTGGTCGAGATGGATATGTGATGTATAGATATACAGTGAAACCTCCCTATAGCGGACACCTCTGGGAGAACCAAAGTTGTCCACTATAGAGAGGTGTCCGCTATACAGAGGGGTTGGTCGAGATGGATATGTGATGTATAGATATACAGTGAAACCTCCCTATAGCGGACACCTCTGGGAGAACCAAAGTTGTCCACTATAGAGAGGTGTCCGCTATACAGAGGGGTTGGTCGAGATGGATATGTGATGTATAGATATACAGTGAAACCTCCCTATAGCGGACACCTCTGGGAGAACCAAAGTTGTCCACTATAGAGAGGTGTCCGCTATACAGAGGGGTTGGTCGAGATGGATATGTGATGTATAGATATACAGTGAAACCTCCCTATAGCGGACACCTCTGGGAGAACCAAAGTTGTCCACTATAGAGAGGTGTCCGCTATACAGAGGGGTTGGTCTAGATGGATATGTACCGAATTTGTACATTTAATTCATGTTTTAATTAACCATTTAATAATTACCCATAACAAGTTGTTTTAAGTATATAGAAAGAAGTTCAATAAGTATAAACTTAAAAAAAGTTTTTATTCCCAAACGTTTAAAGCATAAAGAAGTTCTTATTCAACAATAAGAATTTTTGTGACAATTTTCCGTCCATTTCTTTAAAATTTCATCCTTCTTTTTCAATATTTCTACTGCTTGAGTTTTCCCTATCTTAAAAAACTCGGCAACTTTACGCACACCACATTTTTCACGATTGGAAAATGTTATCACGTCAATTTTTTCTTTAAGTGTCAGAGATTTCCGATTAGACATATTGAAGAGAAAGAACGATACTTACTCAACAAGAACTAAAAACCAACTGAAAAGTAAAGAGAGTGAAGTTGTGCGGAAGGAATGTGAACCTTCTGTATATATATATTATTCTGTATTTATATCTTATTCTTACAAAGAGTTTGTTATTGTTAACGCATTTTTCTGGAAACCTGCAACGATGGGAACGCTTCTATAAATAACATTAGCTGTAATTGTCCGTAATAAGGAGGTAAAAAATCAGGTTTTCAGTCCGTGTCCTTTGTACAGAGGTGTCCGCAATATAGAGGTTTATTTTACCTATAGAAAAATTCGGGACTGTGAGAAAAGGTCCATTAATAGAGGTGTACGCTGTAGGGAGGTGTCCGTTAAGGGAGGTTTCACTGTATATATATTGTAACAGATGGATATATGCAATAACTGTTAGGAGCGAAACGCCTTAGATGCGAATGGATGCTCATAAATAAATATTAAAAAAAAAAAATCTATGATAATGTTCTGATCTGAAAATCCCTAAACATGAAGCAGCCAGGACTGAGCTAATGGATAGGAGTTGGAGAAAACAGAAGGAAGATTTGTAAAGTTTAAGAAATAGTTTTAAATATTCCGCTTTAGTTTATATTCTGATATGATAAACCATCTCGGTTCAGTGGCTATTTATTCTTCTTATTCTTGTAATGTTTCCTTTCATCTAGAGTATAATAAGGACCGGAGAAAGAGACTGTTCCTGAAGGGGAGGAAAAAGGGGGTGCTGCAATTTCCTTCTTGTCCGCCCCCCCCCCCCCCTGGGTGAAAAATAATTTCAAGAGCCTCCTCTCTGGTTTTCCTCCTCCATCTTCCTTGGTTTCCTGTCTACTTCCTCTCGCCATGATGACAGGTGTCATTCCATTCACCTAGATATTTCTCGCAAAAACGCTTTTCCAGATAGTCCGTCCCACTATTTTCCCAGACCCTTTACTCACAATGTCAGCACAACAATACGCCACAGGATATATATTTCTCCAAAAATGTTTATCTCCAAATATATTATCTATCTATGTTATTTCTCCAAATATATTATCTATCTACTGCCATCAAGGCCAGGAGCTACGAGGTTTCATCTGTTACAACTATCACGAAATGTAATCGTCCCAAAAGACTGGTCATTTGAAATAAAAAACACATATCCATAAGATAAAGCATCTTGGTACATTGTTACACGGCGTTGGTAGATGGATGGAGGCAGTTGGATAAGGTGTCAGTGGTTGGCTGGAGGCAGTTGGATAAGGTGTCAGTGGTTGGATCGAAGTAGCCGGGCACGGTGGTTGGATAGGAGCCGTCGGACACGGTGTCAGTGGTTGGATAGAGGCAGTCGGATACCGTGTCAGTGGTTGGATGGGGGCAGTCGGGTACGGTGTCAGTGGATGGATGGGGGCAGTCGGGTACGTTGTCAGTGGATGTATGGGGGCAGTCGGACAAGGAGCCAGTGGTTGGATGATGGCAGTCGGGGAAAGTGTCAGTGGTTGTATGGAGACAGTTGGGCAAAGAGTCAGTGGTTGGATGGAGGCTGTCGGGTACGGGGTCAGTGGATAAATGGGGCAGTCGGGCAAGGAGTCAGTGGTTGGACGGAGGCTGTCGGGTACGGTGTCAGTGGATAAATGGGGCAGTCGGACAAGGAGTCAGTGGTTGGATGGAGGCTGTTGGTACGGTGTCAGTGGATAAATGGGGGCAGTCGGGCAAGGAGTCAGTGGTTGGATGATGGCAGTCGGGGAAAGTGTCAGTGGTTGTATGGAGACAGTTGGGCAAAGATTCAGTGGTTGAATGGAGGCAGTTGGATACCGCGTCAGTATTTTAGATAGAGGCATTTGGGTACAATGTCCGTGGTAGTGCGCCCGGCCAAGTTTCGGCCTAAGCATACTGTGTGTATGTTACTACAGGCGGTCTTAGAGCCGATTTTTACCCTCTCATAACTTTCAACTAGGTAAAGATAAAGTTTTGAATTTCTAACAGGTACCTATTATACTAGTAGATGTGAGTAAAACTGGAAATTTTCATAATTCTACATGGAATAGTTTCTGAGATATAAGCGATCAAAAATCGGGATTTATAGGACTCACTCACTCACTCGTCAAAATTATCAGGCACTTCCCATGATGCTAGAGACTTGAAATTTTACTGGATGATACATATGAGGGTGTTATTATTATTATTAAAGGAAAAAATCGAAAAATCCTGAAAAGTTGTGTTTGACTCCGCTTCAGGGGGGGTGGTGCCAGTTTTGTACTTCCTTCGGAAACCAATCATTCCGTCCGAAACCCATGAAGTGGGGTATCAAATGAATCGTCTCGATATGAAGAACCCATATTTGATGTTTTAAGAAACATGTAGGCTTGGTCAAAATCTTATACCAGCTGTCTGTATGTTTGTTCCTTATACAAATCCGAACCGTTTGACCGATTTTGACCAAACTTTGGACACAGGTTGGTCTTGATCCGGGAAGTGGCATAGACTAGGTCAAAATTGTCAACCAGCTGTCTATCTCTCTGTTTGTACATTATACAAATCCACACCGTTTGACCGATTTTGACAAAACTAGACCCACAGGCCGCTCTTGATCCGGGGAGTGTCATAGGCTAGGTCCAAATCGTCTATCAGTTGTCAGTCTGCATGTTTGTTCCTTATACAAATCCACACTGTTTGACCTATTTTGACCAAACTTGGCACGCAGGTAGGTCTTGATAAGGGAGTTTCATATTACCTATGACGTTTTGTACTTTTTGTTCCATCGGAAAGCCATCATTCCTTCTGAAACCCATCATGTGGGGTATCAAATGAATCGTCTTGGCAAGGAGAACCTATATTTGATGTTTTAAGAAACATTTCGACGCATCTTAACAACAAGAGGTGTGAATTCTTTCTTAAATGTTGTAAATAAAGTCGTAGGGGTTAACTGCATAATATACTTGAAAGCAGATACTAAGTATTTCAAAGTCGAGTCATTACAAAGTTTAGGATCACAAACCCAAAACGTGTTATCTTTGTTCTTATCTTTTTCTTGAAGGCCTTCTACACTTTCCATATTTTGATCTTTATCCTCGGGATAAGGTTCCTGTGTTTTACAGTGTAATAGTTTAGTTAAGAGAGCAATCAATTTGTCCTCTAGAGTACTGTCATCTGGAAGAGCTTCTAACTTTTCTAGTCTAGTGATTAGATGTAGATAGGTATGCTACTTATTGGTATCAAATATCAAGCAGTAAGGAGAACTTTATGCAGAATCCAAAGACCCTGGTTTTATATGAAGTACAAAAGCCAGTAGGTATGCGGCAACTAAATTTTAATTAATACTTAGAAAAAAGTAATGAGATCCCCCAAAAAACTTAATTGTGAAATAGAGGCCAAGTTCCTCCCCCCCCCCCCCCCAAAGAAACACTCCCCTGCCCAAAAAGCGAGAAATATCTCCTCCTAGAACCCCTAAAAAACGCCTTACCATCCTTCACTCCAAAAAAGTAGTATGAGTTGGTGTAGTACCCATTTTCAACCAAAAATATTTGCCAATACAAGAGATGATACAAGAAAGAAATGTCCAAGTTCATTACTTAGAAGACCTACTAGTTACTTACTAAGAACAGTAAAGACACTTCAACTTTAACCTTTAAAAACAACAATAAAAATACTTATATCCACTTTCCTCAAGCAGGTATATTCTTAAACTTGGCAATGTTTTATTTGTGCCGAAATTATCTTTAGAGAGAAAACTAAACATTACCAAGTTTAAGAATATACCTGTTTAAAGAAAGTGATATTTTAGTAACTGGATATGAGTATTTTTATTGTTGTTTTTAAAGGTCAGTTGAAGTGTCTTTACTGTTCTTAGTAAGTAACTAATAGGTCTTCTAAGTAATGAACTTGGACATTCCTTTCTTGTATCATCTCTTGTATTGGCAAATATTTTTGGTTGAAAATATGGTACACTTAATACACTAACTCATACTAGTTTTTTGGAGTGTAGGATGGCGAGGCGTTTTTGGGGGGTTTTAGGAGGGGATATTTCTCGCTTTTTGGGGAAGGGAGTGTTTCTTGGGGGGGGGGGGGGAGGAACTTCCCCCTATATTTCACATTTATGTTTTTTGGGGGATCCTATTTACTGAAGGCATTAAGTTGAGTTACATAGTTAGCTGGTTCTATTGTCCTCGATCGTTCCTTAGCGTTCCTTTTTCTGCTTCATTGAATCGTGGAATTGTACCTGCGAATTGAAGTTACCCTTTATGGATGGATTCATATCCTAATCTTTAACATCCCAACACCTTCCATTGCAACCATTGCTTTCAAGAAATAGGATCTTATCTATATCTAATCATCTGATATTATCACTCCCAAACTCGCCAAAAAAGGTTTACGGATTTTTTTACTCACATCATCCACAGGTATACAATGCCAGGTTTTACAATGACCCGTTCGAAAGCAATGATCTTCAAAACACTCCGGTCTCATAGGCCATTTCGGGGCTACGAATCACCCCAACTGCTATAACAATCCATAATCATCTGATGACAGAATGTATGTATATTTATGTTTTAAAAATATTTTAAAAAATCAACTTTTTAAATATTTACTGTAGCAAAGTGGAACAAAACATTAAGCAAAAAGAAAGCCATTTCCTTAAATTGTTATTTTCTTTTAAAGTCCCTTCTCTGTTTTTCCAAATGATTAAGAAAAAGCATCCGTTTACAATGGAGCTGAGGAAAATACTGGGTAAAGTAAAAAGGCTGTTTCTGCTTCCTTAATCAGGGGAACCGTTTAAGAATTCATGGAATATTTGACTGCTGTAGAAAAGTCAAAGAGTTCCTTTGATATTTAATGTTCTTTGGATGTATAAAAATTTCTCATTGGTAGTTCTTATTTTAAGGGTTAATACTACCTTGTAAATTTTTGTATGGCCTTAATTAATATAAAATAATAGCGAAGAGCGTTTATTTGGCGGAAAAGAGTTTAAATACCTTCACACTCACCTCACTACTTACCTAATATCACAGCTTAAAACATACAACCCACTGTATCCTACTTACCTAATATCGCAGCTTAAACATACAACCCACTGTATCCTACTTACCTAATATCACAGCTTAAAACATACAACCCACTGTATCCTACTTACCTAATATCACAGCTTAAAAAATATATATCCCAAAAATCTCACAATTTTGCTCGTCATTTATTATTACAAACCATAGATATAGATGCTACATATGACTGTAACTCACATGATATAACCCCCTGCAACCTCCTCCCATTGTCCAGTATGGCTTACCCCAAGCCATGCTTATTATTGTTCTCTGCATTAATATCCATTATCCCAAGTATCTAATAATTTGAACCACCCCCCCCCCCGTCCTGCCCTTTTATTTAAATTTTCTTAATTAATTATTCCTTTTTGCTTAGCAAATCAATGGTTTCTGAGTAATATTTCATTAAATTTAGAGTGTCTGTTTTATAATTGACCGCTTTGTCCAGGTTGATAGATATATGTAGTGCTTCTAAAATTTTTCTTTTAATATAATTCTTTTCATATGTAGCATCTATATCTATGGTTTGTAATAATAAATGTCGAGCAAAATTGTGAAAATTTTTGTGATATCTATTTTTTAAGCTGTGATATTAGGTAAGTAGGATACAGTGGGTTGTATGTTTGTTTAAAAATTGTTATTAATGGTCTAAGATTTCGAAATCATATTACCAGTGATTTCCTGATGATGGCATGAGCCGAAATATTGTTTGAATAAAGGATTGTGAAACTGGGAGACCTGATTGGCCTTTTTCATTTGTTGTGAAACCTAGATAACTTAGGGAGGTCTCAAAGAAGTGGCAGCACTTATCAACTCATTGCAATATTTTATTATCTTAATTATATTAAATTATGAAAAAAAAGAATTAAACTTTAAAGTAGATTTTCTCAAAACAATTTTTTTTTCAAAGTGTGCAATACGCTAGTGCCTTCAATTTTCACCCGATAAACTTCAAATTTTAACTGCACTTTCCGGCTATTTGTAGGTAACAGACTTACCTGGGAATACCTTGAAGGTTCGCCATCTACAGTTATCTGCAGTGATCGCAAGACTAGTACCTGGGAATACCTTGAAGGTTCGCACATCTACAGTTATCTGCAGTGATCGCAAGACTAGTACCTGGGAATACCTTGAAGGTTCGCCATCTACAGTTATCTGCAGTGATCGCAAGACTAGTACCTGGGAATACCTTGAAGGTTCGCACATCTACAGTTATCTGCAATGATCGCAAGACTAGTACCTGGGAAGACCACATCCAGTTACTTGTGAAGTATCTGTAGTGATTATAACAGTGATTCAGCGCACGCCCATAACTCATAAGCTTTTCTATTGGCTATTCCTATGGGCTATTCTATTGGTTATTGCTGTTAGTAAAGTAACCTTTAACACTCAAGTCAATCCAACTCGCAAAAATTAATAGAATTATATTAATTTTTGCCATTTGGATTGACTGGAATTGTGATATCTTCTTGAGCGAGCGTAGCGAGCGGAACGCATAGCGCGTATGCGCATAATGCGAAATAAATATAAAATATAAATATGTTATAGAACCACGGGACAACAAAATCGGCAGGGAGGTCCCTTAATTTCACAATTACCATTAATTTTTATAATATTAATTCTTTATTAATAAATATTGCTTCCTGAAATATATTCTGCTTATTTTCATTTATGCTTTACAAGCCTAAAAGTATTACTTACAAATTCCAGTTATCTAAGGGTTAGTTAGAAATCATATTATATAAATATAATAGTCAATAAAAGTTACTTTTAGTAGTGATTGCAGTGACTTTAAATACTTTTGATTAATATATTTTTATAATATGGTTTCTAACCTTAGACAACCTGCAAAGAAGGAATAGATAACCTGCAAATAACCTGTAAGTTAATCAGTAAGTACCAAAATCACTGTTTAAAATCACGACAGATACTTCAAAATATCTGGACGTGGTCTTCGCAAACAGACCCAACTTATGAAACAAAAACATTGGTTTACTTGTTATTCATCAATCTTTATTGTCATATTACAGTTCCATCTTCTAGGACTTCCCATTTCAATATCCTACAATTTAATTAAAATATTCATCTGGGGTTTCCATTCCTCCTTCTGTCATCTGAACAATTATATCATTTAAATTAACTCGTAGGCTTCCACAGCTTGCAGAAGACTATAATATTTGTAATGACTATAATATTTGTCAATACCATGGTATTGACCGTGTCACAAACTTCTTTGCCAACGTTTCGCTAGTCATACTGCCAGCTTCCTCAGGGCTTAGTCTGAGAATGAGGATGTTCTTCTAGTCCTCCTGCATAAATACCTATCTTTGTATTCATCCGCGGGCGTAGTCTGCTCTTCCATGTCCCTGATTGGGTGGTCCCGGTCTTTCTTGATTCTGGTTGGTGGGTTCCATCTGGGTCGTTGATAGGCTGAATTTCGTTTTAGCACTTTCCTCCGAAGGAAAGTAGCTATTGAGGTTGGACTAATAACGGAATTTTTGAAAAATTTCTTCAAATCTTTATCGATCCTACCTAGTAGACACCGAAAATGACCCCCGTTAAAATTTATATATATGTATATATATATATATATATATATATATATATATATATATATATATATATATATATATATATATATATATATCTGTTAACACGATAGCGGCCAGAGTTTTTGTTTTTTCGTCACGAAACTTGGTATATAGCATTCAATTAGCAAATGATTGAACGAGTTCGTTAACCACCAAAGTCGCTCCACCGGAAGGGGGGTCTACCCCGAACCCAAAACACTAATTTGACCATGTCAGCCGTAATATTTGTTATATTTCAACGAAACTTGGTATTCGAAGTGGTAATCTACAGGTAAATATGTGTTGTAAAAATAAACTAAATCGGTTCATTAGAAGGGGGGGGGGGGTTTACTTCGGACCCAAATTCATAATATACTCATACCGGTCGTAATTTCTGCTGTATTGTAACGAAACGCGTTATACGTCGTGGGTAACTCATGAGAAAGAAGTGTTGTAAAAATGAGCTGAATCGGTCAATTGGAAAGCGGGGGTTTACTTTGTAATGTATTTCAATAGAAAAGCCCGCCAGCCGTAGGTTCACAAAGCCGCCGCAAGGAGCTCTTTCTACCACTAGAGTGACTGTATCCTGTTCCTGCGTTAGATCAAAATACGATAATATGAGGTTTTTTGTAATTATTATGTAGTGTAGTAGGTACCATGTGTAAACATAACTCTGGAAGCAAATTAATAATTGATCAGTTACTCATTACAAATTTAAAACAGAACTATTCATGTTTTTATTTTATTTATGTAGGATATTTTAAGCAAATTGTTCTGGAAAGCAGTCTACACTACCCAAATTGTGAGGAAAGTGCTTAGTTATGCAGCTCCTGCGTGACGGACTTTTTTCTTTTTTCTCTAGCCCTGAGGAAGCTGGCAGTATGACCAGCGAAACGTCGGCAAAGAAGTTTGTGACACGGTTAATACCAGAAGACTAGAATATTTGTAATTATATAATTTATCACAAAGTACAGATATACTTCACTTTATGTTGATAATTCTTTTCATGGGGGAGACGAACCCTATATTGGACGTTTCGGCTGTACTTTGGCAGCCTTCTTCAAGACATGTTTTTTTAGTGCTGAAGAAGACTAGCAAAGTTCAGCCGAAACCTCCAATATAGTGTTTTCTTAAAGATCTGACTTTTTTTCTCCTAGCCGAATCCCTTGACTTCGCATCACCTCAACGGCTGATATGATCTTCATCACAGTTTTGTATTTAAATATCAAACGGGTTTATAATAATATAAATCAGCGGGAAAAGTCTGTAAAAATTTAAATTTAAATATATTAGATTGGATGAATGTCAAAATCCTGTAACAAATTCTATAATCAATCATTTCCGAATACCCAAACTGAAAATTAGTTTGGAAAAGTAGGTTCTTTTTTTTTTTTTTTTTTTTCGTTTTTAACGGCGCATTAACTATTTGGCTATTAGCGCCGGGCTATCTACAGGTTGCCACCCTTTTATAATGCCAACAGCACGCGGTCGGTCACCCATTCAGGTACTGACCACGCCCGACGTTGCTTAACTTCGGTGATCTACAGGAACCGGTGCATTCTATCTACAGGAACGTGGCTATGACCGTTGGCGGAAAAGTAGGTGTTTCAATGTTTTTGTAAACGGTTTCAGATATTGCTTTAAAGATGGTTTCATTCGTTTTTCACGTTAAAGAACTCAAAAAAACGAGTTCCCGCAAGCATATATACTGGTAACGAATGTATGCGACGTTATTCATGCGCGAATTTTACTGCTCATACTACATTCTGGTGGACATATTCAGCTGGTTAACGGACTTGAGCTTTCATATTAGACGAAAAGTTTGTGTTTTACAAATTTTATGAAAATCAGACCATTTTTGAGCCGGTGAGAGAGCGAACAGACAAATATATATATATATAGGGGGCGAGGTTAGCTCAGTTGTAGAGCACTGGACTAATAAGCTGGAGGCCTGAGTTCAAATCCCGAGCAAGCACTAAAGATTTTTTCTTTTAGTGTCTTCGTTCATGGGTTGAATTCGGCCTCCCTGACCGTCCCTAGGCCGACCCAGCCTTTAATTAATTTAATAATGGGTACCTTGGGTGCTAATGACTGTAGCAGTCGAAGCGTCCAATGGGAAAATCAGGCGGACGAAGCATAGTACCGACCAAACTATCTCCCTAGTGTGCCGTATGGTCATGAATTAGGTACCTCTATAGTATCTGCCCCTCAGGGCCCTTGTGGCCTGTTACGGGACTCATTTATATATATATATATATATATATATATATATATATATATATATATATATATATATATATAAATATATATATTTGGATGGAACGGCATTTTTCTCCAGCGTTGGTACTCCACCTCACTTCTTCCTGGAATATTTCGATGGGTTCATCTCCATCTTCTTCAGCCAGGTTATTAATGTATACAATTAATTACATTAATAACCTGGCTGAAGAAGATGGAGATGAACCCATCGAAATATTCCAGGAAGAAGTGAGGTGGAGTACCACCAGTGGAGAAAAATGCCGTTCCATCCAAAAATATCATTCTAGCGACGAAAAATAAACATCAAGCATATATATATATATATATATATATATATATATATATATATATATATAGAGAGAGAGAGAGAGAGAGAGAGAGAGAGAGAAATATAAAAAATTGAACCACCATTATTATCGTGATCTATGGGATCTGAAACGCAACTTTTTCTAGTCGGCACTTCCTGTGGACCTCATAAGCGGGTTTCCTCTTGGAGGGAGGAAGGAACCGCACCAAAAGTAAAATTTAGTATTTATCAGAAAAATGTTTTACTTTTAGGTTGAATCAGGGTATTGAAAAAAAAAAACCCTAATAAGTGAACTTTTAATATTTAACCGACTGAATTCCGGCGTAATGTGCTTAGTTATGCTGCTCCTGCGAGGCGAAGCATTTTTTCTTTGTATCATTTTTTGTGCTGACTCTATCTGTTAAACGATATTCATAATTTACGCGAACGGAGATATAATTTTCTCGCCGATTCGATTCCCGTCCCTGAGCGATGTGTTTCTGTAACAAGGTCCGACATATTCCCCTTTCTAAAGGTCACTATCGATATATTAGTATCGAGGATTTATCGATTCCGAGATACCGCACACCGCTCCGAGCGCTTCGGGGGTCAAACACACACACATACAAACAACATTTGTGCGGGTGTGACCCTGATTTTAGCCTTGTGCGAATACTCGTTCTCTGTATAAGCTTATGGAAGAGTTAATTATAAGTTTGATGTATGTTTTGTTTTTATTATATATAATTGGTTCTGGGTTGTACATTAATTTCATTCAGAGATGGAACACTTATTCATGTCTTCTCGTCTACAAGGCATTACTATATCAAATCATTATAACATGGAATTCAACATTAATTTACTCAACCATTGTTCATAAGGACTAATACTGCCTTGTATTATGTTTAAATTAAACTAATCGTGCAATAAATACAACAACAACAACAACAAAAACAACTAAAAATGCTGTAATATGAGTAATGTAAAAATTTAACAATAAATTTTTTACATGAAAAGGTCGTAAATCGGAGAAATTTTACAAGGCATAAGTACTCAAACTGATGAAATATTTTTCACTCTTTTTCCCCAAACGGCATCTTTAAATGTATAATATAAACAAAAGGAATATATATATATTTTTAAATGTAGCACGTAGAAGTAAACCACCGAAGAGTTTGAAGGCTTCAAGAACCCCTCCCTTAGAACAGGGTGTGACGGGGAACACTTTGCTTATCCTAGGGTTAAGGTGTATACATAACATATATATATATATATATATATATATATATATATGTATGTACTTCAATAAATATATATACAGTAGAACCTCCATTATCCGGGGTAATGACGGGGAGGGTGGTCCACGGATAATCGAAAACCCCGGAAAATCGAAACACAAAATTTTATTGACAAAATGTGCTGGATTATAAGGTTATAAAGAATAACTGTGTACAAAATATCATGCAAACTTTCTTATTTGCATTCAGAAATTTTTATGTAAACGTTTTATTAATTAATAATTTGTATAAGTGCAAAAATAAACTCAAGTTCAAATTAAATTTTTTTGTCGAGAAAGTCAGTAATTTTTTGTCGTTTTTTGATACATAATAATTACTACATCGCCCTCTACTGAAAACTATCGAAAAAATGCACCTCGCCATAGATGGGGTGTGACAAAGAAATATAATAATAATGATACATAATTATTTTCTTATATCTGTTCTGATCGCCCGTAACAATATAATTCTGCTGAAATCGGGATTCGTATGTACTCGAGTGAAGAGTTAAAGCCCAACTGAGGATATATTTCCTTGGTAGGCTAACAGCCCGGTAGGGGATTCATAGAAAGACCTGAAAACGTTTCACTTCCAAGAATATGAAATAAATAGAGATGCTTCCAGAAATATGGAATCATCACATTCTTCCGAAAACAGCCCTGTTTTTACATTCCTTAGTTTACAATGTATGTAATTAATCTAAAGTCATATTTATGTACATAATCGTCGTTACAAACATACAAATATTTAATACATAATTATGAAATCAAATGCTTTAGTTGATAAAAATAAAAATAATGTAATAAATATGTTTGTATGTACATAATATTATAGAAGAAATAAAAATAAAAATTCCCCCATCGAGACCCCGATTAATTGGAATCCCGGATAATAGAGTCTCGGATAATAGAGTCCCGGATAATAGAGTCCCGGATAATGGAGGTCCTACTGTATATATATATTCGACTGAGGACTATTTTGAATTAGTAATCTAATGAAGAAGAGACTAACGAGGATTGATAAGACGCTGTGATAATAGAGTCCCGGATAATAGAGTCCCGGATAATGGAGGTCCTACTGTATATATATATTCGACTGAGGACTATTTTGAATTAGTAATCTAATGAAGAAGAGACTAACGAGGATTGATAAGACGCTGTGATAATAGAGTCCCGGATAATAGATTCCCGGATAATGGAGGTCCTACTGTATATATATATATATATATTCGACTAAGGACTATTTTGAATTAGTAATCTAATGAAGAAGAGACTAACGAGGATTGATAAGACGCTGTGATAATAGAGTCCCGGATAATGGAGGTCCTACTGTATATATATATATATATTCGATTAAGGACTATTTTGAATTAGTAATCTAATGAAGAAGAGACTAACGAGGATTGATAAGACGCTGTGATAATAGAGTCCCGGATAATGGAGGTCCTACTGTATATATATATATTCGACTAAGGACTATTTTGAATTAGTAATCTAATCAAGAAGAGACTAACGAGGATTGATTAGAGGCTGTGATAATATATCATGATGATTGTAATATGATATTGATTCATCACAGCCCTCAATCAAGGTCTCTCAATCTCCGAAGATGATGGATATTCAATCCAGAGAGATTTATAACCAAGCTTCCAGGATAAATTTATTCAATTTATATTTTTTTTTCTGTTATTATTAATGCAGAAGATTCTCGAATTAATATACGACATTATATTCTGTGTCTGATTAATAGATTAAACTCGCTGGAATCGAACCCTCATATCGTCGATACAAATGCAAAATAACGAATATGAAAAAATGCATCTTTCATTGTCAATCTTTAATAATTTCTGCTGGACTTATGTACGGCAAATTCTTCAATCATAGATCACTCTACTAAAGGGAAAGTATTCCACTATCAAAAGGATAAATCTGCCGAATATTTGACTGTCCAAAAAAAAGTTACGAATAAATACTTTTCCACTCCGAAAAGTGGCGATTTTCATATTCGTTAGTATATATTATCTGTTATTTTGTACTGTGTCAATGTCTAGGTTATGGTAGATTATTTATTGCTGAATTCACGCTGGTTAAGGTGTACGTTCTTCACACTTGAAGGGTCAGGGGGGAAAAACGATGAACGTCTCTAAAAAGTAATTATGAGAAAAATGAAAAAAAAAAAACAACAAGTTTTATGTTCCACATTTCCTGTGTTTACCATCTGAACTCAGGTTTTCGATTATTTTGCTCCCACAGGTGTCAGTAATTAAATGAAATTTTTTTTTTTTTTTTTTTTTTTTTTTTTTTTTTTTTTTTTTTTGCAGTTTATACCTCAAATTAAGCAACCAAGCTTCGAAAAATGCGTGTATTATATATATATATATATATATATATATATATATATATATTTATATATATATATATATAAAATAATTGAAAAATGAAGAGAAGGATTTTTTCTTCAGGTACCCAATGTTGGGCAAAACTAAAAACTAAAACTAAAATTAAAACTAAATTCACTTTTTCGAATAAACTAAAACTAAACTAAAAATTGCAACCTAAAAAAAAACTAAAACTAAAATTTTACTAATTAATGGATTTTAACTAAACTAAAACTAAAACTAAATCTTTGGGAATTGACTAAAAACTAAACTAAAAATTTAGTTTAGTTTAGTTTTACTAAAATAACATGAATTAATATAAATCATATGTTATTTCGATAATTAAGTAAATTATTAAAACTAATAGAACTTGTCTCTGATGTATGCAGCTTATTCCTTAGGAAAATTTTCATATCCCAACAAAAGACGCCATCCCTCGGACCCACCACCTGACAAACCCGTCATCCCTTACTCTGACACCTTCAGACTGACTACCCCTTCACACACATGACATCAAATAACCCGACATAATCCTTCCCCATACACTGTCTCCAACAGAAAGTTCAGTGGTCTCTGGTTCAACAACCTTGATTCTTGTGATCTCCAATATCCAACGTCAATATATATACTCTGCTAACCCGGAATAGTCTCATTACCTCACACCTGTTCGGAGAGGCTGTTAGCAGTACTACCGGTGGAGTAATAGGTAACATTATTTGTCATAGCTTTAGTAATAAGAATACTTATAAATTTTTCTGTAATTAATATATGCGTGTTTTTGTGAAAATTGTAGATGCACTGACGATGAGAACCATGTTCTCGAAAAGCTTTTGCTAATAAATACTTTGAAAAACAGTGGAGAGACATTATTTTTCTACCTTCTACGTAATAGAACTTGCTTAAGAATAAGAAATTGTGGCCTTTTCTCGTAATTTGAAAACATATGTTCTTTGATAAACTAAATTAGTTAACTAAAAACTAAAACTAAACTAAAATCACAATTTTAGGTCACTTTTACTAAACTAAACTAATTGCATTACTAAAAACGGAGTCCATATGATTAATAATTATACAAATCTAAAACTAAACTAAAACTAAAACTAAAAATATAACATTAGTTTAGTTTTAGTTAGGGAAAACTAACGTTAGTTTAGTTTACTAACGTTAGTTTTGCCCAACACTGCAGGTACCTACCAAATTATTATAAGTTTACCTTCAACATCTAATCTTTTTTATCAAGAAGCTAATCCAGGTATGACATATCTCTGAAATGAAAAACTTTTCAGACAATTTCTTTCCGTTGATTTTTATTGTTTTGTACTGGACAATGGATCCCCACAGTTTGGCCAATAAAACACGAGTAATCAATTATTTCTTCACATAAGGTATTCGAAAGTAACACGACTCCATTCCACATTTTTTGACACCTGAAAGCGGATCATTCAATGGATGCCTCAATAAACACACACTTCTTTTTCAGAGATTTAATGCTAACTAAATGTAGAAGTTTTCCTGTAAGTAGTGAATCTGTAGTTCGTTAGGGGGCTGAATAAAACGATTGAGAGAAAACGCTGGTTCATCAAGAAAAACAGAAAGGCATTATTGGACGACGAGAAAGTATCTTCTAATTATGGGTTTAGTGAAATAAATCAGTTTTCTTGAAGGAAAAAAAAAAAATCAGTCCCGTAACAGACCACAAGGGCCCAGAGGGGCAGATACTGTAGAGGTATCTGATTCTTGACCGTACGGCACACTAGGGAGATAGTGTGGTCAACACTATGCTCCGGCCGCCTGATTTTCCCCTTGGCTGCTTCGACTGCTAGAGTCATTAGCACCCAAGGTACCCCATTATTAATTAAATTTATTAAAGGCTGGCTGAGCCTAGGGACGATCTGGGACCCCAAATCCAACCCTCGAACGGCAGCACTAGAAGAAAAAAATCTTTAGTGCGCGCTCGGGTTTTGAACCTGGTCCTCCAGTTCATTAGTCGAGTGCTCTACCACTGAGCTAACCTCGCCCCCTTTCTTAAAGGAAATTTTACCTAATTTATGATGACTAAATTAGAATTTAATTATCTGAAAAAGTTTTTGAGCAATCTTTTCTTATTTTTTTTTTCGTTTTTAACGGCGCATCAACTATTTGGCTATTAGCGCCGGGCTATCTACAGGTTGCCGCCCTTTTATAATGCCAATAGCACGTGGTCGGTCACCCATTCAGGTTCTGACCACGCCCGACGTTGCTTAACTTCGGCGATCTATGGGAACTGGTGTATTCAACATGGCTAAGGCCGTTGGCTCTTTTCTTATTCAATACAAAACATGTTTACGTTAAAAAAAAAAAAAAAAAAAAAACGACAGAAAATTGATCATAACTGCTTTTCCCTTGGGAATCGGACCATACTTCAAATGAACCTTTTTGTTGGAAATTATGTCTAGAATCACCTCCTACAGTTTGGCTACTTAGATCTGAATCACCCTGTATATATACTTCAAAACGCCAATATTATTTCAGTATTTCAGACGATGTGCTTACACAAATCATGAGAAAATAGAAGATAGTGGGAGAGAGAAAAGGAGCATTAGGAGGGATGAGGGATGAGTAGGTGGTGATGTGACAAGGGAAAAATTAGCTGCCAGAAGAAGCATCCATCTTGAATTGAAGGATTGTAGATAGCATGGCTGCCTATCTTATTTCATGGATTAGCACCTATATAGAAACACATGGTAACATGGAGTATAGTATGGAATATCACCCCCCCCCCCTCTTACTCAATATCACTCTCCTTTTTTAGGGCGGTTCCTCCCTCCCTCCAAAGGGAGAAAACCCGCTAATAAGGTTGACCTAATGTCGAAATCCGGAATTTGCGGCTAGATAATTTCACGTTCCAGAACCCATAGATCTAGAAAATAGCAGTGTTTCAAATTTGTGTGTGTGTGTGTGTGTGTATGTAATAGACTTTCCCTTATCCAGCGTTCTCCAATCCGTCGCTCTCTCTAATTCGGCGGTCCCCGAGAGGAATGAATTCCTAGAAAACCTTCCCTTCCTAGCTAGCCAATCATATGTTTCATGGTTTTTCATCGAATGGAAGTCAAAGAAGGTATGTATGTTTCCTTTTAGGAGCAGGAACTTGTGTTTCTACTTAGACAATAAATGTTTCTACTAAGGCATCTGCGGCTGGAATGCCTGATTTTAGCCAGTCTATTTCGAAAGTACATAGCGATTGAAGTTAAAGTTTAAAAATTAATTTTAATAATAGAAACCATTTTAAATTTGCAATATTATATCCTCAAATAATAATGTAATTCAAATACATAAGTGACCACCTCTAAATGAATTCTCTAATCCAGCGTTTTCTCTAATCCGACTATACCCAAATCCCGAAGACGCACAGAGGTACCAAACCCAAATCCCGAAGACGCACAGAGGTAACAAACCCAAATCCCGAAGACGCACAGAGGTAACAAACCCAAATCCCGAAGACGCACAGAGGTAACAAACCCAAATCCCGAAGACGCACAGAGGTACCAAACCCAAATCCCGAAGACGCACAGAGGTAACAAACCCAAATCCCGAAGACGCACGGAGGTACCAAACCCAAATCCCGAAGACGCACAGAGGTACCAAACCCAAATCCCGAAGACGCACAGAGGTACCAAACCCAAATCCCGAAGACGCACAGAGGTACCAAACCCAAATCCCGAAGACGCACAGAGATAACAAACCCAAATCCCGAAGACGCACAGAGGTACCAAACCCAAATCCCGAAGACGCACAAAGGTACCAAACCCAAATCCCGAAGACGCACAGAGGTACCAAACGCCCGATTTCGGGAAAAACCCTCCGGGCACTTGAATCTTTCTGATTTAGGTGAATTTATTGTGCTGAGTCAAATGAGGCCAATGTTGGGCAAAACTAAAAACTAAAATTAAAACTAAATTCACTTTTTGGAATAAACTAAAACTAAACTAAAAATTGCAACCTAAAAAAAACAAACTAAAACTGAAATTTTACTAATTAATGGATTTTAACTAAACTTAAACTAAAACTAAATCTTTGGGAATTGATTAAAAACTAAACTAAAAATTTAGTTTAGTTTAGTTTTACTAAAATAACATGAATTAATATAAATCATATGTTATTTCGATAATTAAGAAAATCATTAAAACTAATAGAACTTGCTTAAGAATAAGAAATTGTGGCTTTTTCTCGTAATTTGAAAACATATGTTCTTTAATAAAATAAATTAGTTTACTAAAAACTAAAACTAAACTAAAATCACAAATTTAGGTCTCTTTTACTAAACTAAACTAATTGCATTACTAAAAACGGAGTCCATATGATTAATAATTATACAAATCTAAAACTAAACTAAAACTAAAACTAAAAATATAACATTAGTTTAGTTTTAGTTAGGGAAAACTAACGTTAGTTTAGTTTACTAACGTTAGTTTTGCCCAACACTGAATGAGGCCACTACCAATTTGATAGAATAATTATTTTGGATGATGAACGCGTTTTATATTAAGAAAATCATATTCTACTCAATTGGTAGAGATATGAATAATTCGAAATGTGTTTTGGAGTGATGAGACGAATAAATTAATAACAAATGTGATTTTGTTAACTGTTCTCGAGGTATTCATCATTCTTGAAATTTGGGCATATCTATATATATAAAAATCACGTGTCTGTCTGTTTTTCTGTTTGTTTGTTCCTTATACAAATCCACCCCGTTTGACCGATTTTGACCAAACTTATAATAATGGTAGGTATTGATAAGAGAAATCTTTTAGGCTAGGTCAAAAAAATCTACCAGCTGTCAGTCTGTATGTTTGTATCTTATACAAATCCACACTGTTCGTCCGAGTTTGACTAAACTCGGTACACATGTAGATCTTAATCTAGGGAGTGTCGTAGGCTAAATCAAAAACGTCTACCAGCTGTCTGTCTGTATGTTTGTTCCCTATAAAAATCCACACCGTTCGTCTGATTTTGACTAAACTCGGTACACAGGTAGATCCTAATCTGGAGAGTGCCGTAGGCTAGTTCAAAAACCTCTACCAGCTATCTGTCTGTATGTTTGTTCCCTATAAAAATCCACACCGTTTGACCGATTTTGACCTAAGTTGGAACACAGGTAGATCTTGATACGGCGATTGCCATAGGCTAGGCCAAAACGGCTACCATCTGTCTGTCTGTGTATTGTTGTTCTTTATACAAACCTACACCGTTTCACAGATTTTGATCAACTGGGCGCACAGGCTGGTCTTGATCAGGGGATTGCCATAGGCCAGGTCAAAAACGTCTACCAGCTGCTGTCCGTATGTGTTTTTTTTTTTTAAATCCACACCGTTAGACCGATTTTTACAAAACTTGGCATACATGTATGTCTAGATACAAGGGGTGTTATAGGTTAGGTTAAAGTCGTCTAGGACTCACAGTTGGGAGGTCACGGGTTCATAACAGTTACAGATTCGTGTTATTAGATTTTAATAATACTTATTTGGTTTCTAATTTATTTAGGCTTTTCTATATGTAGAAAGTAGGTGTAGAATGGCACGCCGGGTAACAGCTAGTAACGACTAAATTTAGCAGTTTCACACGAGATATTTGATGGATCTCACTGTTTATGTTTAGTTACTTCCTAACACAACATTTTCAACAACTCTCTGAAGAAAAAATAATGGTAAAGTCGTTTCTCGTCAAATAATCGCATCACTAATTGACACCTTCATTTTATTAGGCTGTGCACACATACGGCCGAGTACGGCGATCAAATTTATAGGAAAGCAACCACTTTTTTTGTTCCATTTTTTTTTCTGCACCAAGTTCAGGGTACATTTTCGCAAAAAGGGAAAATTCGTTTAAAAGCTACATATACTCATGAGACTTCCTGGGTAATATCGATATTTTAGGAATGAAATAAGATAAAAAACCGCTTACTTCATATGCATGCAAGTACTCGTTTTATAGGCCTTTTTGGCCTAGGAAATCGAAAGAAACCATTTTTAAGGCGATAGCTTTAACCGTTTTCGAGAAAATTGGAAAAATAGTTGCTGAATAACGTTTTTGGTTTTGGTGGTATAAAATATTTTTTTTCTTTTCATTAAAAACTGTGAGATTTTTATTCAGTGAGAAAACGGTCATCAAAAAGGTTTTTTTGTGATCATACCTATTAATAAAATGGAAAAGCAATATTAAAGCAGTATTCTGCAACTAATTAGGTATAAAAAAAATGTTAGTTCAAACACGATTGAACACCTTCGGTTTTGGAGGTTTTTTCCCTCTCGGCACCACTGTGCGACGCCGGATTAGGCAGAGTCTGCTATATATATATATATATATATATATATATATATATATATATAAATTCTTTTTTATCTTAGCAGGTTAAAGCAGTTTTCCTTTATTATACTACTTTATTTAATAGGCCCGACATGTTTCGTGCATCTTTTCTTCGCACCTCTTCAGGGGCACTTCTGCAACAATATATATATATATATATATATTCCTGTTTGCTCTCCCACAAGCTTAGAAATGGTCCGTGTTTTATGAAATGTGCATTCGTTTAATTTGAAAAGTTCATAAACTAGCAGAATCCGTCGGAACAAGGCTTTTGGAGCGTAATTCGCCAAAAAAAAAAAAACTTAACGCTTACGTTTTTGAGTTCATATGTATTATAGCTTTCTTAACGTAGATACACGAATAAAACCATTTTTAAGGCGTGTTTGAGAAACATTGAAACAACTACTTTTCCAAGCTAATTTTTATTTTGGTTATTCATAAACGATTAATTCAGTTTAAACTTGTTCCAGACGTTTTATATTCATGTAATTCTCAGATAGATAAATTTGGGTCCCGTTTGGAGTTAAGTAAGTACTAGAAATAAATTATTTCTTCAACATGTATGAAACGTTTTCGTGTATTTTCTAAAATATCTCGACAACGGTTTGGAAGTCGGGGTAAGTGGAAGATGACCATTCGAAAGCTCATTAAATTCCTTACCTAAAGGGTTCAATTGTAATTTTCGATGGGGCGATGTCAATCCGAGCAAAAAGTGTCACTGAAAACCTAACGTTTTAATTGGTTATTGTTTTTCTAATTCCATTCAATAGTAAAGTTAGTATTTTAATGAAGTAAAGTATGAAAATGAGAAACGTATTGGTAATAGTTTTTCCATGAAGAACGTCAAGAAGGTAAGTTAAATATATTTAATTTAAATCCATACATCCTGGATACATAATAATACATTATCAATTCCTGATCTCTTAGAAGACTTAACTCAGTGTGTTTATCGTACAAAATACGAAAAAAAAAACAAAAAAAAAATAAAGCTAATGAAAAATACATTTTTCATAAAAACCTGTTTGGATATATATATATATATATATATATATATATATATATATATATATATATATATATACAATTAGGTCAACGCAAGGCAAAATGAAGATTAATAAATGGATAACCAGGGGTATCAGTTTCTAAGTGGAAAAACTTAAGAATTTTCCATGAGCTGAAAAAGAAGCAACAGGATAATGAGAGTGTCATCAATTACTATACAAAAGTATGTAAAAGAGTAATAATTAGTGACAGAAAAGTATACTACTCTCGAACAATTTGTGATTGAGATAAGAAAAATAAAACTCTTTGGAAAATAGTTAACGATCAAAATAATCGGAAAAATAAAATAAGTAGTTACATTGTGCTAGAATTTGAAGTTCAAATACAGAATAATTCGAAATCGGCAGAAATAGTTAAGAATTATTTTACCACATTACCAGAAATCAGTAAAACGGAAAATTCCTATATGGAGAAGAAAGCATATGAAAAAGATGCAAGAATGAAAGCATATTCCTTTATCCAGTCGCAGACATAAAAGTGAAAGAAATAATTAGAAAATTACAAAATGAAACTAGTTTTGATGTATATTATCTAAGTAATATTATATTAAAAGAAAGTCACTCTGTCCTTGTGAAACCTTTTTAAAAAATCATTACTTTTTGTTTTTCTTATGCCATGTTTCATTATGATTTGAAAATTGCCAAGATAATACCGGTGCAGAAAAGTAAAAAAAAAAAAATAAATGAAAATGTCCGTCCAGTAGTAATTTTACCTATTATATTAAAAATATTTGAGCAAGCCTCATATGTACTAGATTACTAAGCTGGATTGAAAAAAAAAAAAAAAGAAGTATTCTTACACAAATTCATTTCCGCTTAGAATACTATCAGTTTCTTGTAGTGGCACCTTAAATCTTTCCTCTCATTGTGATTCATTTCCGCTTAGAATACTATCAGTTTCTTGTAGTGGCACCTTAAATCTTTCCTCTCATTGTGATTCATTTCCGCTTAGAATACTATCAGTTTCTTGTAGTGGCACCTTAAATCTTTCCTCTCATTGTGATTCATTTCCGCTTAGAATACTATCAGTTTCTTGTAGTGGCACCTTAAATCTTTCCTCTCATTGTGATTCATTTCCGCTTAGAATACTATCAGTTTCTTGTAGTGGCACCTTAAATCTTCCTTCTCATTGTGATGCCACTTTATTGTTTTCACGAAATATCAAAACCTACCAACAACTGCTTCTACTACTTAGCTAATGACACTAGAGATATGAACGGAACCGCGCTAAGATGACGCAGTTCCTGCGAGTCAGACGTTTCTATTCTCCTTGTCCCTCCCTCCTATATATAAACCAGTCCTCGTGACGATGCAGCCCCTGCCTGCCCTAATACCTCCATCGCGTGATAGATCAGCTACCGGCCTAGTGCTCCGTGCAATCCAGGTGCAGTCGGCGACCCGAACAGCTAGCGATTCGACACGGAATGTCTAGAATTATTGCGGGAGGTTCGTGGAGCTTTCGTGTTCACTCTTCAAAATCATCCTTTGAACATTTACCACCTCTAATGATCAGTGAATAGATCATCCTTTGAACATTTACCACCTCTAATGATCAGTGAATAGATCATCCTTTGAACATTTACCACCTCTAATGATCAGTGAATAGATCATCCTTTGAACATTTACCACCTCTAATGATCAGTGAATAGATCATCCTTTGAACATTTACCACCTCTAACGATCAGTGAATAGATCATCCTTTGAACATTTACCACCTCTAACGATCAGTGAATAGATCATCCTTTGAACATTTACCACCTCTAATGATCAGTGAATAGATCATCCTTTGAACATTTACCACCTCTAATGATCAGTGAATACATCATAATCGTTTGAATGTATTTCTTAACCTTTCCCTTGTCGCTAGTATTTTTAGAACGTCGATGGTCGCCTGCATCTCACTGATGCAAGATCACATTTTAAGTCGTAACCGACGTATTTTACCAGTTTACAAATAGTTTTGACGAAGCTTTGAATACGAACGAGATACAAAATATTTACAAATTTTTAATATATTAATGATGTAAAAATTTTAAAAGTCTCTTAATGTACTGATCATTCTTCCCGAACAAAACTTGGATCTTTTTGGAAGACTAGAACGTAAGTCTTATGGTAAAATATTGTATCATGAACCAATCAAATAATCATAGAAAAAAGACCGTCACGCAGGAGCTGCATAACTAAGCACTTTCCTCAGAATTTCGGTAGTGTAGATTGCTTTCCAGAACAATTTGCTTAAAATATCCTACATAAATAAAATAAAAACATGAATAGTTCTCTTTTAAATTTGTAATGAGTAACTGATCAATTAATAATTTGCTTCCAGAATTATGTTTACACATGGTACCTATTACACTACGTAATAAATACAAAAAACCTCATATTATGGTTTTTTGATCTAACGCAGGAACAGGATACAGTCACTCTAGTGGTAGAAAGCGCTCCTTGCGGCGGCTTTGTGAACCTACGTCTGGCGGGCTTTTCTATTGAAATATATTACAAATTAAACCCCCGCTTTCCGATTGACCGATTCAGCTCATTTTTACAACACTTCTTTCTCATGAGTTACCCACGACGTATACCGCGTTTCGTTACAATACAGCAGAAATTACGACCGGTATGAGTATATTAAGAATTTGGGTCAAGAGTAAACCCCCCTTCTAATGAACCGATTTAGTTTATTTTTACAACAGTTATTTACCTGTGGATTACCACTACGAATACCGAGTTTCATCGAAATATACCAAAAATCACTGCTGGTAGTGGCCAATTGGTATTGTGGGTACGGAGTAAACCCCCCCTTCTAATGAACCGATTTAGTTCATTTTTATATCTCACTTTTCTCTCTATATTACCACTACGAATACCAAGTTTCGTTGAAATATAACAAATATTACGGCTGACATAGTCAAATTAGTGTTTTGGGTTCGGGGTAAACCCCCCCATCCGGTGGACCGACTTTGGTGGTTAACGAACTCGTTCAATCGTTGGTAATTGAATGCTATATACCAAGTTTCGTGACGAAAAAACAAAAACTCTGGCCGCTATCGTGTTAACAGACATATATATATATATAAATTTTAACGGGGGTCATTGTCGGTGTCTACTAGGTAGGATCGATAAAGATTTGAAGAAATTATTCAAAAATTCCGTCATAAGTCCAACCTCAATAGCTACTTTCCTTCGGAGGAAAGTGCTAAAAAGAGGTAGTAATAGCTAATAAGACTATTTTGAAAATGTGAATAGGCAACTAGATTTTTTGAATTTTCTGTATCAACTTAGTATCTTCAATCCTAAAAGCGAATACACTAGTTATCTTTCTGAACAAACAAAAGGAATTTAAATGCTAAGAAGAAAAAAATACGCTATTTGACGACGTCCGTTCGACATATGAAAATTAAGTCTTGTATAAATTACTAATAGAATTATTTGGATAAAATAAGAATGATTCACAGAAAACCCCACTAAATAGTGATTAAAATATGCACCAACCACAAAACATTGATCAGATGAATTAAAAACAAAATCCTTTCTTCCTATGTTTCCCTGTATTAAACGTCAGAAATGATCCCGCATTTGTGAGGAATAGTTCTCTATCTTCCCATCGGTAAGCCCATATTGTTATTCTTATATCTAATCTAATATGTAATCTGTTATTCTTATATCTGTTTTCCTAATAATCCAAACACTTCTAGAGCACATTGTTCTTCTATATATTATGTTCTAGTATTTTATGTTTTGTCTTTTTCCATATATGTATGTGTATTTGTGTAGGTAGGCATATATATATATATATATATATATATATATATATATATATATATATATATATATATATGTATATTTCAGTATTACATCCGTCCTACTTGTTTTTTACAGCCCTGATGAAGGCTTGAAGTTCAAGCCGAAACGTCGGCACAATAAAACCATTTTTATGATAAAATGTAGTTTTATTAAGTAGCAGTGACCGAACCCCGACAATCCCTACCTTGCATCATCTACGGTCAACGATCTCCTCTCAATAAAAACAAAATCTTACACGAATGGCCGCATGCACCTTTCTAATGAAAATGAAACCGCAGGGCTGTTGTCTAAGGCAGGTAGGGGTGCGCACACTAAACGAAGTGGGAACGAAAGTTGGAGGGGGGGGGGGCGAAATTGGTGAAAATGTGTCATAAAACATTAAAAATAAATTAAGATCTCTTAGTTACGAGAAAATAATTTCTTTTGGGTGTAATAGCGTTTTATTTAGCTAACTATTCCATGTTCTAGAATTCCATGTCAGAATTCCCTAACCCCCCAAGTGCTCTCAGCGCCCCCCCGAAATTGTTTCCCATATACGCCCATGTCCTCCTCACTTAACTCCACAGCGAGCGATCGAAAAAAACTTTTTACTGTTCATTTCATAGATACATGTGACAATCGGAAGATTAAGAGACATCCATCTTCTGACCTACTTGGAATTCTGATCAGCTGATGTTATTGTTTATCCAGAACCCTAGAGCTAATCCATGCAATCATTCCAAACACGTAGAGTTCAGATGCAGAATTCAATAGAGCTTCAGGGTATTAGAGCTCCATTTATACAAAGGATTGCTCTTAGTAAATCCTTTCTGATTTGTTCTGCGGTATTTCATTCACAACTTAGTGATAAGCTCAACATTATCATTTATTTATATTCTCTTCTCTAATATTATGAACTAGCTGATTATCCATGTTTCGTCTAAGTAGTTATTTATATTCTCTTCTCTAATATTATGAACTAGCTGATTATCCATGTTTCGTCTAAGTAGTTATTTATATTCTCTTCTCTAATATTATGAACTAGCTGATTATCCATGTTTCATCTAAGTAGTTATTTATATTCTCTTCTCTAATATTATGAACTAGCTGATTATCCATGTTTCGTCTAAGTAGTTATTTATATTCTCTTCTCTAATATTATGAACTAGCTGATTATCCATGTTTCGTCTAAGTAGTTATTTATATTCTCTTCTCTAATATTATGAACTAGCTGATTATCCATGTTTCGTCTAAGTAGTTATTTATATTCTCTTCTCTAATATTATGAACTAGCTGATTATCCATGTTTCGTCTAAGTAGTTATTTATATTCTCTCCTCTAATATTATGAACTAGCTGATTATCCATGTTTCGTCTAAGTAGTTATTTATATTCTCTTCTCTAATATTATGAACTAGCTGATTACCCATGTTTCGTCTAAGTAGTTATTTATATTCTCTTCTCTAATATTATGAACTAGCTGATTACCCATGTTTCGTCTAAGTAGTTATTTATATTCTCTTCTCTAATATTATGAACTAGCTGATTATCCATGTTTCGTCTAAGTAGTTATTTATATTCTCTTCTCTAATATTATGAACTAGCTGATTACCCATGTTTCGTCTAAGTAGTTATTTATATTCTCTTCTCTAATATTATGAACTAGCTGATTACCCATGTTTCGTCTAAGTAGTTATTTATATTCTCTTCTCTAATATTATGAACTAGCTGATTACCCATGTTTCGTCTAAGTAGTTATTTATATTCTCTTCTCTAATATTATGAACTAGCTGATTACCCATGTTTCGTCTAAGTAGTTATTTATATTCTCTTCTCTAATATTATGAACTAGCTGATTACCCATGTTTCGTCTAAGTAGTTATTTATATTCTCTTCTCTAATATTATGAACTAGCTGATTACCCATGTTTCGTCTAAGTAGTTATTTATATTCTCTTCTCTAATATTATGAACTAGCTGATTATCCATGTTTCGTCTAAGTAGTTATTTATATTCTCTTCTCTAATATTATGAACTAGCTGATTACCCATGTTTCGTCTAAGTAGTTATTTATATTCTCTTCTCTAATATTATGAACTAGCTGATTACCCATGTTTCGTCTAAGTAGTTATTTATATTCTCTTCTCTAATATTATGAACTAGCTGATTACCCATGTTTCGTCTAAGTAGTTATTTATATTCTCTTCTCTAATATTATGAACTAGCTGATTACCCATGTTTCGTCTAAGTAGTTATTTATATTCTCTTCTCTAATATTATGAACTAGCTGATTACCCATGTTTCGTCTAAGTAGTTATTTATATTCTCTTCTCTAATATTATGAACTAGCTGATTACCCATGCTTCGTCTAAGTAGTTATTTATATTCTCTTCTCTAATATTATGAACTAGCTGATTACCCATGTTTCGTCTAAGTAGTTATTTATATTCTCTTCTCTAATATTATGAACTAGCTGATTATCCATGTTTCGTCTAAGTAGTTATTTATATTCTCTTCTCTAATATTATGAACTAGCTGATTACCCATGTTTCGTCTAAGTAGTTATTTATATTCTCTTCTCTAATATTATGAACTAGCTGATTACCCATGTTTCGTCTAAGTAGTTATTTATATTCTCTTCTCTAATATTATGAACTAGCTGATTATCCATGTTTCGTCTAAGTAGTTATTTATATTCTCTTCTCTAATATTATGAACAAGCTGATTATCCATGTTTCGTCTAAGTAGTTATTTATATTCTCTTCTCTAATATTATGAACTAGCTGATTATCCATGTTTCGCCTAAGTAGTTATTTATATTCTCTTCTCTAATATTATGAACTAGCTGATTATCCATGTTTCGTCTAAGTAGTTATTTATATTCTCTTCTCTAATATTATGAACTAGCTGATTATCCATGTTTCGCCTAAGTAGTTATTTATATTCTCTTCTCTAATATTATGAACTAGCTGATTATCCATGTTTCGCCTAAGTAGTTATTTATATTCTCTTCTCTAATATTATGAACTAGCTGATTATCCATGTTTCGTCTAAGTAGTTATTTATATTCTCTTCTCTAATATTATGAACTAGCTGATTATCCATGTTTCGTCTAAGTAGTTACTTTATTCTTTTTAATAATGTATCATAAAAATTAACGCTACTATATAATTTTGATGACTATATGAAGGGTATTAATGAACAATACCAACCAAGGAGTTCCTTTTAGGAATAATTTTTTTGATTTTATGACGTTTTAAATGTAACTTTAATTATTGACAGGACATGGTGAGTTTAAAGTTAAGGAAATAAAATTTAATAATTGGTATTAGATTATGTAATATCTTGGTTAATAGTAATTATAAAGTGTGGTTTCTGCAGTATCTTGTAATTAATATACTATTGTAGATCTCCTGAAGATGGACGAATAGTCCGGAACGTTGTGATGGTAAAATGAAAGTAAGTTTTTGAGCTTTGAAGGGTTATTCCTCACCTTGGTTGGTATTGCTACTAATTAATTGTGTACCTTATTCATCAATTTATCCGAACCAGTGTCAAGAAACAGATAGCCTAGAGATAACCCGTTATCTACAGGTTACCAGTAATAGGACTTTAACCATTACAGATTAAAATTCGTTTTAAATAATAAATGGACGTTAAAATTTAAAAATTTAATTTTCCAAGATGTCATTTTGAAACACCCATTATATTCGCGAGAATTATCAAGAAGTGTTCTGATTGGGGATGCTGATGAGTAAAGTGGCTGTGAAAGGGTCCGGGATATTATTACCTCGGATAGACCATCACCAGGTATAGCGTAAACTCTATGAGGGACAGAATCACAGTTTATTTCTAGTAATTCAAGGTCTATCATCATAGTTGAAATGAACCGCAAATAAAAATAATATGTAATAGGTACAATACGGTAACAGCTGACCTGTCGTCGCATGCTGCCTAGGTGTGCCTGCTCTCTAACCAACTAAAAATTCAAACCCCTCTGAAAATATTCAAAAATCTGATTATCAAAAAAACCTTTCTTAGCGAGTGTTTATATCCTAAAGGGAGTGTCCATGCAAAATTTCAAAAAATTGTCTGTCGAGTGGTTTGGGTTGGGCTATGATAGGTCAGTGAATGAGTGGTATTTGTCAAATTGATTTTATGATCTTATTGTTTTTTTGTTGTTTTTTGTTAGGAAATAGAATAGCATTTTTATTTATTTTTTTCTTGACTGCTTCTAAGCAATTACCGGACTATCTATATGTTACCACCCTGTCAGAAAACTATTCCTCCTGCAAATGGGGCTCTAAATAGCATCACTACTTTTCTATTAGGCACCAAAAGTAATCACTTTTATAATCACTCAATTTTTCTGATTACTTAAATATTTACATGTGCATATATACATATACAGATATATATCGGCCTATCTAGAGGGGGAGAGGCTTACTTCGGGCACGAATTAAGTCGATTCACTCAAAAATGATATAATAAATGCACTGTTATGGTCGACTCACATCCATCGCAAAGTGGTAGTTTTGATTAAAAAAAAAAAAAAAAATAACACGTTTTCAAAATATTATTCTATTAAGTTTTTTTTTTTTTTTTTTTCACTAAGTCACTGTTGCTTAGGTTTGCTAGGACCCTATCACTAAAATTTACGTTATTTTGTTCCTAAAACATGTAACAGAATAAAAATATCTCTTTTTAGTAAGTTACACAAAAAGGTATAATATTCAGGTAAAATGTTTATAATTCTTAGAAAAAAATTATAAAAACTGAGAAAAGGTAGTGAACGCTAAAGAAAAATGGATTATAAGAAAAGTAAAAGAAATTATTAAAATAAATCAACAAGTTACTATGAAATGAAAGTTCCTTTTTGCTTAGCTTAATAAACAGAGATGTTTTGAGTGTAACTATTTTTTTAGTAGGGTTTGGGACCCGGAATCCAACCCACGAACGAAGGCACTAGAAGATAAAATCGTTAATGAATTCCTATTCATACAAAAACGTCTGACTCTGAGATTAGCAGATTCTTCATGAATGATGGCAAAACTAATCACCCAGTTGTGGAATATGCTTATTGACGCAGCTCCTGCGTGACAGATCCTTAAATAAGCCGAACCAGTAGAGGAGATATTTGCTAACAGCTGATCATTCCATGAGAGACAGCATCCGCCGGAAGAGCTGATAAAGATGGCCGCGACACAAACCCGGTTTTAATTAAATCTCCCTGAGTTTAGATTGACACGGCTAAGCATAGGGAATTTAGTTTTATTTCTGAAAGATTGCCCCCAATTACAGGAGATTGCTAATTACGGAACTGTAGCAATTAAACCTGTTCTTATCAACATTTAGTTCTTCTTATCAATTCCTTTCTCTTTTCTTGATAATTTCAATATTTAATGAGGAGTTTGTTTAGTTTTTTCTTCTTCTTCTTCTTCTTCTTCTTCTTTAGATTGTGTATACATTTTTTACTTTGATAAAAAGACTGAAATATTAAGGACAATTTTTCTGCACTCCTTTAATTAGAAGACAGAAAGGGCCAATTATAATTAATTCTGGAGAGCGAGCACGTTATACATTCAGTTAACCAATGTTCGGCTATGTTATCCCTGGATAAGAACCCTTCAGTTTGGGTACCTATGTTTGGGTGCCTATATTTGGGTACCTATGTTTGGGTACCTATGTTTGGGTACCTATGTTTGGGTGCAACATATTCGTTATTTCGGCAAATATAGTTGTAAAATCTCATTATTTAGCAACAAACATTTAATTTCCATATGGCGTTTTCTCACATTCATCAGTAGGGCATTATTAAGGCCATATACACGCCACAATCTCACTAGACTGCATATACTGATGATTTTATCATCAAAACGAAAAACATAGTTCAAAAATGGAAGCTTAATTAGGTTATTTTATATCGTTTATTTAAATTACGTCAATTGATAAATTTTGGTATTTTAAGGATTCCATCAGTTCAAGAATCGCTCCCGAAGGCCTAGGGTCAATTTTTGTTTATGAACTCAAAGTGTGTATGCCTTAGAAAACATATTTAATACTAAAACATAAGCGAAAACGCGAATCTTTTAGAAAAGTCATATATTTAAAGGGCTGTAACTTCGCTCCAAATGGCACAATCGAGTTCGCTGAGGTCTCAAAAAATTGGTATTTTGAAAATACACAAGTTTACAGAACAATGCCTTTAGTTCCTTCATGATAACCACGTTTTTGAATGATTTGTACGTTTGGTATTTGACTCTTTGACGACCTATTTTCCAGTTGCTATGCTCCCCAATAATTCCTAAAATATCTGCAGAGTCAAAACACCCTGCGGTTTTATAGCTCGGACTGTACTTCCGGCTGGATTGTCTCCAAACTCGTCTACACTCATATTTAATACTTGTATTGTACTGTTATTAGTTATTTTTATATTGTACTGTTCTTAGTTATTTTTATATTGTACTGTTCTTAGTTATTTTTATATTGTACTGTTATTAGTTATTTTTATATTGTACTGTTATTAGTTATTTTTATATTGTACTGTTATTAGTTATTTTTATATTGTACTGTTCTTAGTTATTTTTATATTGTACTGTTATTAGTTATTTTTATATTGTACTGTTATTAGTTATTTTTATATTGTACTGTTATTAGTTATTTTTATATTGTACTGTTCTTAGTTATTTTTATATTGTACTGTTCTTAGTTATTTTTATATTGTACTGTTCTTAGTTATTTTTATATTGTACTGTTATTAGTTATTTTTATATTGTACTGTTATTAGTTATTTTTATATTGTACTGTTATTAGTTATTTTTATATTGTACTGTTATTAGTTATTTTTATATTGTACTGTTCTTAGTTATTTTTATATTGTACTGTTCTTAGTTATTTTTATATTGTACTGTTCTTAGTTATTTTTATATTGTACTGTTATTAGTTATTTTTATATTGTACTGTTATTAGTTATTTTTATATTGTACTGTTATTAGTTATTTTTATATTGTACTGTTATTAGTTATTTTTATATTGTACTGTTCTTAGTTATTTTTATATTGTACTGTTCTTAGTTATTTTTATATTGTACTGTTCTTAGTTATTTTTATATTGTACTGTTATTAGTTATTTTTATATTGTACTGTTATTAGTTATTTTTATATTGTACTGTTATTAGTTATTTTTATATTGTACTGTTATTAGTTATTTTTATATTGTACTGTTATTAGTTATTTTTATATTGTACTGTTATTAGTTATTTTTATATTGTACTGTTATTAGTTATTTTTATATTGTACTGTTATTAGTTATTTTTATATTGTACTGTTATTAGTTATTTTTATATTGTACTGTTATTAGTTATTTTTATATTGTACTGTTATTAGTTATTTTTATATTGTACTGTTATTAGTTATTTTTATATTGTACTGTTATTAGTTATTTTTATATTGTACTGTTATTAGTTATTTTTATATTGTACTGTTCTTAGTTATTTTTATATTGTACTGTTATTAGTTATTTTTATATTGTACTGTTATTAGTTATTTTTATATTGTACTGTTATTAGTTATTTTTATATTGTACTGTTATTAGTTATTTTTATATTGTACTGTTATTAGTTATTTTTATATTGTACTGTTATTAGTTATTTTTATATTGTACTGTTATTAGTTATTTTTATATTGTACTGTTATTAGTTATTTTTATATTGTACTGTTATTAGTTATTTTTATATTGTACTGTTATTAGTTATTTTTATATTGTACTGTTATTAGTTATTTTTATATTGTACTGTTATTAGTTATTTTTATATTGTACTGTTATTAGTTATTTTTATATTGTACTGTTATTAGTTATTTTTATATTGTACTGTTATTAGTTATTTTTATATTGTACTGTTATTAGTTATTTTTATATTGTACTGTTATTAGTTATTTTTATATTGTACTGTTATTAGTTATTTTTATATTGTACTGTTATTAGTTATTTTTATATTGTACTGTTCTTAGTTATTTTTATATTGTACTGTTATTAGTTATTTTTATATTGTACTGTTATTAGTTATTTTTATATTGTACTGTTATTAGTTATTTTTATATTGTACTGTTATTAGTTATTTTTATATTGTACTGTTATTAGTTATTTTTATATTGTACTGTTATTAGTTATTTTTATATTGTACTGTTATTAGTTATTTTTATATTGTACTGTTATTAGTTATTTTTATATTGTACTGTTATTAGTTATTTTTATATTGTACTGTTATTAGTTATTTTTATATTGTACTGTTATTAGTTATTTTTATATTGTACTGTTCTTAGTTATTTTTATATTGTACTGTTATTAGTTATTTTTATATTGTACTGTTATTAGTTATTTTTATATTGTACTGTTATTAGTTATTTTTATATTGTACTGTTATTAGTTATTTTTATATTGTACTGTTATTAGTTATTTTTATATTGTACTGTTATTAGTTATTTTTATATTGTACTGTTATTAGTTATTTTTATATTGTACTGTTATTAGTTATTTTTATATTGTACTGTTATTAGTTATTTTTATATTGTACTGTTATTAGTTATTTTTATATTGTACTGTTATTAGTTATTTTTATATTGTGCTTAGACCTGAGGAACAGTTCCGAATCTAAATCAGGGAGTTTTAAACTTCGGTATACTCCAGCCCTTTTGGACCCAATTGGAGACTAGATATGTTTTAATGCCTCATTTAACATTATATATATATATATATATATATATATATATATATATATATAATATTATATTTTCGTTTAAATTGAAGGAGAAGTTACTAATTCAGGCCAGCCCAAGAAGATATGACGACCCAAGTTGTTGGGCGCCCCCCAAAATTTTCCCATCTAGATTTAATTATGATAAGCCCCTTCCCCCTCCCTTTGTTTCTTCTCCAGCCAATCAGCTATTGTTCACTATTCCTCTCTCGTCTATATTTATATATATACATAGAGGCTGTATATAGTATTTCTTCTGTAAGGCCCTGTTTTCCCTTTGGCCTTGTTAAGTGAATAAGGATGAGAGAAAAGGTTGGCTGTCCATCTCTAGAGATGTGAGAACCACGAATCCGCAAACGTTGCGTCTGGGATGTTGGCACTGCACGTGGCTGATTCGTAAGATTCCTGGAAGATCTAAGACCTGACAAGAGTTTCTAGTTCAATCACCTGCAAAAGCAGGAGTGGGGTACAAAGGGTTTAAAAAGAGCTGGCTTACCTCCGACCGGTCAGAGTTTGCATCCGTTCCTGAGACTTCGGCCCAGATGCTGTTCAGAGGTAGGCCAGATCCAAATTCTCTATAATCTCCCCAAATGATCATATTTGATAACTCTACCTATCTGTCTCTCTCACTCAACCTTTTCTCTCATCGTAGCAATGGTTTATGATATTTATGTTTGTATCCTCTGTGTAAATTATAGTTTTAAAAAGGAATTTCCGCTTCTCTAAAATATTTCCCCATTGTCTATACCTCTAAATCCCGTCCTTGCTAATCAGTCCCTTACACTTCTATTCAACAATAATTTAAAATAGTCTATACCCTTTATGGGGCTTTCATTCAATTTAGTCCTTTCAAAGAGGTTTCCTCTCGATTGAAGTAAATAAATTGCATTCATATAAGAGTAAATCAACCCCCTAACATTCTCAGAGTGGCAGGTACTTTACAGCTATCTGATTCATGACCTACGGCATACAAGAAAGATAGTGTGGTCAGTAGTTCCGTTCTCCGCATCCCATTAAAGTCTGGGATGGCTGATTTGGTGAGCAACCAAGTTTTCAATTCAAGCACTCCAGGAATAAATATACAGGAAAATGAACAGCAACTTGGAACAATTTGTAATTTAGGGTCTTTTTGCGAAGACCACGTCCACTTACTTTTGAAGTAGCAGTAGGGATTTTAACAGTGATTCAGTGGGCGCATTTCAATGGGCGAGTTCCTGTGTGCAATTCTATTGGTGCTTGCTGGGAATTAAGTAAAGTTTAACAGTGAATTAGCGTTTGTTTGACTAGAGTCGTAATAGAATTCTATTAATTTGATTGACTAGAATTTTGATATGTTCTTGAGCGAGCGAAGCGAGCGTAAACGTATAGCACTTATGCCCATAATGCTAAACAAATGTAAAATATCCGAAAAGAGAGAAAAAAAGGATTAAAATATATGTGTTTACAAATATCATTGATTATGTAATCCTTCATAACCTAAAAAACTGATAACTTTAATGCTTAATAACTTTTAGCACTTTCCTCCGAAGGAAAGTAGCTATTGAGGTTACACTCATGACGGAATTTTTGAGAAATTTCTTCAAATCTTTATCGATCCTACCTAGTAGACACTGAAAATGACCCCCGTTAAAATTTATATATATATATATATATATATATATATATATATATATATAGATATATATGTGTCTGTTAACACGATAGCGGCCAGAGTTTTTGCTTTTTCTTCACGAAAGTTGGTATATAGCATTCAATTAGCCCACGATTGAACGAGTTCGTTAACCACCAAAATCGGTCCACCGAGAGGGGGGGTTTACCCCGGACCCAAAACACTAATTTGACCATGCCAGCCGTAGTTTTTGTTATATTTCAACGAAACTCGGTATTCGTTATGTTGATCATAAGAGAGAAATATGTTGTAAAAATAAACTAAATCGGTTCACTAGGAGGGGGGGGGGTTTACTCCGGACCCACATTACCAATTTGCCACGACCAGCCGTAATTTTTGTTATATTTCAACAAAACTCGGTATTCGTGGTGGTAATCAAAAAATGGGTTGTAAAAATAAAATAAATCGGGTTATTAGGAGGGGGGGGGGGTTCACTCCGGACCCAAATTACAAATATACTCATACCGGTCGTAATTTCTGCTGTATTGTAACGAAGCGGTATACGTCGTGGGTAACTCATGAGAAAGACGTTTTGTAAAAATGATCTAAATCGGTCTATCGGAAAGGGGGGTTTACTTTGTAATATATTTCAATAGAATAGCCCCCCAGGCGTAGGTTCGCAAGGCCGTCGCAAGGAGCGTTTTCTACCACTAAAGAGACTGTATCCTGTTCCTGCGTCAGATCAAAAGGCGAAAATATGAAGTTTTTTGTATTAATGAAGTAGTGTAGTAGGTGCCACGTGTAAACATAACTCAGGAAGCAAATTAATTACAAAATTAATAATTGAACACTTACTCATTACAAAATTAAAAGAGAACTATTCATGTTTTTATTTTATTTTTATAGGATATTTTAAGCAAATTATTCTGGAAAGCAGTCTACACTACCCAAATTCTGAGGAATGTGCTTAGTTATGCAGCTCCTGCATGACGGACTTTTTTTTTGTAGTTGAGAGTGATTTTGATAATATTAACCTTTTAATTAATAAATATTACTTGCCCTTATCTAATATGGTTTATAACCGCAGATAACGTGTCAAGTAGTAATAGATAACCAGCAAAGAATCTGTAAGCTTATCAGCGAGTACGAGTAACTGTTAGAAAACACTACAGATACTTCAAAAGTAGCTGGATGTGGTCTTCGCAAAAATACCCCAACCCTTATTTCTATAAAAGTATGGCGAATCATTGATTTGTATGATAAAATGTTTTTAATTTCTTGAAAGTAGTAAATTGACAACGTACAGTAATGCCTCAAAAAAATTTTCTCTCTGATTTTCCTGGGTTAATGAAATTAAAAATGCCAAATAAATAGGCAGCGATAGGAAAGCAATGAAAGACGAATAGAGATTTAATGCTTACTAAATGTAGAAGTTTTCCTGTAAGTATTGAATCTGTAGTCCGTTAGGGGGCTGAGGAAAAAAATCTCAAGAAACCTCAGATTCATCGAGAAAAACAGAAGTGCATTATTGGACGTCCAGAAGGTATATTATATCAATGGGTTTAGTGAATTAAATCAATGTTTTCTTAAAGGAAATTTTGTCTATTTTCTGTTGGAATAATTAGAATTTAGTTATCTTGAACAGTTTTTTTAGCAATCCTTTCTTATTTGATAAGAAATATGTCTACCTTAAAAAATCGGAAAATTGGACATAACTTTTTTCACCTTCGGAATCGGACCATACTCCAAATAAACTTTTTTGTTGGAAATTACGTCCGAAGACACCTGCTAGAGTGTGGCTACTTAGACCTGAATCACCCTGTATAGGAACAGG
>OX328124.1:8357360-8407360 GCA_946811695.1 Gonocerus acuteangulatus | reverse complement strand
TTTCCGAGGCAATATAGGTATATTTGCTGGCGTCGACTTTAGCAGTTTTGTGCAGCTATTGATGTGCACTCATTACGAAATTTATGAAAAAAAAAAAAAAAAAAAAAAATTAGATCAACATTGTTTTTATACCGTTTGGGGTCTACTTAAGATTTTTTGGCTAGAAGGTTCTCATGTAGGCGATGTGGGATGGAGTCGTACTTGTGTTAGGTTGACTTTTATGCGCGGTTCCTCTCTCCCTCCATAGGGAGCAACACCGCTTATGAGGTTGACATCATGACGCAATCCGGAAGTATCGACTAGAAACTTTCACGTTTCAGAACCGGTAAATCTTATGGTTGGAACTTTTGGTTAGGGAGGTTCAAAAGATTGATCTTTTAAAAGAATGATTCAGACCTCCCATCTCTAATCTTAATCTATTAGTCCAGTATATAGAGGCTTCAAAAGGGGGTAGAACTAACAATTAATCTATTAGTCCAGTATATAGAGGCTTCAAAAGGGGATAGAACTAACAATTAATCTATTAGTCCAGTATATAGAGGCTTCAAAAGGGGGTAGAACTAACAATTAATCTATTAGTCCAGTATATAGAGGCTTCAAAAGGGGGTAGAACTAACTATTAATCTATTAGTCCAGTATATAGAGGCTTCAAAAGGGGGTAGAACTAACAATTAATCTATTAGTCCAGTATATAGAGGCTTCAAAAGGGGGTAGAACTAACAATTAAACTATTAGTCCAGTATATAGAGGCTTCAAAAGGGGGTAGAACTAACAATTAAACTATTAGTCCAGTATATAGAGGCTTCAAAAGGGGGTAGAACTAACAATTAAACTATTAGTCCAGTATATAGAGGCTTCAAAAGGGGGTAGAACTAACAATTAAACTATTAGTCCAGTATATAGAGGCTTCAAAAGGGAGTAGAACTAACAATTATTCCCCACAAGATTTTTTTTTCTAATATCCTTAGGCATGGTGTGAGTATGCTGAAACCAATTTTTCCAGCTCAGAAGCCGGTGGGAGAACTTTTGGCAGGCGAAAAACAGCGAAATATTAGCACTTTTTTCTTCAAAAATTCAAAAAAGTTGATTTTGGATAAAAAACATCAAGTAGGGAGTAAAGAACATTAAATTCTGCTTCAAATGAACTGGTCGAAGTCCACTTCGGCAATTTTACGTGGCCGAATTTGGACTTTTACCAGTTCATTTGACGCAGAATTGAATGCTGTTTAATAAAAATGTGATTAAAGATACTCCATCTGACGATGAACCTCTACCTGGGCCCTCAAAAGGAATGAAAACGCTATTTAATTCAGTTACCTTAACATCATTTCACTCAATGAATGTCGTGTCAGTGAATAAATATATATTCATGTTATTAATTAACTATTTACTTCAAATGCTGTCATTTTCAATACAATATGCTTCTAATTTTATTGCTTCACTGAAGAAATATAGAAGTAAAGTGGAAAAAAAAAAAAAAATTATCGGGCACAGGTATATGTCTAAATTTCTTAGGGTTCCCCTCAACATACCGCATACACTGTGTGTTTTTTTGTTTTTTTTAATAGCGATCGACAAATCTGGGCCATTAGCGCCGGCAGCCAGGAATTTTCTCAGCGAGCCCTGAGATGAGAAAATTCCTGCCGCCGGTAGGGATTGAACCCACCATCTCCCGCTTATGAATCTAAGGCGCTAGCCACAAGACCACGGGAGACCCCCGCATACACTGTTATTGATACATTTAGAATGGAATCAGAAGTAAACTGTGGCTAATAGGAAGCAAAATTTGGCAAAATGAAAATGTCATTAACTCTCATTTTGGCTCAATAGTGACTTAAAAATTTTAATATTGCTCAACTCTTAACGTTTTCATGCTTTTTGGTATCATTTATTGATGCTCTTTAACATTTAGGAAGGGGGGGTGTATGAAAAGAATTGATGAATCCAAGCTGAAACCCGTTAAAAGTAGGCCCACCACAGTTTTTCGAAAAATATGGAAAAAAAAGTGTTATTTTGTGGCTAGCGATTGCGGCACTTTTACCTGGCCGAATTTGGACTTCGGCCAATTCATTTGAAGCAGAATTTAATGTTCTTTACTCCCTATTCGAAGTTTTTGTATCCAAAATCAACGGTTTTTAAATGAATAAAGAAAAAGTGAAAAAGTGCTAATATTTCGTGGTTTTTCGCCTCTGGCTTTCGAGTTTGAAAAATTGGTTCAGCATGCTCACACCATACCTAAGGCCGCCAGTCCACTGGATCCGAAAAGCTGCGAACTGCGAAGCAACGAATTCGTGCGAATGCCTCTCGTCCATTGGATCAGTATTCGTCCGAATTCGCAGTAGACTTGATGGCTCGTACTCGTAGTCCATTTTCAACCATGACTATTCGCACCTTTTCGCAACTATAAATTCCAGCAGGATGGGATCGGTTCGCACTTCGGACCAGTTCGGGCGAATTCGTCCGAACGATACGGCCCAATGGACGCGGTCCATGATGGAGCCTCGTGTTGGGATTGTTCGTGCGTATTCCTCCGAGTTCATTTCTCAGCTTTTCGGTTCCAGTGGACGACAGGCCTAAGGTTATTAGAAAAAAAATCTTGTGGGGGAATTAATGTTTTCTCAAACCCCTCTATCTATTGGGCTTTATGGGTTCTGAAAACTGCAGTCCTATAGTCAGTACCTACAGATTGTGTCTCAGATGAAGCGTGCTTCCTCTTTACGGAGAGAAGGTGGAAACGCTAAAATCTCTTCCTCGCCTACAATTCCATCGAGTTGTGTATTTTATTAATGCTGAATGACAGCGTGAAATTAGAACGTGAAAGAACGGGACTTGAATATCTCATTAGCAAAGCAAGTTCTAGATTGAAATTCTGAATGTTTTGCTTGATGTCTGCCGTTGACAAGTTAATAACTTCTTCAGAAAATATATATTTTTCTTAAATTCATCCTTATAAACGTTTTTACTTGGGGATTCTCAAGATTTATGAAGAATTATTGTTAAAAAATCCGATTCGCAGGAATTGCGTCAACTTAGCGCGGCTCCGTTCATACTTCTAGTGCTATTAGTAAAGGGGAAAGATGCAAAAAAATGTTGCCCAAAAATAGTGTTTTATTCAGAAGCCCAACTATCTTTAATGTAAAAAAATTGCTAATTAAGTCAATTTTACGTTGAATAATAAATAAGGCAGACAGTTTTAAGGGGGTTAAAATGTAAATAAAAAAACACCAAAGTACCTAATTTTTACTTTTGATATTAAATGAAGTGCTTTATTCACGCTGCGATTTAAACAGCGTCTACAGTAAACATATTTGAAAATAATTACAAAAGGGCAGACACTTTCGTGGGGTTTAATTATCAGGAAACATAAAAATAAATGTTGCCTATGATGAACTGCAATATACTGCTTGTAACCGTAAGAGTGAGTGAGAGCACCGCGCAGTTGTGGTTGTTCCCTGCGCTCTCATTGGTTCTTGCTCACATGATCTTGTACAGCTGTACCGGTTTAAATGGCAGCGCGAATAAAACTCTCATTTAATATGAGAATAAAAACAATTCAGTTTTTTTTTTTTTTTTTTTTTTTTTTTTTTTTTTTTTACGTGTTATATGCCTTAAAAGTGTCTGCCTTATTTATTATTCAGTGGCTTCTGAATAAAACTCTATTTTTGGGCAATATTTTTTTGCACCTCTCCCCTGGTGTTCCACGGTAAGTCTAGCCAACACATATATACCTTCTTATCTAGCCAATAGGTACATTATATCAAAATTTCAAGGTGCATAAAAAACATCATGAAACGTGCGGTTACCGGCTCTTGGGCTGCAATGTTCAATACGTAGATTTTCAGCTCAAAGTAAGTTTTCAGAGAAATTTCACTAAATAGTTTTAGTAGTGTTCATGGAGGAGGGGGTGGAGTTAAGGGGCCCTTGAAATTATTTGCACAGGGGCCCGTAATTCCTCTCGGTGGTTAGGCAATATAATATATTTCTATCTAGGTTTAGTGCCCCTAAAAGGCATAAATGGATGTGAAAATCTCAGAGTAGTTTCAGGAAAATTTGTAGAAATTGAAAAACTTTCATCCTTTTGTAAGCATTGTCAACGAATGGCGAAAGGCGTCATCAGAATGTCCCCGATGAACGGGGAATACCAAGACCTTTAGTGGATGGGCGTGTGATTGGTGACGCATAAATACCCTGATGACGATACCGAAGTAGCTGCCCACATTGACCGACAAACAGATTTACAATTCGCACTTGCTTCATTTGAATACAAGCGAATGATGTCAAGGCTGTACGGGAGGTGTCTGGTCGTGTATATCCAAGCATCCCTCATCTTTCGGCTGATAACTGGGAGTTATGTCTGTATATTTCCTGGGCGGTAGGCTGCAGGTGGCGGTTTTTAATCTGGAACAAGAAACTAATGGGATGAGTCAGAAAAAATGACCGTTTTCTTTCTGTTTGAAATTTGCATCGTAATTCCTCTCTTATTTACATTCTAGGGCTAAGAATTGTGATAAGAAGTTGATGTTTGATCCCGTCTGAATCATTTGGTACACAGCATGCCCTCTATCCGGGCTCAGTACTTTTTTAGCTTTCCTTTGTTCACAATGGCAGTAAAGTACGAAATTCTAGTAATTTTGCTTTATTATTGGAAAATGAAGTTTTCAGCAGCCGCAGCCACACGTTTATTGGTTGAATTTGAGTATGTGGCTCCAAAAATTTAATGAAGATGATTTGAGCCTTGAAAAGAAATCTGTATCAGAGCATGTTTCAGTAGCCAACCAGAACGCTCGGCGCACTGCTATTGAAGCCGATCCTACAAAAGTCCGACTCGCAGGAACTGCATCATCTTAGCGCGGTTCCTCTTCATAGTTTTTTTTTTTTTTTTTCTTTTTTTTACGGCGCATCTACATCTAGGTCATTAGCGCCGACATCCAGGGTGCAGCGAGGAATTTTACCAGCGAGCCGTGAGATGATAAAATTCCTGCCGGAGGTTGGGAATCGAACCCACCATCTCCCGCTTATGAATCCAAGGTACTAGCCATTCGACCACGGGAGACTCCGGTTCCTGTTCATATCCCTATTGTCATATGAAAAGCTTAGAGTAGAAACAGATCATATTTTCCTCGGCCTTTGTTCAAAGGGTTTTATGGCATTACCTGCTCGGGTCCGCCAGACTCTAGAAACCTCTTCTACTGATACTTCATTTCATACGTTTCAATGAATTGGAAAATACCAACATGTTTCCCATATTCCTGTGTTCTTTTACTATAGTAATAATTCTACAAATAAAATCAATTAAAAAATAAAATAAAAAAAAAACCAACAGCATGAAGGCAATTGAAAATATTCAAAAGACGTCATCGAATCTCTTTCTCTTGGCAAGCTATATTTCTAACAATGAATTGTTTTTCTTATTTTGCCTAATCCGTTTTATTGTAAAATAATTTGTCCAACTATAAGCAATTAAAAAATAACAAGGAATAAAAACAGACAAAAAGAACAGTTTGAATAAGCGAAATCAATTACTTTAAAGTTTTAAGCACTTATTTCTCCGATTGACATCGCCTAATCAAAACTTTCATTAGAACCTTTTTTGTAGAGCATTTAGTAAGCTTTCTAATGGTGTTCTTCCGTTTCCCAAAATTCTCAACCTATCTCGAGATATTAAGGAAAGTATACAAAGTTACCAAAACATTTTATGTCTATTGATAAAATATTTTATTCTAACCCTTCCTTAACTCCAAACGCAACATAACTTTCTACATATTAGTTTTAATGAAAGTAGAACATGCAGATAATGTTTCAACTGAATCCCGTGATTCTAAGTACCCAAACCAAAAACGGTATTCAAAAACTATTTTTCCAATTTTCTCGAAAACGGTTAAAGCTATCGCCTTGAAAATGGTTTCATTCGTTTTCCTAGCCCAAGAAGCCTATAAAAAGAGTACTTACAAGCTTATGAACTCAAAAAAAGTCCGTCACGCAGGAGCTGCGTAACTAAGCACTTTCCTCAGAATTTGGGTAGTGTAGACTGCTTTCCAGAACAATTTGCTTAAAATATCCTACATAAATAAAATAAAAACGTGAATAGTTCTCATTTTGTAATGAGTAACTGATCAATTATTAATTTGCATCCAGAGTTATGTTTACACATGGTACCTACTACACTACGTCATAAATACAAAAATCCTCATATTATCGTATTTTGATCTAACGCAGGAACAGGATCCAGTCACTCTAGTGGTAGAAAGCGCTCCTTGCGGCGGCTTTGTGAACCTACGTCTGCCGGCTTTTCTATTCAAATATATTACAAATTAAACCCCCACTTTCCGATTGACCGATTCAGCTCATTTTTACAACACTTCTTTCTCATGAGTTACCCACGACGTATACAGCGTTTCGTTACAATATAGCAGAAATTACGACCGGTATGAGTATATTAGGACTTTGGGTCCGGAGTAAACCCCCCCTTCTAATGAACCGATTTAGTTTCTTTTTACAACACATATTTACCTGTAGATTACCACTACGAATACCGAGTTTCGTCGAAATATACCAAAAATCACGGCTGGTAGTGGCGAATTGGTATTGTGGGTCCGGAGTAAACCCCCCCTCCTAATGAACCGATTTCGTTTATTTTTACAACACATATTTACCTGTGGATTAGCACTACGAATACAGAGTTTCGTCGAAATATACCAAAAATCACGGCTGGTAGTGGCGAATTGGTATTGTGGGTCCGGAGTAAACCCCCCCTTCTAATGAACCGATTTAGTTCATTTTTATATCTCACTTTTCTCTCTATATTAACACTACGAATACCAAGTTTCGTTGAAATATAACCAATATTATGGCTGACATAGTCAAATAAGTGTTTTGGGTTTGGGGTAAACCCCCCCCTTCCGGTGGACCGACTTTGGTGGTTAACGAACTCGTTCAATCGTTTGCTAATTGAATGCTATATACCAAGTTTAGTGACGAAAAAACAAAAACTCTGGCCGCTATCGTGTTAACAGACACATATATATATATATATATGCATATATATATATATATATATATATATATATATATATATATATATATATATATATAGATATATATAAATTTTAACGGGGGTCATTTTCGGTGTCTACTAGGTAGGATCGATAAAGATTTGAAGAAATTTTTCAAAAATTCCCTCATAAGTCCAACCTCAATAGCTACTTTCCTTCGGAGGAAAGTGCTAAAACGTAAGCGTTACGATTTTTTCTGCGCGAATTTCGCCCCAAACGCCATCTTCCAGTGGGCGGATTTTGCTGGTTAACGAACTTGACCTTTCAAATTGGACGACTGATTTTTGTACCAAATTTCATCAAAATCGGACCATTCGTCTTCTATTTAGAGAGCGAACAGACAAATATATATATATATATATATATATATATATATATATATATATATATATATATATATAAATATATATATACATATATATATATATATATACAAATTTGAACCACCGTTATTTTCGGTTTCTAGGGGTTCTGAAACGCAAAATTTTCTAGTCGGCACTTCCGGATTGTTTCATTGTATCAACCTTATAAGCGGGGTTCCTCCCTATGGGGGAGGGAGGAACCGCGCTAAAAAGCACTCGTGAGGTGTCAGCTGGCCACTCACAATCTACTATAACTCGACACCTACGATTGCACGCCGAGAGGCTTACACCCTAGGCAAGCCCAAAGTCGTGTAGAAATTTGCGAGTTGCTTTGCAAAGTTCGACTGCTAATCGTTTCATCAAAAGAATAGTCACATGTGATAAAAAGTGGGTGTATTGACATAATCCTAAAACAACAGGCCAATGGTTTGACCATGTTCTCGTAGATCAACCCGTTGCCAAGCAAGGGTAAGACGATGCTCTCTGTACTTTGGCACTACGAAGGAGTCATATACTACGAGTCCATACCTGAAGGTCATTCTATAAATTCAGAGCTCTATTGAGAACAACTGCAGAGAATGTAGGATGTTTTGGTTCGGCGGTATCCAGCTTTAGTCAACAGTAAGAAAGTCTTGTCCCAACAAGATAATGCCAGACCCCACATCTCTCGCCTTATGAAACAAAAACTACCCGATTTGGATGGAATCGAGCTTCTCCTTCCCCGGCATATAGTCCAGACCACCATCAGACTACCACCTGTTCAGATCATTGGCTCATTTCCTTCGTGGAAAAACATTCAACAACTTAATTGAAGTTGAAAATGGGGTTCGTGATATCTTCGATTATAAACCCAAAGACTGGTACCATCAAGGATCTCTACAGCTGGCTTCAAGAAAGCGTCAAACCATAGAACACAATGGTATATATTTTGATTATTGTAAACCTTGTAAGTAGAAGAAAAATAAATTTTGATTTTTGCCTATAAAACGGTCATTTTTTGTGACTCATCCCATTAAAGTTATTTTGAAAGAAGAAGGCAGAATCTAGTACTTAGGTTTTTTAACCCCTTCAAGTCCATTGTCCAGCCGGCTGGACATTACTTCTTTACTTTGTATCACACTGCCTATGGTCGATAGATGTTTATTACCACTTTGGTTTGAAGCTCTATGCATTTGTCTTCCACATAACATCTAATATAAATTGATTCCATTCGATTTTGAAAGGCTATGTATAAAATCTTCTCTGTTCCACCCCGGGCAGTTATGGATTCTAAAGCTTAGTAACGTTTCCTTACATACTTAGTTAATTTTTTTTTCTGTTTATTGTTTAAAACTGCTCCAAATTTAATGTACATTATCTTTTTAAACGTTGGAAGTTCAATTTTATCAATGAAGTTTGTAATAAGGTGTTTATGAATTTTTGAAAATACATATCCAGTATACTGTACATGGGAAGTCAACCCTCATTGATGTAACAATATTTTTTATCTATATGTCAAATATTTCACTGTTATTTTTTGTTTTTATGTTGTCAGAATTGTTTTTTTGAGTAAGATAATAATGAGTAACTTTTGCTGAATGGTATGGGCTAAAAGGCGCCCAAACCTTCCAAAAATATCATCGGTCCATTCACACGATTTTCAAAAAATGTATTCTTATTAGTATTATGTTTAAATAAATTATCTCTTTTTGAGACTAGAATATGAAAATATTTCATTTTCATTATAACTGTAGGCTGACAACATTTTCTTGTCTAAACTTCTAATCTATTTTTACAATACCTTATTATATTTGAACTTTTACAATAATTTTTCAAATTTATTTTTTCCAAATTAATTTCTTTTAAATTGTTAATAAATTTCTGCTTTAATTATCTATTTTTTAAATATTTCCAAAGTTTTATATTTTTTGACATCCACAAATCATATTGCTTGGCAACCGATGTCCAGTATACTGGACATTACATAACTCCTGTCAGGTTAACCATAAAATTCTGAAAAAAAATCTGCAATCTTCACAAGAGCAATACAAAACTATGACAGGAAAATAAATTTTTTTTACCAACAAATAAAAATTCGGATCTGAAGGGGTTAAGAGATATTAATTTATTTCGAAAATGGGGACAATTTTTCATTTTCTATTAAATAACCGTCAAATATCGGTCATAATGTCGATATAATTAAGCAATTAAATGAAATCCTACGTACTTTACTGACAAATATCTTCAAAAAGCTCCAGATGAAATCCTACGTACTTTACTGACAAATATCTTCAAAAAGCTCCAGATGAAATCCTACGTACTTTACTGACAAATATCTTCAAAAAGCTCCAGATGAAATCCTACGTACTTTACTGACAAATATCTTCAAAAAGCTCCAGATGAAATCCTACGTACTTTACTGACAAATATCTTCAAAAAGCTCCAGATGAAATCCTACGTACTTTACTGACAAATATCTTCAAAAAGCTCCAGATGAAATCCTACGTACTTTACTGACAAATATCTTCAAAAAGCTCCAGATGAAATCCTACGTACTTTACTGACAAATATCTTCAAAAAGCTCCAGATGAAATCCTACGTACTTTACTGACAAATATCTTCAAAAAGCTCCAGATGAAATCCTACGTACTTTACTGACAAATATCTTCAAAAAGCTCCAGATGAAATCCTACGTACTTTACTGACAAATATCTTCAAAAAGCTCCAGATGAAATCCTACGTACTTTACTGACAAATATCTTCAAAAAGCTCCAGATGAAATCCTACGTACTTTACTGACAAATATCTTCAAAAAGCTCCAGATGAAATCCTACGTACTTTACTGACAAATATCTTCAAAAAGCTCCAGATGAAATCCTACGTACTTTACTGACAAATATCTTCAAAAAGCTCCAGATGAAATCCTACGTACTTTACTGACAAATATCTTCAAAAAGCTCCAGATGAAATCCTACGTACTTTACTGACAAATATCTTCAAAAAGCTCCAGATGAAATCCTACGTACTTTACTGACAAATATCTTCAAAAAGCTCCAGATGAAATCCTACGTACTTTACTGACAAATATCTTCAAAAAGCTCCAGATGAAATCCTACGTACTTTACTGACAAATATCTTCAAAAAGCTCCAGATGAAATCCTACGTACTTTACTGACAAATATCTTCAAAAAGCTCCAGATGAAATCCTACGTACTTTACTGACAAATATCTTCAAAAAGCTCCAGATGAAATCCTACGTACTTTACTGACAAATATCTTCAAAAAGCTCCAGATGAAATCCTACGTACTTTACTGACAAATATCTTCAAAAAGCTCCAGATGAAATCCTACGTACTTTACTGACAAATATCTTCAAAAAGCTCCAGATGAAATCCTACGTACTTTACTGACAAATATCTTCAAAAAGCTCCAGATGAAATTCTAAGTAGATCGGGTGAAAATCGCCCGATTTTAAAAACGTAGTTTTGAGAAAATTGGCTTCAATGTTTAACATATTAAAATGTTCGTTTATTTTGATTCTTCATTTTTTTCAAAATTTCTCGAAATAAAGATGAAAAAGATGGTTTTTGATTTTGAAATGTGTCAGGACTTTAGTAGAAAAATAGAATTTGTGGCACTTTTAAAAACTGCTCCGGCACATAAAAACTCTTGGACATCATTTGTATTTAGTTAAGGAACCATTTAAGCACATAAAAAAGTAAATGGTACCTAAAAAAAGAAAGTTACGAGGTAGTATTACTATTTAAGAATCACGTGAATGGTGTATTAACACACTAAATGAGGTATTTAAGCACATAAAAAAGTAAATGGTACCTAAAAAAAGAAAGTTACGAGGTAGTATTACTATTTAAGAATCACGTGAATGGTGTATTAACACACTAAATGAGGTATGAGATTAAATGATGCTCAGAAATATCTAAATAGTTTTTTTTTTTTTTTTTTTTTTTTTTTTTTTTTTTTTTTTTTTTTTTTTTTTTTTTTTTTTACGGCGCATCGACATAAATCTTGGCCATTAGCGCCAACGTCCAGGGTGCAGCCAGGAATTTTCTCAGCGAGCCCTGAGATGAGAAAATGTCTGTCGCCGGTGGGGATCGAACCCACCATCTCCCGCTTATGAATCTAGCGCGCTAGCCACTAGACCACGGGAGACCCCATCTAAATAGTTGTGCGCAAATAGCATTTGAAAACGTTTTTGTGAGTTACCGAAAGTACCGGCAAACAATTTCATGTTTTACAACCCTATGATCACGAAAATAACGGTGGGTCAATTATATATATATATATATATATATATATATATATATATATATATATATATACTCTCGTAACTTGACCTTTTTCATATGCATTTTTCCTGGTCTTTTAATAAGGTCTTATAGGTCCCAAAATTTCTTCTAAACTTAATTTAAACCATTTTATTCATGTCGACTAGTTTCTGGCAAACTTGGCCTGTTATCACAGACAAACTTTTCTAAAATTATTTTTTTTAAAACAAACATTACAATTTTAAAACCTAAAAATATTTAATAGTAAAACTTTTATTTAAAATACCTTATTCATAGTAATCGTCCTTTAATGACAGTCAAACACAAACAAAAAAACTTTTAATTTATTTTTTGTTTGTTTTGACTGTTATTATTATTGCCAGAACCTTGTCGACATTAATAAAATGTTTTAAATGAAGTTTTTAAACAATTTTGTGGCCTATATGGCCTTGGAGGAACTAGAGCCCAACCGGATGTGATCCGGTTGGCAGTGTACATAGTGCATACAAAAGGACTCCATGTGGGAGCATAGTGTATTACAGTAAGACTCCATGAGGGAGCATTGTGTATTCATAGTGTGACTAGTAAGACTCCATGTGGGAGCATAGTGTATTACAGTAAGACTCCATGAGGGAGCATTGTGTATTCATAGTGTGACTAGTAAGACTCCATGTGGGAGCATAGTGTATTACAGTAAGACTCCATGAGGGAGCATTGTGTATTCATAGTGTGACTAGTAAGACTCCATGTGGGAGCATAGTGTATTACAGTAAGACTCCATGAGGGAGCATTGTGTATTCATAGTGTGACTAGTAAGACTCCATGTGGGAGCATAGTGTATTACAGTAAGACTCCATGAGGGAGCATTGTGTATTCATAGTGTGACTAGTAAGACTCCATGTGGGAGCATAGTGTATTACAGTAAGACTCCATGAGGGAGCATAGTGTATTCATAGTGTGACTAGTAAGACTCCATGTGGGAGCATAGTGTATTACAGTAAGACTCCATGAGGGAGCATTGTGTATTCATAGTGTGACTAGTAAGACTCCATGTGGGAGCATAGTGTATTACAGTAAGACTCCATGAGGGAGCATTGTGTATTCATAGTGTGACTAGTAAGACTCCATGTGGGAGCATAGTGTATTACAGTAAGACTCCATGAGGGAGCATTGTGTATTCATAGTGTGACTAGTAAGACTCCATGTGGGAGCATAGTGTATTACAGTAAGACTCCATGAGGGAGCATTGTGTATTCATAGTGTGACTAGTAAGACTCCATGTGGGAGCATAGTGTATTACAGTAAGACTCCATGAGGGAGCATTGTGTATTCATAGTGTGACTAGTAAGACTCCATGTAGGAGCATAGTGTATTACAGTAAGACTCCATGAGGGAGCATAGTGTATTCATAGAGTGACTAGTAAGACTCCATGTGGGAGCATAGTGTATTACAGTAAGACTCCATGAGGGAGCATTGTGTATTCATAGTGTGACTAGTAAGACTCCATGTGGGAGCATAGTGTATTACAGTAAGACTCCATGAGGGAGCATTGTGTATTCATAGTGTGACTAGTAAGACTCCATGTGGGAGCATAGTGTATTACAGTAAGACTCCATGAGGGAGCATTGTGTTTTTATAGTGTGACTAGTAAGACTCCATGTGGGAGCATAGTGTATTACTGTAAGACTCCATGAGGGAGCATTGTGTATTCATAGTGTGACTAGTAAGACTCCATGTGGGAGCATAGTGTATTACAGTAAGACTCCATGAGGGAGCATTGTGTATTCATAGTGTGACTAGTAAGACTCCATGTGGGAGCATAGTGTATTACAGTAAGACTCCATGAGGGAGCATTGTGTATTCATAGTGTGACTAGTAAGACTCCATGTGGGAGCATAGTGTATTACAGTAAGACTCCATGAGGGAGCATTGTGTATTCATAGTGTGACTAGTAAGACTCCATGTGGGAGCATAGTGTATTACAGTAAGACTCCATGAGGGAGCATTGTGTATTCATAGTGTGACCAGTAAGACTCCATGTGGGAGCAGAGTGTGACCAGTAAGACTCCATGAGGGAGCATTGTGTATTCATAGTGTGACTAGCAAGACTCCATGTGGGAGCATAGTGTATTACAGTAATACTCCATGAGGGAGCATTGTGTATTCATAGTGTGACCAGTAAGACTCCATGAGGGAGCATTGTGTATTCATAGTGTGACTAGCAAGACTCCATGTGGGAGCATAGTGTATTACAGTAATACTCCATGAGGGAGCATTGTGTATTCATAGTGTGACTAGCAAGACTCCATGTGGGAGCATAGTGTATTACAGTAATACTCCATGAGGGAGCATTGTGTATTCATAGTGTGACTAGCAAGACTCCATGTGGGAGCATAGTGTATTACAGTAATACTCCATGAGGGAGCATAGTGTATTACAGTAAGACTCCATGAGGGAGCATAGTGTATTACAGTAAGACTCCATGTGGGAGCATAGTGTATTACAGTAATACTCCATGAGGGAGCATAGTGTATTACAGTAAGACTCCATGAGGGAGCATAGTGTATTCATAGTGTGACTAGTAAGACTCCATGTGGGAGCATAGTGTATTACAGTAAGACTCCATGAGGGAGCATTGTGTATTCATAGTGTGACTAGTAAGACTCCATGTGGGAGCATAGTGTATTACAGTAAGACTCCATGAGGGAGCATTGTGTATTCATAGTGTGACTAGTAAGACTCCATGTGGGAGCATAGTGTATTACAGTAAGACTCCATGAGGGAGCATTGTGTATTCATAGTGTGACTAGTAAGACTCCATGTGGGAGCATAGTGTATTACAGTAAGACTCCATGAGGGAGCATTGTGTATTCATAGTGTGACTAGTAAGACTCCATGTGGGAGCATAGTGTATTACAGTAAGACTCCATGAGGGAGCATTGTGTATTCATAGTGTGACTAGTAAGACTCCATGTAGGAGCATAGTGTATTACAGTAAGACTCCATGAGGGAGCATAGTGTATTCATAGTGTGACTAGTAAGACTCCATGTGGGAGCATAGTGTATTACAGTAAGACTCCATGAGGGAGCATTGTGTATTCATAGTGTGACTAGTAAGACTCCATGTGGGAGCATAGTGTATTACAGTAAGACTCCATGAGGGAGCATTGTGTATTCATAGTGTGACTAGTAAGACTCCATGTGGGAGCATAGTGTATTACAGTAAGACTCCATGAGGGAGCATTGTGTATTCATAGTGTGACTAGTAAGACTCCATGTGGGAGCATAGTGTATTACTGTAAGACTCCATGAGGGAGCATTGTGTATTCATAGTGTGACTAGTAAGACTCCATGTGGGAGCATAGTGTATTACAGTAAGACTCCATGAGGGAGCATTGTGTATTCATAGTGTGACTAGTAAGACTCCATGTGGGAGCATAGTGTATTACAGTAAGACTCCATGAGGGAGCATTGTGTATTCATAGTGTGACTAGTAAGACTCCATGTGGGAGCATAGTGTATTACAGTAAGACTCCATGAGGGAGCATTGTGTATTCATAGTGTGACTAGTAAGACTCCATGTGGGAGCATAGTGTATTACAGTAAGACTCCATGAGGGAGCATTGTGTATTCATAGTGTGACTAGTAAGACTCCATGTGGGAGCATAGTGTATTACAGTAAGACTCCATGAGGGAGCATTGTGTATTCATAGTGTGACTAGTAAGACTCCATGTGGGAGCATAGTGTATTACAGTAAGACTCCATGAGGGAGCATTGTGTATTCATAGTGTGACTAGTAAGACTCCATGTGGGAGCATAGTGTATTACAGTAAGACTCCATGAGGGAGCATTGTGTATTCATAGTGTGACCAGTAAGACTCCATGTGGGAGCAGAGTGTGACCAGTAAGACTCCATGAGGGAGCATTGTGTATTCATAGTGTGACTAGCAAGACTCCATGTGGGAGCATAGTGTATTACAGTAATACTCCATGAGGGAGCATTGTGTATTCATAGTGTGACCAGTAAGACTCCATGAGGGAGCATTGTGTATTCATAGTGTGACTAGCAAGACTCCATGTGGGAGCATAGTGTATTACAGTAATACTCCATGAGGGAGCATTGTGTATTCATAGTGTGACTAGCAAGACTCCATGTGGGAGCATAGTGTATTACAGTAATACTCCATGAGGGAGCATTGTGTATTCATAGTGTGACTAGCAAGACTCCATGTGGGAGCATAGTGTATTACAGTAATACTCCATGAGGGAGCATAGTGTATTACAGTAAGACTCCATGAGGGAGCATAGTGTATTACAGTAAGACTCCATGTGGGAGCATAGTGTATTACAGTAATACTCCATGAGGGAGCATAGTGTATTACAGTAAGACTCCATGAGGGAGCATAGTGTATTCATAGTGTGACTAGTAAGACTCCATGTGGGAGCATAGTGTATTACAGTAAGACTCCATGAGGGAGCATTGTGTATTCATAGTGTGACTAGTAAGACTCCATGTGGGAGCATAGTGTATTACAGTAAGACTCCATGAGGGAGCATTGTGTATTCATAGTGTGACTAGTAAGACTCCATGTGGGAGCATAGTGTATTACAGTAAGACTCCATGAGGGAGCATTGTGTATTCATAGTGTGACTAGTAAGACTCCATGTGGGAGCATAGTGTATTACAGTAAGACTCCATGAGGGAGCATTGTGTATTCATAGTGTGACTAGTAAGACTCCATGTGGGAGCATAGTGTATTACAGTAAGACTCCATGAGGGAGCATTGTGTATTCATAGTGTGACTAGTAAGACTCCATGTAGGAGCATAGTGTATTACAGTAAGACTCCATGAGGGAGCATAGTGTATTCATAGTGTGACTAGTAAGACTCCATGTGGGAGCATAGTGTATTACAGTAAGACTCCATGAGGGAGCATTGTGTATTCATAGTGTGACTAGTAAGACTCCATGTGGGAGCATAGTGTATTACAGTAAGACTCCATGAGGGAGCATTGTGTATTCATAGTGTGACTAGTAAGACTCCATGTGGGAGCATAGTGTATTACAGTAAGACTCCATGAGGGAGCATTGTGTATTCATAGTGTGACTAGTAAGACTCCATGTGGGAGCATAGTGTATTACTGTAAGACTCCATGAGGGAGCATTGTGTATTCATAGTGTGACTAGTAAGACTCCATGTGGGAGCATAGTGTATTACAGTAAGACTCCATGAGGGAGCATTGTGTATTCATAGTGTGACTAGTAAGACTCCATGTGGGAGCATAGTGTATTACAGTAAGACTCCATGAGGGAGCATTGTGTATTCATAGTGTGACTAGTAAGACTCCATGTGGGAGCATAGTGTATTACAGTAAGACTCCATGAGGGAGCATTGTGTATTCATAGTGTGACTAGTAAGACTCCATGTGGGAGCATAGTGTATTACAGTAAGACTCCATGAGGGAGCATTGTGTATTCATAGTGTGACCAGTAAGACTCCATGTGGGAGCAGAGTGTGACCAGTAAGACTCCATGAGGGAGCATTGTGTATTCATAGTGTGACTAGCAAGACTCCATGTGGGAGCATAGTGTATTACAGTAATACTCCATGAGGGAGCATTGTGTATTCATAGTGTGACCAGTAAGACTCCATGAGGGAGCATTGTGTATTCATAGTGTGACTAGCAAGACTCCATGTGGGAGCATAGTGTATTACAGTAATACTCCATGAGGGAGCATTGTGTATTCATAGTGTGACTAGCAAGACTCCATGTGGGAGCATAGTGTATTACAGTAATACTCCATGAGGGAGCATTGTGTATTCATAGTGTGACTAGCAAGACTCCATGTGGGAGCATAGTGTATTACAGTAATACTCCATGAGGGAGCATAGTGTATTACAGTAAGACTCCATGAGGGAGCATAGTGTATTACAGTAAGACTCCATGTGGGAGCATAGTGTATTACAGTAATACTCCATGAGGGAGCATAGTGTATTACAGTAAGACTCCATGAGGGAGCATAGTGTATTACAGTAAGACTCCATGTGGGAGCATAGTGTATTACAGTAAGACTCCATGAGGGAGCATAGTGTATTACAGTAAGACTCCATGAGGGAGATAGTGTATTACAGTAAGACTCCATGAGGGAGCATAGTGTATTACAGTAAGACTCCATGAGGGAGCATAGTGTATTACAGTAAGACTCCATGTGGGAGCATAGTGTATTACAGTAAGACTCCATGAGGGAGCATTGTGTATTCATAGTGTGACTAGTAAGACTCCATGTGGGAGCATAGTGTATTACAGTAAGACTCCATGAGGGAGCATAGTGTATTACAGTAAGACTCCATGAGGGAGCATAGTGTATTACAGTAAGACTCCATGAGGGAGCATAGTGTATTACAGTAAGACTCCATGAGGGAGCATAGTGTATTACAGTAATACTCCATGAGGGAGCATAGTGTATTACAGTAAGACTCCATGTGGGAGCATAGTGTATTACAGTAAGACTCCATGTGGGAGCATAGTGTATTACAGTAATACTCCATGTGGGAGCAGAGTGTATTACAGTAAGACTCCATGAGGGAGCATAGTGTATTACAGTAATACTCCATGAGGGAGCATAGTGTATTACAGTAATACTCCATGAGGGAGCATAGTGTATTACAGTAAGACTCCATGTGGGAGCATAGTGTATTACAGTAAGACTCCATGTGGGAGCATAGTGTATTACAGTAATACTCCATGTGGGAGCATAGTGTATTACAGTAATACTCCATGAGGGAGCATAGTGTGACCAGCAAGACTCCATAAAGACAGGTGTGTGTGTCCATAAGACTCAGGCGAGCAGAAGCCCTGCAGTAGGAAATATTAATTTTTTTTTGCTCATATAAATCTTGGCCATTAGCGCCGACGTCCAGGGTGCAGCCAGGAATTTTCTCAGCGAGCCCTGAGATGAGAAAATAGGAAATATTAATATCACAAGAAGACCAGAGACGTCCAAGTGAAGCTCCACACCAAGTGAGTACAAAACTAGATTACATAGTATCAGATTACTGCCATTTGACATTCATTGAACAAAGCAGAAATTACAGTCCACTCGTTAGAGGAATAAACATATATATATATATATATATATATATATATATATATATATATATATATATATATATATATTAATTTTAAGTAAAGATGGAATGGTTGGGATTCGGCTAAATAAACCTCAATATGATTTTATTTTAAAAATTCTATATTTCGGACATTTCGGCTACTCATTGGTAGCCTTCGTCAGCTATAATGACAAAAAAAGAAATTAATACAGAAACCAAAAAAAGTTTATAAATGTGATAGGTAACAGAACTAAAAATACAATTAACTTATAAAAGAACATATCGTCTTAAATTCTTAGAATGAGTAGAATGAAAAAGTAAATAGGTACAATAATTGATTTTAATAGTAATTAGTAACATTAATTGATTTTACAAAGAAATGAGAAACTACATACCAATGACAAATATAGTAGCTAATAGTAACATTAATTAATTTTACAAAGAAATAAGATACTACATACCTATGGAAATGCCGAGCGGAAGAGGAAAACCAAGGTTGGCAATTAAGTAACCATTGTGAAAGTGTCTAAGGAAAAAGGAATCTACTGGGGTATATGTAACTGAAAAACAGCAGGTGGTGGGGGAAAGGTCGGTAAGGATCAAAAGGCATGTTTATGACATTTTATGATAGGAAAGGAGAAAAAGGTGTTAATGGTAGGATACCCAAGGGGCATGGTAAAAATCAAGGTGGGAGGTCGGGAGAGTATTATTATATTAATTTTGTCATATTATTTATTTTTGAGGTCATATTACTACTTTTTTTTTTGTACAATGATAACAATGGCTAAAACATTGGTTCCTGCGACATTGAACTGAAACGAAACAGCGATTAGAATCTAAGTCATGGTTGGCATAATGGAGTGGAATCGATTTTGAATCACACTTATTTGCTATTCAAATTATCGTCCCGTTACATGAAGTGCTGTGCATGCTTGAGGTCGTTATGAGGGAGGTAATGGAGGGAGGTTACTCCATAATTCTCGGGGAGGTCATCAACTCTACATATCTCGGGCTGGAAAAGATTAGCTTTAGTGAAAATATCTGTTCTGTCTAAGCTGGTTCATGAAATTTTAGACAAATATTCTAAATTAAACTAATTAAAACAAATTATTATGGTATAATATTTTTTTATATAAGCTTTGTAATTAAGGTAATGAAGTTGAAGTGTGTATAAAATATATGCAAAAGTAATGTTTGGATTAAGTTTTACAATTAAGTATTTAAAAGCTTTTATAAATAAAAATACGTAAAATTAGTCCAAAGCCACCTTCGGTTTTAAATTATTTCGACTAAGTACCCATTTCCATCCCATAACCAAATTTGGTATACAAATAAGTAATAATATGACCTATTGGGGTCTCCCGTGGTCTAATGGCTAGCGCCTTGGATTCATAAGCGGGAGATGGTGGGTTCGATTCCCAACCTCCGGCAGGAATTTTATCATCCCACGGCTCGCTGGTAAAATTCCTCGCTGCACCCTGGATGTCGGCGCTAATGACCTAGATGTAGATGTGCCGTAAAAAAAAAAAAAAAAAAAAAAAAAAAAAAAAAAAAAAAAAAAAAAAAAAAAAAAAAAATATGACCTATTATACATAATTTTTCCAACAGTTTTAAAGATGCATTTTTAAAAATATTTAGATCCGAAATATTATTTTTGATTTTGAAAAACATTATGCTCTCATAACTTATCATGTGTTGCATGTCGTTTGAAAGGGCATATAAAGAGCCAAACAATGACACCTTCTCCATGTTTGTAACGTAAACAGGAGAGGAGTTAAGACTATTTAAATGTTTTGAAAAAGCGAGATTTTGACTGTTTTTTGAAAACTTTACATGGCCGTATTTTGAAGACCATTTTAGATAAAAATTTGAAATTTGGTATTTTTATTTTTCCCAACGCCTAATTTGGGTATGCCAATTTTCATTAATATCTGAAAGGGTTACGTAAAAAAGTAACCAGTTTTTAAGATTTTTAATTGTTTACGTTTTTTTTTTATAAGAAAGTCACTGTTGCTTAGGTTATGAGGGAGGTAATGTTGGGAAGGGAGGAGGTTACTCCATAATTCTTGGGGAGGTCAACAACTCAACATATCTCTGGGATTATCAAGCAGGCAAAGATTAGCTTAGAAAATTTGGTGACAATATCTGTTCTGTCTTTGCTAGTTCTGATGGATTGTTGCTATTGAAATTGCACACACAATCCTACTTACTAGATAGACAAAATGACACCTTTTAAATTGTTTTGTACATACAGCGTTACTGGTAAGTCGACCCACATTCTTCGTGAAGTGATAATTTTGCTCAAAACAAACAATTTTAAGCCCATATTGCCTTATCCAAAAGTAACCAGTTTTTAAGATTTTTACTTTTTTACTTTTTTTTTAATAAGAAAGTCACTGTTGCTTAGGTTATGAGGGAGGTAATGGTGGAAAGGGGGAGGTTACTCCATAATTCTTGGGGAGGTCAACGACTCAACATATCTCTGGGATTATCAGGCTGGCAAAGATTAGCTTAGAAAATTTGGTGAAAATATCTCTTCTGTCTTTGCTAGTTCTGATGGATTGTTGCTATTCAAATTGCACAAACAATCCTACTTACTAGATAGACAAAATGACACATTTTAAATTGTTTTGTATATACAGGGTTACTGTATATATAGGGAGAGTTACTGTATATACAGGGTTACTGTATATATAGGGAGAGTTACTGTATATACAGGGTTACTGTATATATAGGGAGAGTTACTGTATATACAGGGTTACTGTATATATAGGGAGAGTTACTGTATATACAGGGTTACTGTATATATAGGGAGACTTGCTGTATATAAAGGGAGGATAAGCACAAAATCCCCTAGTTGCCATAAATATATACCCGAAATAAATTACAAAAATCAAAACATTCTTAAGAGTCGAAATTACAAACTTACTCAATTCCTGACAGTGCACGGACACCCAAAAAACTGTGGGAGGGAGGAACCGCGCTAAAAACTACTTAAAACGATTTAAAGTAACTGATTAAGATAAATGTACAATAGATGGACAGATACAAACTTTTACCCATATACTCTAAGATTGTAAGACTTACGACAGACAAAGAATAAGACTAATGAAAAACATAATACTACAAGGAGGAAGCTGGACGGAGTCGGAAAGAAAGCTGTTCCAAGATCATAAGGAGGAACTTATAAACTTTGTTTTATCCATAAGTTTTGATGAACTAACAAACAACTAGAGAAATGAAGAAGATCTGATTCCACTTCATCATCATCAGACTAAATTCTTTTGCTTATTTATCTTGTACTTCCGTACTTTCATTGCTTATTAACTACTAATGATTATTTTACTCTTTTATACTACATTTATTTATGTTATTATATATATATATATATATATATATATATATATATATATATATATATATTTTGTTTTAAATTGCATCGCTGGGTATCACATGTATGTATGGAACAGCTTCTTTCTCCAGCGGTGTCACTCCTCTCTCCATCGCAATATTTCGTCGGGTTCATCTCCGACTTCTTCAGGCTGCTATGTGTCGTCCTCGGTGGTTATCAAGGGAATGAATTTTTCCCGGATTTTCCCTCCTTTATAGCCCTGCTTCAAAAAGACCAGGGTGTCTACCTTCTACCGTGCGACTGTGGGAAGGTGTATGTAGGTCAAACAGGTAAGAAGGTGGCCACCCGGATCGGACAACACGCTGCTGACTACAGGCTGGGGCGCACCAAAACTTCTGCGGTGGCAACACACGGAGAAGAGTGCCCCAGGCAAGTATTATTCGACCGAGCCAAGACCCTAGCCAAGGAAACCAGCTTGACAAGGAGACTAATTAGAGAAGCCATCGAAATACATAAGCATCCGGTAAACTTCAATAGGGAAGATGGCCTCATCCTACCGGACATTTGGCGGCCCATCCTTAAGAAGATAGAGGAGAAAACAGGGACTCAAGACGACCAGCGCCCCACACGGACCACTGACGAACTACAGATGACGGACGAACGACGAAGACAGCCCTCGAGCCCTATTGGCCCACGGACCCCCTACACCATTGGCCCGCATAGTCTACGAAGCAGGGCTATAAAGGAGGGAAAATCCGGGAAAAATTCATTCCATTCCTTCATGAACTCCTGTTCAGAACACATCGTCTGCTTACTTGGAACTCTTCTACCTCATCACAGCTCTTGTGCATTCGCCGGCAGATCTCCAGTGATCTCCAGTAGGACCAGCTACTCAAGAAGCTAGGCCCCGAGCACCCGCTCGGTCAGTAAGCTCGTAAGAGCAGAAGCGCCTGGTGTAGCAGCCAGGACCAGCAGCAGTTGCAGAAGAAGAGAGTAAGGGGCACATCCAGGATCTCTAAGCAAGCCGTTGGGTCCGGACCCACAAGGGAATTGCTAAGGGGTTCTGCATTCCGGGGCTTTGCCCACCCGTCTGTCGGTCGGTACAGGTACGACCGCAGGCGGCCCCCACCACCAGGGTACCCCCACTCTGACTCTCCCCTCTCTCTTTTACCCCCTCTTCTCGCCATGCCCACCCCCCACCATGTTTTCACATGAGCACCCTCACACAACCCACCAAACACGCTCTGACACACCACCCCCCACCACCAGTACACACAAGCCTTTAGCTAACATGTCACAAAAACAGCTCACTGAAACTCTTGCCAGCAGGACACTCACTTCAGAAGAATTAGAAAAACTCTTCACCCTCTTGGCCCCTGAATCTCCCATGGAGCAGGGAGTAGACACAGCAGATTTCCCTGCCCTCCCCCCAGCACACAAACGACCCATCATTTCCAGTTCAGATAGTGAAACGGGCACCGACAGCGAAATCTTTACGGAAGTAAAAACCAAAAGGCATAAACAAAGGAAGGTTACGCCTAAACCCCAGCACACCACCAACACACCACCCCCAGTCACTACACATAACAAGTATGAACCTTTGACCAAGATCAAGCCCCCACCAATAGTACTACCACCTCACTATACAGATGCAAACAGCCTAGTTAGAAAACTCAACACAGCCGGTTGCAAGAATTTTACAGTACAACGTTGTAAAACCGGGAACAAAATATTTGCCCATGACATCACCACTCATGAACACATCAGAAATCAACTGACTACTAACAAGACACAATTTTTCACCTACACACCGAAGGGCTCCCCTAAAAATCAACTGTTCGTACTCCTCGGGCTGGACTCAGACCACCCGCTGGACAACATTGCCGCGCAGCTCAACACGGAACATATCGTGTCCGTGAAAAGAATGAGCAAGACTCAAACCGACGGTACTAGGGTCCCCATTTCCCCCCTTCTTTGTACCTTTACGCACAAATTCAACCCTTCACACCTCAAATCGATCACCTCGATCGATCAAATAAAAATTAATTTTAAACCCTACAGGGAGGACAAAGGCATCTCCCAGTGTTTTAGGTGTCAGCGCTTCGGGCACACCAAAAACAACTGTAACCTCCGCGAGCGCTGTGTCCGCTGTGGCAGTAACCACACATCCAAGGATTGTGATTGAAAAACGCCCTAAAATGCACCAACTGTGGTGAACAGCATCCCGCCTCCTACAGGCAATGTACAGCCCGGCTTCAACTCCTCGAGAAGAGCCGAATAGCCCGCCAGACTATAGTAGGCCCCCCGGCTAACATACCAACACGCACATATCGCACAGTTGACCCTGGTTTCAGCTACTCTAACGCATTCACAGGACACACATCACAATTACCCCCACCACCACCCACACAAGCACTTCCACCCAGAAATACACCCTCACAACAGAACCCCCGACCAGCTCTGCTGCCCACTCCACCAACACCACCCACTTACCAATTACCTACACAAAACACACCACTACAACACACAAGTGACGGAACACCAGCATGGGTAGAACGACTCACTAACACAATGACTGACATGATGTCCATGCTCATGTCACAAGTACGCTCACTAGTAGAACTCATGACTAAACTGATCTCGACAAAATGACCGGACACACCATACTAAATCTCAACACAAACGGACTTACTCCAAAACTACAAGACGTGGACTTACTTCTACGACAAATACAGCCCACAGTATTCATACTAACCGACACACGACTGACCAGAGGTAGTTACGCACACTTTCAAGGCTATACACTTCTCCGGCACGACATGGACAATACACTAGCCGGTGGAGTCGCCATCGGCCTTCGACACGGTACACGCTATAAACGGATAGACCCAATCATAGACCCAGACGAATACAATTCTGTTCTGACAATTATAGTAAAACTGAACAAGACGTACAAACTGACCGCATACTATTGGAGACCGAGAGGACGACTTTCACGACTGGGACTTCTCCTTTCAGAAACTTCGACAGACAGACGACACATACTCATAGGTGACCTGAACGCTAGACACACTGCCTGGCATAATACGAAAAACAACCCCGCAGGGACTAAATTGACTAAATACCCCCTGACAGTCATACACCCAGGCACACACACATTCAGACATTTCGCAGATCCCAGCATGACTTCTACGATTGACTTGCTAGTTACGCGACAACCACACGTAATAACCGCGTGCACTGCACTCGATTTTATCACATCAGACCACAGGCCGGTCTTATACGAACTACACGGGCACATCCCCACACCCACAGCCACAAACTACCACTACAGCAAGGCAGACTGGCACAAATACAAACACCTCATACACGAACACACCCCCCCTATCACACCCATACACGACACACAAACTCTCGACGAGGCCATTAAACATTTCACAGACACAATCACCTTCGCGGCCGACTCGAGCATTCCTAAGTTCGCGCCAGCACCCCCAAATCTTAGGAAACCACCACAGCACATTCTCACACTCATCAAACAACGAAATAACATCAAAAACATTTGGTACAGAACACGAGACAGGCACTATAAAACTGCACTAAATTCACTCACTACACAAATACGCACTCTCATGTCACAATGGAAGACGTCCATGTGGCATGAGAAACTCAGGCAGACACAGGGTGACTTTAGGCAATTCTGGAGGCTCATACGAACACGCACGCATAAGACTAACACAGTAAAAATACACAGACAAGATACACTACTAGACGAAAAAGACCAGGCGGACATACTCGCTACCTACTACACACATGACGCTCAGACTCGCAACAAAGACCGTACACCTGAATACAGACTCACACTACAAGACAATTACATGTACGTCTCACCAAAACAACTGACAGCCATACTCAGACAGACACGAGGGAATAAATCCCCAGGACATGACAGACTTCAGTACATATTACTCAAACAGCTACCGAGAAAAGGACTACACTATCTCGTACACATATATAACACATGCCTCCGCCTCAGACACTTCCCCGAACACTGGAGACACGCCATCATCACTCCACTACTCAAACCTAACAAAAAGGGCGACACACCTGAACACTACAGACCCATAAGCCCACTGCCTCATCTATCAAAAGTGTATGAAAAGATCATACTGAGATATCTGAAAGACTGCGCAGAGGAGGATATAATCCCTGCTGAGCAGTTCGGCTTCCGCCCTGCACACAGTTCAGAACACCAGCTAGTAAGGCTCCAATCACACATCACAAACAACATGCTCATGAACCGGACTACAGCACTCATATCGATTGACTGTACGAAAGCTTTTGACTCTGTTTCACATAATATACTCATGCAGCAACTCAGAACTTACGGATGCCCAGAACAACTCTATAACATAATACACTCTTTCCTATACGGACGTACTATGACGGTTAGGGTAGGGGCAAGCCTCTCCAGCACACACCCAATCCCCTGCGGTGTACCACAGGGGTCAGTACTCGCACCAACACTCTTTTCCATTTACACATCAGAAATCGTCGGTGAACAGTACCCAAACACAAAAATAGCCGCATACGCCGACGATATCGCGATAGACAGCACATCCATGTCACATTCAAAGGCATTAAAACAAGCTGAAGAGGTTTGCGCAGACGTAGTAGACGAACTGCGACGAATACACATCACAGTAAACCCGACCAAGACAGACGCACTACTCTTCGCCTTTCATGGCAATTCAACACGAGCACGCCCCAAGTATTTCACGGTTAGAAACAAAAGAAACAAGTTAAAAAGACATATCAATTACTTGGGGATACACTTAGGAACACACCTCAGTTTTCACACACACTTTACCAAGAAGCTAAAGCTTGTCAGGACGAAAGCCCGCTCTCTTGGATATTTACTCAATTCACCAAACCTCTCACTCAGACTGAAGCTACTCATATACAAAGGAGTCCTACGACCGGCACTACTATACGGCACACCACTCTTTCGGTTTCTGAACCCCACCATACTCAGAACACTACAATCTTTTCAGAACCGAATACTCAAAACAGTCACACGGAGCACCTCACACAACAAACTCAAAGCCCCCGACTTACACAAACTTTTAGAACTCCCTATAGTTTCAGAATTCATAAAACGACGTCACATCAAATTCTTTGACGGACTTAAGTACCATGACAATCCACTCTTTAACGACATCACACCACCTGGACGACCAGGACGCTGGCAAGGACCAACAGAGTTCACACGACGACTAGTAGACGTACTAGAACACAACACATTTTAGAACACGCTAGGAACAATCCAACAAACACAAGTTACACTGACACTTGACACGTAAGACTGTCTAACTGACCTTCTTCTCCTTTCTTCTTTTTTCTACTCTCCGACTATCTTTCGTTTTACCTCCTCCTCTATCGCTGTGCCCCACACAGCACATTACACATACCTCCCTTTGGGAATCCTACACCTTTTTCTCCTTTACTTACCGCCTTCAAGTGCATTTATGCAGAATAAGGACACCTCCTCCCTCATCCTCCTTCTACCTGTGGCCCTTACGCCCGCCTGTGTCGTTCGAGGTCCTTAGTTTTTCTTTGCGTTTCTGCACGTTTTTCTTTCACTTTCGTTTTCATCATGCCCTTCCTTGCATGCTTTTTATTTCTCTTTTATCTAAAGTGGGTTTAGGAAAAAAAAAAAAAAAAATTCATTCCCTTGATAACCACCGAGGACGACACATAGCAGCCTGAAGAAGTCGGAGATGAACCCGACGAAATATTGCGATGGAGAGAGGAGCAACACCGCTGGAGAAAGAAGCCGTTCCATACATATATATATATATATATATATATATATATATATATATATATTATTATATTAATATTATAAAGATTAACAAGGTATACTCGCTCTAACTATGTAAAGACATGCGTGCAGTTTATCAAAAGATATGGGGCACGCTTTAACAAATAAACGACTCTACAGGCAGAGAAAACGATAAAAAAAAAAAAAAAAACAAAAAAAAAACAGGGTTACTGGTAAGTCGATAAAATTCCTTCGTGATGTGATAATTTTGCTCAAAACAAACAATTTTAAGCCCATATTGCCTTATCCAAAAGTTACCAGTTTTCAAGTTATTTAATTTTTTACGTTTTTTTTTTTTTTTTTTTTTTTTTTAATAAGAAAGTCACTGTTGTTTAGGTTTTGGGAATTTTTGTTATTTCTAACATTTTAGCTGAAAGTTTTTATTGTTTTTGTATTTAGGAAATTCAGAATAAACTATTAATTACATAAAACTATAAATTTTTTACTAGACAAAGTATAGTAGGACCCAATAACTAAAATTTAAATTATTTTTTTCTGAAACCTGTAACTTCATCTCGTTAGGAATGTTACAATTAGAGATGTGTTGCTTTAACCCGTTTATTAACTTTCAGTTTAATTATATAATAATGTGTTAATTATGTAATAATAAGTGTTCTCCAAGAACACCTGTGCCTACTTCAACCATGGCTAAAGAAATGGAGAATCAAAGTAAATGCAGAAAAATCTAGCCATGCAACTTTCACACTTCGTAAGTCAAGCTGCCCACCAATAACCCTCCAAAACATTATAATTCCACAGAAATCGCAAGTAAAATACTCAGGACTGATACTAGACAAACGTTTAACTTGTGTTTTAACATAACCCAGAAAAGACAGGAACTCAACAGACGTTTTAGACTTTTATCACGCTTATTGGACAAACGCTCGAAACTATCATTGACTAACAAACGACTTATATACAATACCATACTCCGAATAATATGGACTTATGGACTAGAACTCTGGGGCTCCACTAAACCTTCCAATTCCTACAGAATACAAACAGCGCAATCCAAAATCCTTGGAAGAATATCCAATGCTCCTTACTATGTCTCGTACCAAACTCTCCATAATGACTTCAATATCCCCTTTATCCAATCCCTGGCCAAATCAGTCTATCAGAAGTTCCATTCCAATCTCCCTGGCCATCCAAATCCTTTGATAAATTCTCCATCCTCCTTCCATAATCCACCATATCCTCATAGAAGACTGAAGCGGAGGTGTTCTAGAGACAATCTGCTTTAACATCTCCAGTGCACAAAATGTGTTATATTTTCTTATAAAATATTTACAGTTGTTTCAATTTTCTCTTAAAATGTATTACTAATGTGGGTTATGTAATTGTTCATATTCCCACATCAAGCCTCACAAAGTCATTGTAACAGAACCAGCAATATTACTGGAAATATGTAAACTCATATTGTTGTAATAATCAATAATAGTAATTTAAAAAAATATATATAATAATAATTTAATCCGTTGTCCATTTCAAATATTTATGTGTTTTATTATTTTTTTTTTAACAAATTACTGAATTTTTACACGAGAAATTGGTTAGTCTAAGTGAATCCGTTACCAGCCAAAAATGGAATAAGATATAGGTATACAAATTTAAACCACAGTTATTTTATGGTCTATGGGTTCCCAAACGACATTTTTTATTTCAATTTTTGGGAAAAATAACGCATTACATTATTTTCAATAAAATTGTGTTACACAATGATATTGTCACATAAAGAATTTAACATAATTACATGCTAAAACAGCAATGGCCCCCCCTGACTATTTTCGAGACATTTGGGTTTTGAAAGGTAATATTTTCTAGTCGGCACTTAGGGATTGCGTCATGGGGTCAACCTTATAAGAGGCTTTCCCCCCTATGGAAGAAGGGTAGAAACACGCTAAAATGTACACCACTCCTTGTAGAACTGCAAGTATATTATACATTATTTGAGATTTATCATATTGTAAAATTTCATAATAAACTATATTTAAGTTTATTTATAAACTGGAGTATTGAGTTTGAATCTATATTTAGGTTGTGCTTGTAAGACTACGACTAGGGCACCCTCGACTATTCAAGGATGCTTTGGACAGCCGCACTCAGCTGGCACTTCAAACTCCCTCCGTCGCTAGAATACCTGCTTCAGCGTTTTCCTTGTCGCTCAGAGCTCTTCATGGGTTTTATCCTTCCGCCCTTCTAATGAGCAATTGGATCTGGGGTTAACCTCTTCCAAAATAATCCTTATCAAAAAGGGTTAATCTTCAAATACGAGTGAACAAACATATTCTACTAGCTGAATACCCGTGCTTCGTCACGGCAGATAAGTAGTTATTTTATTGCCTTAAATAATGTATCATCAAAATTATTGCTACTACATAATTGCGTGCAGTTTATTACAGCACGGTCATACTATAAGTTATTCATCAATTGATAAGTAATCAAAGAATAATGTTTCTTGACATTGGGGCGCTCCGGACCAGTGTCAACAAACAGATAACCTAGAGTTAACCCGTTATCTACATACAGGTTAGCAGATTAACCAGTGCAGGTTAAAATTCGTTTTCTATAATAAATGTACGTTAAAATTTCCAAGATGTCATTTTGGAACACCCATTATATTTGCGACTATTACCAAGAAGTGTTCTGATTGGGGATGCTGATGGTTGAGGAGGCTGTGAAAGGGTTCGGGATATTATTACCTCGGATGGACCATCACCAGGTATTTTATTTCTTGTAATTCAAGGTGTGTCATCATAGTTGAAATAAACTGCAAATATTTATTTAAATGTTAACGTCCATTATTATTAACTACGAATTTTGGGACGGGTTATCTACAGGTTACCACCCTTTTCTAGCCAGGATAGGGCTGATGCCTTTTCTTTTTTCGAAAGAAAAGCCACCACACCTAGTGGGAATCGAACCCACGACCTTTGGCACGGAGTGATAAGTGCTCACGCCTTAACGCTCACGGCTACCGGGTCTCCAAACTGCAAATAAAAATAATACTATGAAATAGATACAGTACAATAACAGCTGTTCTGTTATCGTCCTAGCAACGCATGCAGCATAGGCTGCCTTGGCTTGCCTGCTCTAAACAATTAAACATTTAAACCCCTCTGAAAATACTTAAAAATTTTAATATAAAAAAATCCTTTCTTAGCAAGTGTTTACGTTCTATAGGGAGTGTCCATGCAAAAGTGGTTTGGGCTAGGCGATGATAGGTCAGTGAGTGAGTGAGTGAGTGAGTGAGCGAGTGGCGTTGACAAATATATAGTAGATTAATATTCCGAATTTGGGATTTAAGAACTTGGCTTCTTGGAAAAGGCTTTTTGTTCGAAAAATTTTATACAATTTCGGATTAGTATGAGAAATCTAAAGCGTTAAGTCTCTATTCAACAGAATTCTACAATGTTTCAAGTGGTTTAGCAGTGGAAGGGAGACGAAGGGATTTATGGTCCAAAAACCAAAATTGCTATAGCTCTTGGACCATATTCCACTGTATTTCAATCGGAGGTTCATGGAATCGAAATAGCCGTCCACTATAATCTCAAAAAAGGTTTAAATGTACAAAGAATATACATAAAAAGTGACAGTCCAGCTGCACTGAAGGCACTTGCATCGCATAGCTGCTCTTCAAAACTATTCATTGAATGCCCTAATGTCCTGAACGATCTGAGTAGGCATGACAAGGTTATACCTGTGTGGATGCCGGGACATGAGGGCATTGATGGCAATGAGAAGGCTGATGAGCTGGCAAGGAAGGGATCGGAGGAGATACTCCATGGTCCTGAGCCGTTCTTCGGTGTATCAAAGAGCTCTGTCAGAAGGATAGTAAATGCCTGGGAACAAGAAGAAATACACAGATACTGTCATGCTAAGCCAGGCATGAGACAGGAAAAGCTACTTGTCCAGACAAGGAAAAGTTTTATGAAGCGATTTTAATAAAATTAGATAAAAAAAAGTTTTGTGTGATTTGGATGGGCAAGTTCGTTAACCAGCAGAATCCGTCCACTGAAACATAGCTTTTTGTGTGATTTGGGTGGGCAAGTTCGTTAACCAGCAGAATCCGTCCACTGAAACATAGCTTTTTGTGTGATTTGGGCGGGCAAGTTCGTTAACCAGCAGAATCCGTCCACTGAAACATAGCTTTTTGTGTGATTTGGGTGGGCAAGTTCGTTAACCAGCAGAATCCGTCCACTGAAACATAGCTTTTTGAGTGATTTGGGTGGGCAAGTTCGTTAACCAGCAGAATCCGTCCACTGAAACATAGCTTTTTGAGTGAAAATCGTGAGAAAATATCGTGATGCATTCGTTTTGGCTTTACTATGCTACACTATTTATAGGTGCTTGGACATGGAGGTTCTTATAAAATCAGATCTAATGCCAACTCTATGGGGGCGAGGTTAGCTCAGTGGTAGAGCACTGGACTAATAAGTTGGAGGACCTGAGTTCAAATCCCGAGCAAGCACTAAAGATTTTTTTCTTCTAGTGTCTTCGTTCATGAGTTGAATTCGGCCTCCCTGGCCGTCCCTAGGCCAACCCAGCCTTTAATTAATTTAATAATGGGTACCTTGGGTGCCAATGACACTAGCAGCCGATGCAGTCAAGGGGAAAATCAGGCGGCCGGAGCATAGTACTGACCACACTATCTCCCTAGTGTGCCGTATGGTCATGAATCAGATACCTCTATCTGCCCCTCAGGGCCCTCGTGGCCTTTTACGGGACTGATTTTTTTTTGTTTTTAATGCCAACTCAATAACTGTTTTCGAAGAAAATTAATAAAAAACAACGTAAGTAGTATAGGTCATGCGGGTTGAGCAAGAGCTAGATCCTAGGGCTGGGCGGGGTGGGGAAATTAAGGCGGGCGGGGGGGTGGTACAGGAAGGGGCAGGGTTTGCTTTTACCCGCACATCATCTATGATTCATGGTGGTTACACTTGTTCGACGAGATTTGATCTAATTAGTATATTCGGCTTCTGCTAGGGCAGGGGTGGGGGCGGGCGGGGGGCGAGGGCGGGGTTTAGCCCCGCATCTATGACTCATTGTCGAGATCTAATTAATCTGACCTCGGAGAATCTTTATAATTGCTGCTGCACTTGTTAGGACGGTATATCCTCATTAGTCAGCTGCTTCTGAATATTTTATACCTAACAATTCTCCACTAATCAGTTTGTTTATTTACACTTGTTGGTGCGGTGTTGTAGGAGTCAGGTGCATCCTGTACTATTTTCTTTTTATCATATAGAGCCAGTTGTTGTTTGTCATGGAAGAAACGCACAGACAAGTTATTATTTCTCTTCAAGATGTGATTATAAAGTACCTGAGTGACGAATGTGTTTTTCAAAAGGTATTGTCTTACTGTGTTAAAAGTAGAGTTTTTAATGAATGGATGCTCAATAAAATATTGAATACTCCTGGAGGCTTTGAAGAGAAAAAGAGACGATTTGTTCAAATGTTGCCAAAACGTGGTCCTGCTGCTTATGAAATGTTTTTAAACGCATTAAGGCAGACGGGTCTTTATGCACTGGTTCATAAAATAAGAAAGTGTACGCAAATTCAACATTTTTTATGTGAAATTAACAGACTTAAAGAAGCATGTGAGTGTTATGAAAATAGTAGATTAAGAAGAAATGAGTCATTGTCTCGTGAGTTGGAGATAGAAATTAATAAATTAATTGAAACCATTAACGCTATGAGCTTGTAAACTAGTCAGTCTTGTTGGTCTAATCGAAACGTGAAGATGCAACCTTACTCGATGGAGCTGGTTACAGACTACAACTTTAGTCGCAATAAGTTTGTCCGTGTCGGACTCATCGGTGAATTGCCTGTAGTCGCACTCGTGGACAAGAAGGCAGTGTTAACCATGGATAGAGAAGAGTGGACTTCAATTGTGAGCCTGGCACCGAAAATCACCAGTTATTTTGAAAAAGCGAAGAAGAAAGATACGGTTGAGGAACAGGTAAATTTTAAAAATATCGTTTGCCTCTTTTCGAGCAGGGGAAGAAACAGAGTAATCAGATTTGAAAATCCCTATCCCTGGTACGCAATGCTTAATCACAGCCCATTACCACACATGACGCTGAGTTCACCTTCAGTAAGTTTTAACAAAAGTGAAAGTGCAAAACTGTGTTCTAAAATGGACAAAATTACCGACACCCTTTTATTAATGGAAAAAGTGTCAAAAGTATATATGAAACATATGAATCCACATCAGGCTGAACCGTTGGACTTATCTTGTAATACTTTATTAAACATGTTATGTAATGATAAGTCAGTTATGCTTGATGATGTAAAAATAAAATAATTTTTTGAAACTGTTGTGTTTTTCTTTTATATATAAACCAAATCATGCAAGGTAAAAAAAAAAAAAAAAAAAATGGTAAGTTTTTAGAATTGTTTTATTGAAAATTAAACAAAAACAATACAAAAAGTAAGTATCGTAAATAATTATCAGTAATCAGTAGTAGTAGTAGTAATTTCATCGATGTAACAAAGTGTTCGCTTCTGTAAAAATTCTTCATCGTTCTTCCACTCTTCAGGCAAGTTATCCCAGATGTAATCCAATGCATAATTAAAAACATACAAAAGGAGTGATCGAGGTAAAAGTTTTAATTCTTCCGTAGACAAACTTTCGATTCCTTCCTCTCCCAAACGTCGTATTACTGCTTCCATCATAGAATCCATTATCATTCTGACAAGTAGATTGTCTACTCCAGCATTTTAAATATTTTCTTTCATAAACCAAAAGCAGCTCGGACTAAATGTCTTATGATGTTTCAAACAAGAAACAGATGAATCGATATCATACTTCAAATTGCAATATACACATTTGACATTTCCATCAAGTCCTCGAATGAATCCTGCAAATGAGAGTAAATGGTGAGGAATATTCCCAAACGTTTTATTTCGTACTTCTTCTTTACTAAAATCCACGGCCTCCGGATTTTTTCTCACCCACGTCGCTAAACGATGTGCTTGATTTAGAGAGCAGACAAAAGACGTGCCCAAATGGAAATGACACACAATATTATCATTTTCCAATTTTTTTAAATTGGGACATCCAAACTCATGAAGATCATAGACGGGTTGATTTACAATTTCCTCCAAGAGTTTACACTTTTCCAAGCCTTTTCCCCACAATACTTCATAGGCTTTAGTAACAGAGGATAGGCAAGTGTTGATTTCTCTATATTCCACGTCTCCATAGTACCAGTCTATTCCGTGTATATTTTTCTTTACCCAAAGATTCGCTTTTGATTGAAGAGCCGAATCAGAGTCGTGAGGAGGTTTAAATATCCAATGCCATGATGAACCGTGATTTATATCGATTATGGAAAGTTCTTTAACAATGAGTTTGTTAATAGATGTGCGATAAGCTTGAAAATCAATTACTGCTGCTCGTTTCATTTTTCTTCTCTTCTTTTTCTTCTTCTTCTTCTTTCTCACGAAGCACCAGTAATGAAATAACCAGTGTAATGGGATTGTATCTTCTATTTATACGCAGTACATTAGTACATTTTACGGACCAAACCGGTTCCAGCTTCGTATTCTACAATTCTATCGTGAAGGATGAGACAAAATGCCCTAGTATTAGTTGGAAAATTTCCTGTGGATTCCATAAGGAGACGGATATCTATAGTGGTACTTTTAACGGCCTCTGACTGTTTAGAACAGTCAATGATAAAAACGGGAGTCAATGTTTCAAAATCTTCCCTGGACAAAAGAGGATGAGAATGTTTTTCACCATAATAACTTGTTTGAAACAAGTTGTACATTTCATAGAGAAGAGCTACCTTTCCTTGAGCAAAATCCAAATTCATATCGTCATAAGGATATTGTTCACTATTCAAGTAAAGTTTTATGTTTTTTATATTACAGTTGTCAAACTGACTACCATCTTTATTAATGTTTCTATTACGATCTGTTTGAAACGCCAATATAACATAACGTGGTTTTTCTAAGTTTGTTGAAGTCTTAACGGTCCAACTTTCCTGCTGGGAGGCAGGTAAATGAGGATATTCGTATAGGTCCCATGACCTGAATGGAATCGAAACGAGTTGATTTTTATCTACCATTCTTAACAGTCTTAGACGATGCTGATCCGAAACACGGACATGAGGCATTTTCCAAATTACTTTATCCAATTGGATTTTGACATCATCATCATTATTAGCCGCCGTTACACAGTTTAAGTCCGTACTGGATCTGATTAAAACAAGTTCTTGCTTAAGATTAATTAAAATCCGTTGATAATCCTCGCAGATTCCCAATAAAATGTTTAAGGGTAAGCATATGCTAAAAACACCGTTTTTATCTATGGAAAGAGTTTTTCCTTTTCCGGGAGTAATCCATCCGGCATTTTCAAGCCCCGTGACTCTGTTGGGAGAAAATGAAGCGAGACCTTTAAGTGTGGACGTAACTCCGGGATTTCTTACTCTGTCCACCTCTATTCCATTTAATTCGTATCTGATTTCGTCAAACAGGAATGCGAAAGCGTTATTAGTCAATTTTGAAGTAGATCCATTGGTTCCATCTTTTTTCAAAATACGTCCTTCCAAATATATAAAACTTTGTGAAGGAATCGTATAAACATCTTGTTGATGAACAGGTATTCTGATTTCGTCCGATTGGTTGAATGTGTTTCCTGCATACGGTTGATGTGAATGAAATTGAATTTGAGCAAGAGAATTGTCGAATTCAATGTCTGACGTCACATTTAATATGTTATCCATTTTTTTTTTTCTTTTTTGTTATTTTCTTTTCAATTTAAACCCACACTGTCTTAAAAATTTTGCGTTTGCAGTTGTTAACCGTCTTGATGACTTTAGTTTACTAAACATTAACGAACTTTGATATTGCCTTTTATAGTCGGTTCTACTTTTACTGCTGCTGCTGCTGCTGCCGACGCCTCCGCTACGAATAAAATCAATTCCCATCTTTCTTCAAATGCAATCTCAAAGTAATAGTTTCTCCTCTGAAGACAATTAGTTCACCGCTTTGGTCTACGATTCGGACTGTAATATTGTCTATAGTCCTCACGTTGATTGGCAAGTAAATGACTGGATTTGGTGTTTCTATTATTTTATATCCCGGTTCTACAGCGGGAAAAAATTGGTGAATACTATGATCGGCTTTTCCATTTATAAATGAGCCAGATGCGATATTACATTGAACCGAAATTGTATTTACATTAAGTATTTGCACTATATCATTCGATTCCAGAAACTTTTCAGATGGTACAAGAAGAAAATTACGATGAGTAAAACCTAAAAGTGGTCCAATGGAATTTGGTTTTTCGGGTAAATTAAAATATATTACATGAGTTGATTTTATCTCCGACTTTAAGGTATTTGGATTTCCTCTTATCATTAGCACAACGCTTGGATCTTGGTGAGATATTTGTTCACGTAAAAATGATTCTATGGCATCAATATCATATGAACCTTCGGGTATTTGAATGGATAAATTACCTATATAAAACATGTCATTAACATTTTTCTGAACGTTTGGAATGGTGTAAAAAGTATCAAACGACAATAGTCCAATGGAGTAAGAGCCGTCCAATTCTAGCGGAGGTAAAAAGTTTGCTTGGAGCACACTGGAATTACCCGTTAACGTTACAGAGTAGCTCATGGTTGTAAATAAATAAAATGTTCACGAATGGTCGATTAAATACTGTAAACAAAGATGTCCGCAGATTGATGTATTCCACTCTTGATATCTTTCTCTATTATATGTAATATTTAACCCTTTAAAATATTTTAATAATTGAGGAGGTGGTTTTAAATTTCCAAAAGAATCGAAATAAGTAACTTCGTTATTATTTTTCAAATAGCAGACCCAGTGTGAACCCTTTTCAGAACTCGGTTCTAAATTTATGATAGCGGACTCGCTTTTTTTCCATGGAGACGGAGGTAGTGTATCAATCATAAATACACCTCGAAAGTGTGGAATACATAATACGTTTTGAGCCAAATGATTCAGTTCGACATCCGTTAAAGCCCTTTGAGGTAGTCATATTTGATAAGATTTTTTGCCTTTTTTTCTTTTAGATCCTATAAACAATCCATATCCTTTTCGATAAGGCTTTAGGTAAAGCCCATTACCAATTTTCTGAGCTTCCATCGCTAAATTGTGTCTTTTTTGCTCATCCAATTTTTGTTTAGCTTCTCTTGCTTCACTGACTGCTTTAGCAACACTTGCCGCTCCCCCTGCTAGTGAACCAATAGCTGAAAGACCCGCCATTATCGGTACGAGAAAGGGTAAAAACCCTCCGGTTTTGTTTGGTATTGGAAGAACCCGAGGTGCCGTAGGTCTGTGTTTACCATTGAGATGTTTTTTAGCCTGTTTATAAGCCATTTTCGAAGCTTTAATAATCGAGGACAAATCGTTTACCTTTGCCGATTTAACAAGTTTTTTGAAACTAGTCTTTTTTTGAATACCCGAACCCATCTTTCCTTTAGCTTTCATCGCATTCGCCACTAACCAGGAAGCCGCCTTTTCCCCCAACGATGTATCCGACGCTGTAGCTCTTTGCCAAGCTTTTTCTTCAAGGACTCTATCGGCTCGTCGTCTACTCTCCAAATCTTTATGTTGATTATAAGCTATATCGTGCTCTTTGCAGGCTTGATCGAGTAGATTTATTCCTCTGTCGCCTTTAGCCAATCGATTTTTTAGTTTAGTACCGGGGCCGCAATACTGATATCCTGGGAGGTGTAATTCAAAGGGCAGTTTGTTTATAAGAGTGTTCAATAGACCTCTTCCTCGTTTCCTTCTCATACTACTACTAATGCAGCAACGTTCGCCAACTTCTTTATATATAAAACCAGATGATCATTTGCATAAACTAGTATTAGTTGTCAGTATGAAGTTGATTGAGCAAAAAGAACGTTTTCAAGCAGTCGAGTTACCGCCACCGCCACCGGCGATAGAAAAAGAAACGGATCGAAGACATGGACCACTGTTGCCGAACACAATAAGGGCTGCTGTTTGTGGCCCAAGCGGATGTGGAAAAACGAATATTATGCTTAGTCTTCTATTAGATTCAAACGGTGTGAAATTTAAAAATGTTTATATTTTCGGAAAGACTTTACATCAGCCTAAATATCGATATTTAAAAACTATTTTAAGCCACGTTGCGGACATTATAGGATTTTACACCTTCGAAGATGCAAAGGAATTGCCTCAAGACGTGGAGTCCGACTCTGTTTGCATATTTGATGACGTCACTATGGAAGATCAAAATACTATTAAACGATATTTTAGTTATGGACGTCATAAAAACCTCGATTGCTTCTATTTGACTCAGAGTTATGTTTGCATTCCCAGACATCTCATCAGATGTAATTTTAATTTTTTGATCGTATTCTCTCAAGACGAACTGAATTTAAGACACATTTATGATGAACATGTTAGCAGTTCGGATTTGAGTTTTTCGACTTTTAAAAATATATGTTCCTTATGTTGGAAAGATTCTTTTGGTTATCTTGTCATTGACAAGAGTAGTGATTCGAACAATGGTCGATTTCGAAAAGGTCTTGATACGTTCATTGTCGATATATAAGGATGTTTTAAAGTTAAATTTTATCATTATTCGTCATGGATCCAAAAGTTACTCGTGAAATTATGCAAACGAGTGATTCGTTAAGAAAAAAATTTCATTCATTAAAGCGTCGATTGGAGGATACACAAGGAGAACGTCAAAGGTTTTTTTCTCCCTTACTTGAACCACTAGAAGATATAAAGAAACACGTACTCGATAGGAATATAGCCGCTCCTCCCCCTCCTTCTACCATTTATTCTTCTCCTCGAGGGTTTACACCTCACAAATTAATAAAAAAGCCTAGAAAACTAATCGAAACATTTGATGAGGAAAGTATGTGGGAAGATCCAAACGCCACAGTCCAAACACCACCTATTTATCGAAGATCGACTATGATTCCTTCAACTAGCGAGACCGCCTCACCACAGTCATCATATGTCGTAGTTCAGTCACCGCCGCCACCGCCGCTACGTACCGAAGAATTATTATTACCAGAAAAAGAAGAAAGACAGATTAAAAAAGAAAAAACGGGTGAGGAGGAAGAATATGAGACGGAAAGTGCACTTGTTGAAAAAGTAAGAGAGTACGTTAAAACACCACAAGGAGAGGAGGAACTCGAAGAAAATTTAAGGACGGCCGGACCTTTGCAAAGACATTATTTAGCCAAGTTATTCAAAGGAGGAGGTAAGAAAACTCTAGACGACAGGTATGGTCTTCGAGTTATGCCTGATGGAGGACTTGCCATTGGTGATTCGACAGACGTTCAGCTTTTCGCAAACAGCGATGACATCAACATTAATGGAAAAGTATACGAAGGAACACCCGGTCTACTCCAGCTTCTTTATTTAAAAAACCCTGAGAGTTACACACAAGATGACCTGAAAAACTATAAAAACATTCTAGTATTGACGAATGCACACAAGAAAGGCTTTAGCCAAGAGCGTGGCTTACAAGGATCTAGATCTATAAAATATAGAAATGTAATATCCAAGTTATTTTCAAACAAGTATTTTAGTCCTCACAAAATTAATAGTAGTAGTAGTAGAAGTCGTAGCCCCGTTGTGAGAAGAGTGTCTTCACTCCGGTCGTATAAAACAGCAGCAGCAGCAGCAACTGAAAGAAAAAAGGGAACTGGGCTTATGCATGCGTATAAACCTGTATTTGAATTTTGGAATGATCCGAACGAATTAGTGGATCGACTCAAATTACTAGTTGCTTCGTCTCAAGCCGGACACAAAGGTCATGAAAATGAAATTGAATCGATAATTGAAGAGTTGCGCGAGGAAAATATAATATATTAACGTTTTAACAATCATTTTTAACTCACAATGTTTTTGCTAGTGTCACAATGACCATAAGCAAGTTTGGAACTCACGTAACAAAAAAGTATTCAAAGTATAAAAAACATTATTTTCCATTCAGTTCATTAAAATCTGAACAGCATATCGATGCGAATAACCTACGAATAATAAAAGTTGCTAACCCGGTTGCTTCTACTGACGCGGTCAACAAATTGTATGCAGATGCGTTAGCACTTTTTTACACAGATTTGAAAAATTGGCCTAATAATTATATAAATGGTAAAGGAAAAAGGCTTGTTAACTTTGCACTACCCATAAACGGTTATGATGTTGTTACTAAAGATTATTTAGAAAAGCATGTGATAACTTTAATTGAAGATAAATATGATGCTCAGGGCAAAAGGATTACAAATATTAAAGATCCTCTACATGAAACAGATGTGGTAACTCTTGGTTATCTAAACAACATATTAAAGAAATCATCATTATAATGGACTCGAGGATAGAGAAGAAGAAGAAGACTGTGGTCGACGAGCTGCATAAACCGGCTCGACGGATATATCCTAGACGGAAAACAGTTTTGAAAGGGGTAAATGACTTGTGGCAAATAGATTTAGTTGAAATGATACCTTATGCAAAATTCAACAAAGGGCACAGATATTTATTAACAATTATCGATTGCTTTTCTAAATTTGCATGGGCTGTGCCGATAAAAAGAAAAACAGGACAAGACACGAGCAAAGCTTTGGAAAAAGTGTTTCTCTCGAGCAAACGCGTTCCAAAAAATATACAGAGTGATGCCGGTAGGGAATTTTATAATTCTCAGTTCAAAATGCTGATGAAGAAATATAAAATTAATCATTATTCTACTTTTTCAAATATGAAAGCCTCGATTGTCGAAAGATTTAATAGAACTTTAAAGGCAAAAATGTGGAAAACTTTTAGTCTCAGAGGAAATTACAAATTCTTAGATATTCTACCTTCTCTCTTGTATGAATATAATGAAACATATCACAAAACGATTGGTATGAAACCGATCGAGGTTACGTCCAAAGATATTGAAAAATATTTATTAGCAAATGTGTATTCGACAAAACCAAAGAAAAAAAAGAAAAGAAAAGAAAAGATGATTAATAAACAAACATTTGATGAAGGAGATTACGTTAGAATTTCCAAACATAAAACTACATTTTCAAAAGGTTATACTCCGAATTGGACAGCTGAAATATTTAAAATAATCAAAGTTCAGAATACGAAACCTTATACATACCTTTTAGAAGATGAGAATGGTCAATCAATTAAAGGCTCGTTTTATGAAGAAGAAATTCAAAAAGTCAAATATCCAGACGTATATCTTGTTGAAAAAGTTTTAAAAAGGAAAGGAAAAAACTTGTATGTGAAATGGATGGGATTATCTCAGAAATCATGGATCAAAGAAAATGATATTGCATAACAGTTACATATATGTATTTATTGTTTAAAATATAAGTATTTGACACAATTGTATTGTTTTGTTTTGTATACCTTTATTCTAAAACTATTTTAAATACACAAAAGTTATAATTTATACATCTTACATTAAATTGATTATTACTTTCAATATATTCTCGACGTTACATATAAAAAAGCACATAGATAATAAAAAAAAAATAAAGAAACGAAACTAACTACTTAAATTACACTTATTATAACAAATGGTGGTTATGATTGTTTTATTATTGATCCAGGTTGTAATGACCAAAAGGCAGTGTTTGCACACCATTTTCTAGAGTATATCTTTTGTCGTCGAAAGAGCATAGCGATATTTTGTTTATTAGTACGGTTTTAACATTATGTCGTTTTGATTGTATTGTATAAAATGAAGAAAACATTTTTTTACTGGTTTCAAGTGTATTTAAATAATCTGTAAAATTAAAGTCCTTGACTGATGATTGTTTAACGCCCTTGGCTTTTTTAACACAAGTTTCATTATTTGTTAAAAATGAATACATTTTGGGTCTTAAGCCTACAAATTCTACAATAGGGTCCCCAAAGGTTTCATCCTTCAAAAGACCAACAATTTTTTTATTTTTCTCCGAATAACATAAATGAGATTTTGGAAAGTTGCTTGTGTCAAAAAATTGATGCAAGTCATTAGCTATATCAAAATAAATGTCATCTGTTTTAATGCTATACAAGAGGCTATCAGTGTCAGTATAACACAAGGACACGTTATTTAAACCATATTTTTGAAGAAAAACGTTGTAGTGATAATCATACATTAGAACTTTGCTTAGTTCTAATATCGAAAACCCCACGTAAATAGGCTTGTTAAATACAACTTTTTCCTTTTCCAACTGTACTCCTACAACGTTGTCAGCAAATATAAACCTGTCTTTAAAATTTGGTTTGTTTACAAGGTTTCTCAATGATTTTGTATTAGTAACAATTTTTAAATCTATTCGGTTTCGAACGTTTTCCATAAATTTACCAAAACAGCTGTTGTTCATGAGTTTGTAAAAATCTGACTCAAAGGTATTTTTTGATAAAGCTCGCATTTTGCTATTAACTTGGATATATCGAGACAGCCATTTGCTTTGTTTAAATTTTAATATTCTGTAAATCTTAGTCACTTTTAGTCCGAGTTGTAAAGCTTGTTTTAGATTAATGTAATGTACAATATAACGTGATTTGGGTTTCAAAGTGGTTAATAGTTTTACGGTTTTTCCATTAGGCGGGATTGTGTTCTCGGGCAATAAAGGCAATTGAGAGTGTTTATCGTGAATTTCTTTGGGATAGGATATATCTACATCAAACACATAGCCAATCTCGGAGTCGTTGTCTACATCCAAAGGGTTTATAGTTTCGTCTGTCCACTCTAAACCCCCATATGGCAGTGGGCAATTCATGGCGTCCTCCGTATAAATTGTTAACGTCAACATACAATAAATAATTGATACTTTTAGACGAATCGTATTCTTTCAGATATTTATTATTTGCTTTTGCATGACGTTGAATAACTTGACAAATTCCTCCTCTCATTCCTTTTTCAAAAAACTGAATCATATCAATATCTTTCACTATATCTAATTTTATATTTGTATATTTGAGCATCGCGTTCCAAGATAGCTGTGGTAGGGTGTAGAACCAGGCCGGATCCAATTGATATATTTTTATGCAAAGTGAGCGAAAGGTTTCAAAGACTTCACAAAGCAATATGACATCTGTTTTAATATATAATTCCGTGTATTCTTTTAGTGTTTTAATATTAAAGGTTTTCCAAACTGTCCGAGCGTGAGTATAGTCTAAATCGCTAATATGCTTTTGTGTTAAATCGTTGTAGAATTTTTCTTTTGTCGGCAATTTAGTTTCCTTCAAACGGTCCAGCGAATCAAAGTAATTATAAGGAAACACTCCTTTTCTGGTAAGCAAATCAATTTTTTTTTCATCATTTATAATTTTGTACATATGGGGAAAAACCTCAATTAGCGGTTGAGTATTATTTTTTAAATTTGTAACCAATGTTTCTAAGCTAGAAGAAAGAAATTTGTAGCTATCGATAAATCTTATTTTAGTCATACACCCTACAAACGTTATGCTAAAACTGATATATTTTTCGGTATTGCTTGGAATTACTGTTACATTTTCACAAAGGCCTAGAAAGGGAATTATAAAATGCGAGTCATAGTTTTGTAAGTTGTGCATAAACACTGGTATAAAATCTGGTTTTCTTGCTCTTAAATTACAGGCATTATGTGCGGCTCCGATAAATTTCCCTGAATAATGACAATGGTGGTGAACGCGATCTTCCATCAGATTGTCTTTTTGACATAACACGCATATATTTGTAGAGGAAAATAATACTTTTTCCTCGTTGCTCAATTCGTTCATCGGAATAGGAAGTATTTCATCGACTTTGGCGACTAACGATCTCAATTTCTCTATAAATGCTTGCATACAATTTTCTCCCGTATATACGAACGGGTCTAAATCAAACATATCTGATTTAACGAGTAAAGAAACTGAAAACGGCACATGCTGATGTACTTGTTTCGTCCAAGAAATCGAAGGATTGGGAGAAGCTGTCGATATCGGAACCAAAAGTGATTCGATATCTGCATATGCTACTATTGGCACTGGCTGTGAGTATTCTACCTGCTTAAATTCAATATTATCTTCTTCTGGGAAAACAGATCGTACGGCTTTATGCTTTTGACAAAATAATTGATGATCCACTAACCGTTCCTTGGCGTTTTGCCCCCTAATATTCACGACTCCTGTTGGAAATTGAGAAAGACACCTTCGACAGATTTCATATGAACGTTTACCAGAAGAGGATATCTGCGAACTTAGTAATCGTGATAAATTTGTAATTAGGCAGTAATGAGTGTTTTCCTCATTTTGAAGATATAAAAGATCAAAAGCTTTGTCATATTCATACTTCTTACTTATTCTTAACGGATATACTTGACACTTTTCATCTAGACCAAAAACATTAATGCTCACATTATTTACAATTTCGAAAGGTGCGATGTCTTTTATTAGAGTCGGGTAGGATATACAATCGAATGAATAGGAAGATTCGATATTTGAATATGCTTCGGGATCATTTAGCCTAATAATTTCACTGAGAATAGCAAAACGAAAACATTCGTCGGTCGACGTGTTTTTTACATTTATTACACAATGTTTATCTTTTATTTGTTTTGGTAATTCAATGAATTTGGCACCTCCTAAGGGTTTATATTTTGTCAAATGTAAACAAATATAATTAGCCGAAGTATACGTCCAGTTTGATCCCTTTGTCTCAAATGATTCTTGTTCGTTAACAACTTTATCGTATACGTTTTTGATAAATTCGTCCAAATCTGTACTTTCATCGATAATTTTGACTTTTGATTTAAAATTAATATCTGTTCTTTCGACGACGGTATTCTCTACCCTTTTCGTATATGTGCATTCTAACATAAAATTTACTTTAATATTTTTCCACTCTTTAAGATAGGATTTTATTAAATTTAATATCACATATTTTTTACTGTATAAAAATTCTTGAGATGTTCTACTCTTATCGTCGTTTGGAATATAAACATCTTCGACTTGGTTTCCTAAACAACTTTTGATAATTCCATTTTCCTGAGCTACGGCCGATTCTCTCCACCGCTTATCGAAAATAGTGTACTTTTTCTTTTTCACCGGTTCCGGTGATCCGTTCATGTTAAATGTTTGATTGCGACTGAAGGCTGTGCAATTCGGAATATGGCGTTTGTAATTATATGCCTTGGTGAACTCTTTACTACAACCTTTACAATAATAAAACAACCATTTACATTGGTGTCTATGAGTTGGCAAAAGCAACCCACACCGAGAACATAAAAACATATTATTTTTTATTAACTAATTTAGTCTTATGAAATAATAGTATAAATTATAAAATTCTAATGTTAAATTATTTATAAATTATTATTAAATTAAATTTAATATGTGTTACGAAGAAAATATATATATATATATATATATATATATATATATATATATATATATATATATATATATATATGTTTAGACAAATTAAGTTTTTAATTTTTATATAATAACCTCCTTTTTTAAAAATTTTGCAGTCTTACAGTGAGTATGTCTTTTAGTTTATTTAAAAACCCTAATTTATCATATAACTTTAAATCATTAACTTTATTTAAAAGCTTTAGATTGATTAAGTATTGTATAAACATGTAAAGAAAATCAAAAAAAAAAAAAAAAAAAAAAAAAAAAAAACAATCCTATACAAATGTAATTTGATACGCGTTCTTTTTTTTCCCTTCATATATCATTTTTAGCGTTCCTGCAAAACGAATATATAATAAACATAAACATTTAACTAATTATGCTTTTATTAAATAAACAGAAAAATTACATACCTTTATAATTTATTAGTTCTTCAGCTGAAAAACATTGTATATATCGTTTCGGTAAAAATGTTCGTATATCTTCTCCTCCTTCCTCAGCTTCTATAACAGCTTCAATAGCATCTCCATATTCTGTTTGCTTCTTTGTTAACGTTTTAATTTTGTAAATAGTTTTCACCTCCAACTCACTTATACTTTTGTATGCAATATTATTGCCAATATTGTTCAACTTCTTTGCTAGCGACATCTGCAATTATTACACACATCTGTATCTAGCTTCTAGCTGATCCAACATTAAGAATATTTGTTGTGAAATTTACAAAAAGACGTACTCACTGTAAAGACTCCAATAGAGATCGAGACGAGAGAGTGAAAATGAATGTGACTAAAACAAATAGAAGTTCGCCCTTTTATATTTTGGGAGTGGGGGAAGTGATCTTAATGCTATGATTGTAAGTAATTAGCATTTGTTCTCCTTTACAGCTAACTCCCAGAATTACGATGACTGTTTTAAATTAGTCGGGTAAAAAGGTCTGTTTCGACCCAGCTTCGTGAAGAAAATGGCGGTGCCCATGATTTTCATTAGTATGTCCTATTCGGAGAATTTAGAGAGGACGATACGCAATTCTGTAGTACTCTGATAAAATGCTTGATGTATGTTCCTTTAATCACCAGTCAGGCCACAATTAGACAAAACGACGTCCGCAACAGCTGACGTGAATAATCATTTTCATCTTAACAATAATAATTGCAACAATTCCCACTCCCATATGTAGCTTTAATGGAGAGCATGCGGGAGCTAATTTAGCTCGTCTTGTTTAGAATATTCGGAATACGCAGCTGACTGATTCTCTTTTCAAAGTACAATATTAAAAAGATACTCTAATTAATTATACAACTCACATACCTTATTAGTCTGTCTTCTCATTATTTCCTTGTCTTGAACATAGATGAGTCATAGATGCGGGGCTAAACCCCGCCCTCGCCCCCCGCCCGCCCCCACCCCTGCCCTAGCAGAAGCCGAATATACTAATTAGATCAAATCTCGTCGAACAAGTGTAACCACCATGAGTCAGAGATGATGTGCGGGTAAAAGCAAACCCTGCCCCTTCCTGTACCACCCCCCCGCCCGCCTTAATTTCCCCACCCCGCCCAGCCCTAGGATCTAGCTCTTGCTCAACCCGCATGACCTATACTACTAACGTATTTCTAGAATTTGTCGAATATATTCTTATTATATAAAAATAGATTATATCTCGGATTTTAGATACAAATAAAAGTATGAAAGAAAATTAGTTATCTTCCATTTGTAAAATCAACAAAGCCTATTTCCGCTGAGAATCGGACGATGATTTTTTCAGAACATTCCCTATTTAGCAAAGAAGAAAAACATATTTGGCACTTGTTAGATGTGTAACGGTTGGTTTTGTACAATCCATATGTACACATAAACACATTTTAAGGTCGTTTTTTTTCGTGACCTGTGAGTTACGAAACATATTAATTACTTGTTAGCGTTTCCGGATATTTCATCAGGTCGACTTGAGGAGTATGTGTTGTCGTAATTCTTGTCCCGAAGCCCCTCCGTATAACCCGTGGAGGACATGGAGTTGGTATTTCCAGCGAAGGATGCTTCGCATATTTCGAGGGCCTTAGTAATTACTGCGGGCTTCAACGGATGTTTAATCCGGGGACTTCATTACGTTTATACTTCCTTTTTTGCTTTATCAAAAACATTTCTATAAGGAATTCGCAACGTTTTGAGATTTTGTTCAATGGACGCTGGCTGGCTACGATTAATACAATTCTAAAAAAAAAACACAATATATAGTCGATACATAGTAGCGCATTTCCATGTAGATAATAACTCAATAATTATGAAATTCACCAAAGAATTAACCCTTCGAATGCTGGATTTCAACCCGGCTCCGGTTCAGTATGGGTTTATCTTGAAAATTCATTCTTGGGAAACGTATTGTAGAAGTTACAGGTAAATTGTAGAAGCTTCGTATAGCTGAAGAATGGGTTACATTCAGGATTATGAAGACATTTGATGCATTTAGGGACCGAATATAACTATTAATTTTTATTTCAAATGAGTTTCACTTAACCTTTAATTTTTATTATTGGGAAATAAAAATAAAAATTCCATCGTAATTGATATATTTTATTATTTTTTTAAAACAAATTTCTAATAATTTTTATTTCAAAAACTTAAAAATAAAAATTATTTGAATAATGTTATTTCAAAATTTTTTTTATAAAAATTTTCAATAACAATTTTTTATTACTTTAACTTTAAACATTATTTTAAATAAAAAAAAAAAAACAATATTTGTGCCATAATGAATAGAAAGTAATGCACAAAAACAAATTCTAGAATATACAATATATACTCATAGAAATCAATTCTAGAATATACAATATATACTCATAGAAATCAATTCTAGAATATACAATATATACTCATAGAAATTAATTCTAGAATATACAATATATACTCATAGAAATCAATCCTAGAATATACAATATATACTCATAGAAATCAATTCTAGAATATACAATATATACTCATAGAAATCAATTCTAGAATATACGATATATACTCATAGAAATCAATTCTAGAATATACAATATATACTCATAGAAATCAATTCTAGAATATACGATATATACTCATAGAAATCAATTCTAGAATATACAATATATACTCATAGAAATCAATTCTAGAATATACAATATATACTCATAGAAATCAATTCTAGAATATACAATATATACTCATAGAAATCAATTCTAGAATATACAATATATACTCATAGAAATCAATTCTAGAATATACAATATATACTCATAGAAATCAATTCTAGAATATACAATATATACTCATAGAAATCAATTGGATTTAGACGAGCTTTGATTCACTCACATAAAGAACTTCTAATAATTAAAAGGTTCCAAATCCAGTATTTATTTATTTATTCCGAGGATAAAATATATTTAATAAATGAGTTTCACTTTACTTTAAATTTTTATTTTTGGGAATTAAAAATAAAAATTCCATCGTAATTGATATATTTAACTATTTTTAATAACAATTTTCTAATAATGGTTATTTTAGAAACTTGTTTTATTTTATTTTAAAAAATTATTTCATAACAGTTATTCATTAATTTTAAAAATATAAATTATGAAGTAATCTTTTGTCATAATCTTTAGGAAACATTTAATTTTTATTTCG
>OX328124.1:7977360-8352360 GCA_946811695.1 Gonocerus acuteangulatus | reverse complement strand
AAATAATTGCACTTTTTTTGTATCTCTTGATATTTTTTTATCTTTGGAAATGCTTTTTATAAATTTAAATAAATTCGTTTTTCGTTTTAAACCTTTGTTTAAACTTATAAATATACCTAATCCTGCAAGTAACAGATAATTGGATTCAATAACATTAAATTCTTCATTGGACAGGTAAGTAAGGAATAGGGGAAGACACTATCGATAGTATCGATATAGTTTAACCGATAGTATCGGCCTATCGATAGTACTGAACTATCGACTATCGCCCATCCCTAATGCATTCCTACATAAGGAGATGCGTCTCCCATACCTTGGCTTTCTTCGGCTAATAATTCAAGGCACATCTGGTTGCATGTTGAGAGAGGGCAAACTAATTTTTCAGCGAATATCTTCGGAAGAAGATAATCCTTGTATAACAACAAATGGGGAATGCGTAAATCGAAAATTTCCAAAAAATATTTTTTAAATGTAAACAAAAAAAAAATCGTTTAATTGTACTTCATGACGGAATCTGGAGGTACGTGCTAGAAAATTTTATGTTTAAAAACACAGAGGACAAAAATTACGGTCGTCCAAAGAAGTACAAAGAAACGTGATTTACCCGAGTTTTTTTTACAAAAAAAAAAATGTTCCAGGAAATTTTTGATTTTTCCATACCAAAGATCTTCTCGCAAAAATTATCTTGCCCTCTCTAAACACGGGCTCGCTAAATAAACGTCTTCCTTCGCCGTCGTTGTTTATAAAAGTTGGCAACCTACAGTTAGCCCGATTTTATTGGCCTAGATGCTGGGAGTGTGCATAAAATTCTGGTAGATATGAGTAGATATGGATACAATTCTGGGAGATATGGATACAATGCTGGGAGATATAGATACAATGCTGGGAGATATGGATACCATGCTGGGAGATATGGATACAATTCTGGGAGTTATGGATACAATTCTGGGAGATCTGGATACAATGCTGCGAGATATAGATACAATGCTCGGAGATATAGATACAATGCTGGGAGATATGGATACAATTCTGGGAGATCTGGATACAATGCTGCGAGATATAGATACAATGCTCGGAGATATGGATACAATTCTGGGAGATCTGGATACAATGCTGCGAGATATAGATACAATGCTCGGAGATATGGATACAATGCTAGGTATATAGATACAATATTGGGGGTATGATTTCTGGAAAATATAAGTACATTTCTGGGTATTTCGAATATTTTCCGCAACCATATGAATACATTACTTGAAAATAAGATCATATTGCATGCACTAAGCATTTCTAAATAAATCCCTCGCTACAAATCAGTCACAGCCACACTCCTGTCGAATGTGCATTGTGACGTCCGCATGTTAGTAGACTGCAATGAACCGGCACTTTTCCAAGAGGTCGCATACATGTGAAGCAGCAATTAAAACGATCCTGGAATGCCTAAGACATTGAGTCAGCTGTTACAGAACCTGCTAAGATTGACAAGGCTATCCGATCCCCGATACTATAAGAGCAGTGGCGTATCATGCCCTGACTTCTGACAGTCAGAACTCGACCTCTATCTCCGATGGTTAATTACCGATCTGCTATTTAGACGTCAGACGAACTCTCCGATACGAGGCATACTAAGAGATACGAGTACAGCGTATCCATCATCCCCAGAGATACTTATCTCATACTCCATGCGTGTGGTCTCATTAATCTTATACTCATTATCAGCAGGTATTAGTTTGACATTTGAGTAATGTGGCTTCGATAAATCGGGCATATATATATATATATATATATATATATATATATATATATATATATACATATATAACAGGCTCTACCGTATGAAATTGTCAGTTTTGGACTTGCCGATTTCCATCAAATGTCTTGAGTTCATCAACTCCGAGTTCTTTGGCATATTCCCTAGTGCTTTTTGAGGGACAAGCTTCAACCCTTTCTTTCAGGTGGTCATTGTCAAGCTTGGTTTCCGGCCTTCCTCGCTCCTCGTTGTCAAGGTCAAAATTTCCAATTCGAAACCATGAAAACCACTGGTAAACAGTTCCTTCATTCACCGTTCCCTCCCCGAACGCCGTGTTAATGTTCATACACGCCTCAGCAGCGCTATGACCGAGGTTAAATTCATAACGAAAAATAATATGGATTTCCGTTGAAGTCATAATTTGAGTTTTCTTTTTTTTCTTAGAGGATCGTTCTCACAACACAGTACGCAAGTTACTGATTAAATAATAGGAATAAAAGAGCTTTAATTCTATATGAATAACAATGATGTTTGTAAATAATGAAATAAAAAAGGGAAAGGATTAAATCGCAAAGTAAACAAAACTGACATTTCATACGGTACAGCCTGATACATGCAGAAACATTAACAGACAAATTCTTACAGGCAGAAGAAAGGTCCTTCGAGACTATATTGGGTTTCATGTAATTTAATGAAAATCGAGATAACACAAAAGTCAAAAAAAAAAAAAAAGTATCAACAAAAAATGTTTTACACAAAAAGACAATTAATTTCGTTTAGAGCCTGCTGTTCAAATTCAGGAACATAAATATGCTTTAGGTATTCCACTCGACAAACCTATGTAATGTACTGTATAACAAACTTCTTTGTCCTACATGACCACCGCGCATGCGTGAACACCAGCGGACACGTTTTTGTAAGATTTTTTTTCAGTTTAGTCTTCGCTAAAAGATTTGATTGGGTTGTTGTTCGGATGGCGTTTGATTAAAGGAGTGGAGCAGCGTGGTTTGATAAGAGAATGACAAATGGTCAAACAAAAAATCAATCAAAAACAGAACATCGTCAATTGTATTTAATATATAACAGTGCTTTCTTATGCTATACTAATACTAGTGCTAATACTAATGCTAATACTAATACTAATATTACAATGCTTTCTTATTCTATACTAATACTAATGCTAATGCTAATACTAATATAACAATGCTTTCTTATGCTATACTAATACTAATGCTAATACTAATACTAATATTACAATGCTTTCTTATGCTATACTAATACTAATGCTAATACTAATACTAATATTACAATGCTTTCTTAAGCTATACTAATACTAATGCTAATGCTAATACTAATATAACAATGCTTTCTTATGCTATACTAATACTAATACTAATACTAATACTAATATAACAATGCTTTCTTATGCTATACTAATACTAATGCTAATACTAATACTAATATAACAATGCTTTCCTATACTATACTAATACTAATGCTAATACGTACAGCGTTAGGAGTTTGTGTACCACTTAAAAAAAATCAATTAAAAAACAACAACAGAAAAAAGATAAATCAAACACCGTTTAATCACCGCTTAGTGGTAGACAATATAAAAAAAAGAACAGGTTTTAAGCAGTTATTTCTCCGATTGATATCGTCACATTGAAAATTAGATCACAACTTGTTTGTATAGAATAAAGTTAGCTTTCGAATGGTTACCTTCCAATCGCCACGATTTTAAAACCGTTTTCGAGACATTTTAGAAAATATTCACAGATCCCAAAATATTTCATGTCTGTTAATAAAATATAAGATTTTTCTAATCCTTCCTTAACTCCAAACCTAACCAAAATGGAAACATTTTTGTTTATATGGATTTAAAACATGCAGTAAATATTTCAACTGAATCCCATGTTTCTAAGTACCCAAATAAAAAAACTTTATTCAACAACTATTTTTCTACTTTTCTCAAAAATGGTTAAAGTTATCGCCTTAAAAATGGTTTCATTCGTTTTTCTTTGTCAAAGAGCCTACAAAAAGTACTTGCAAGTCTATAATCGCAAATCCTTGAGCCTAGCGATTTTTGACGCTCCATTCTCCATACGCAACCAGAATTTAAATATCTTGATTTAGTTAAATGTCAGGCGTCCATAACGTTTAATTTGGAACAATATATATATATATATATATATATATATATATATATATATATACATATATATATATATTTATATATATATATATATATATATATATATATATATATATATATACATATATATATATATATATTTATATATATATATATATATACATATATATATATATATATATATATATTTATATATATATATATATATATATATATATATATATATATATATATTTATAGCATAAAGGTTTTGTTTTGATTAATATTGATCCGTACAACAGTTACACTCCAGTTGGAAAGTCCAAATGAATCAGAGGAAATGAGAGAAAGCGTAAAGAAGTTGGCTAGATTTGAACTAGTTAAAAAAAAGTTTTCTTAGAATGGGGCTTATTTTCTGCTTGGGGAACTCCGCCTTTTGAACAAATTACAAAAGCCGAAGACTTGTAAGTCGAGCAAGTTTGAAAGGAACGGACTACTACTCCCAACTTACGGATTATATTCTTACAACTTATCAACTTTAGAGTTTAATTAAAGAAACATGATTACAGTACATATACATAATAATGTATTTCTATCATCTTGAAAATATATAAAGTCCGTCACGTAGTTGCATCGGAACCGCATTTATCCCGATCTGATCCAATCCGATTTTGCTTGACCGACAACGGACGGCAGCGGGCGACGTGACAGCCTACATTGGTCCCGACCCGATCCGATCTAGTCACAGCTTATCAGTTATTAACTCGTAGTGAAGCGAAAATGAGTAATTAATTTACTAAATGCCACCTACTAAGTATAGAAACCTTGGACTAGGTTGAATGTTGGAGGTATGAAGGAGGAGTTGAGAGGCCTATCAATCTTCTGGAAGTATATCAGTCCCGAAAAAATAAATCTTATTGTAACAGGTACATTTTAACTGTTACACTAAGATTAGAGAGGAATTAGTATTCATATTTTAAAATTATTTATAAGAAAGATAGCTAGAAGGTTATAAGCATTGGAGGGTTATAAACATCTTTCCACGTAATTTATTAAACAAGGGAAACAAAAAAATGTGATTTAAAAAATGTTTTTCTAGAATTTATTGAATTTATTTTTTTTAAATGCGTTGAAATCGGTTAAGATGCAGAGGCTACAGACTTTATTTTTTTTTAAATGCGTTGAAATCGGTTAAGACGCAGAGGCTACAGACTTTATTTTTTTTTAAATGCGTTGAAATCGGTTAAGATGCAGAGGCTACAGACTTTATATTTTTTTTAAATGCGTTGGAATCGGTTAAGATGCAGAGGCTACAGACTTTATTTTTTTTTAAATGCGTTGAAATCGGTTAAGATGCAGAGGCTGTAGACTTTTTTCGGACACAATATGTAGTTCGCCGCCATTTCGAGTTGGTCGGTCCGGAATCGGTCTAGAAACAAACAAGTTTGAACGGTCGAGAATTAGTGGCCATCGGATCGGATCGGGTCGGGACCAATGTAGGCACCTCCATTAAGATGCATGTGTTTGTTTTTCTTCCTACAGTCGGTGGCTATTGGATCGGATCGGGTCCAATGTAGTTGCCCCCTGCGCTACATTCTATCGATAGGGCCGTAGTAATAATTTATGTGAGTAATAAGAATACCCTCCAGATTGAACAATTTTGCTGATTGCTGGAACTCGTCTAATCGTTGGTTATACTCATACAATATAAACAGGTACATTGGTTCGGAAAGTTGGACTGCTGTAGAGAATATATGATATAGTTGGTTCCTATTTTGTAGTATTGTCCTCGAATTGAACTATTTCTGGCAAAATTCTATTTCCGAATTACCATTTCAAAGTTACACATTAAATTTATTCCACAACTTTTCAACTTGATATGCAAATATTTATGTATGTTCAAGTGACCATCACCAACATGATCCATTCAAAATATGAATAATATAAAAAAAAACCAATATAACTTTTTGACGTGACCAAATATGTTGGATCTGTTGAAATCTTTTATTGGAAAACATTTATTCCACAAATTATGCTTTAATACAGGAATTTCCAACCTGGGGGCACGCCCCACTTGGGGGGGGGGGGGGGAGCGTAGAGAAATATCAGAGGGGGCGTAATAGTTTCGTATACATTTCCGAAAAAAAATGTATTTAACACGTAGATACATTAACTGCTCCGAATTTCCATTCAATCCCTGACATACAAGTTTCTACAAATCACAACACAACTTGTGACGCGCCCGCTATCTATCCTTCTATCACTTGTAATTAAATTACGTTTTGGACTCGTCTCTGTTGAAAGTATCTGCTGAAAATTCATTTCTTTTTTTCACGGCTAACCGAAGCAATTAATAATCAAATAAGTCCGTCACGCAGGAGCTGCATAACTAAGCACTTTCCTCAGAATTTGGGTAGTGTAGACTGCTTTCCAGAACAATTTGCTTAAAATATCCTACATAAATAAAATAAAAACATGAATAGTTCTCTTTTAAATTTGTAATGAGTAACTGATCAATTATTAATTTGCTTCCAGTGTTATGTTTACACATGGTACCTCTTACACTATTACACCGATTGACCGATTCAGCTCATTTTTACAACACTTCTTTCTTATGAGTTACCCACGACGTATACCGCGTTTCGTTACAATACAGCAGAAATTACGACCGGTATGAGAATATTAGGAATTTGGGTCCTGAGTAAATCCCCCCTTCTAATGAACCGATTTAGTTTATTTTTACAACACATATTTACCTGTAGATTACCACTACGAATACCGAGTTTCGTCGAAATATACCAAAAATCACGGCTGGTAGTGGCGAATTGGTATTGTGGGTCCGGAGTAAACCCCCCCTCCTAATGAACCGAATTAGTTTATTTTTACAACACATATTTACCTGTGGATTACCACTACGAATACTGAATTTCGTCAAAATATACCAAAAATCACGGCTGGTAGTGGCGAATTGCTATTGTGGGTCCGGAGTAAACCCCCCCTTCTAGTGAACCGATTTAGTTCATATTTATATCTCACTTTTCTCTCTATATTACCACTACGAATACCAAGTTTCGTTTAAATATAACAAATATTACGGCTGACATAGTCAAATTAGTGTTTTGGGTTCGGTGTAAACCCCCCCTTCCGGTGGACCGACTTTGGTGGTTAACAAACTTGTTCAATCGTTTGCTAATTGAATGCTATATACCAAGTTTCGTGACGAAAAAACAAAAACTCTGGGCGCTATCGTGTTAACAGACATATATATATATATATATATATATATATATATATATATATATATATATATATATATATATATATATATATATATATATAAACGGGGGTCATTTTCGGTGTCTACTAGGTAGGATCGATAAAGATTAGAAGAAATTTTTCAAAAATTTCGTCTTGAGTCCAACCTCAATAGCTACTTTCCTTCGGAGGAAAGTGCTAAAAATGGATAAAGATTTGAAATCTGAAATAGAAACTCATTTATAAGCGTTGGAAAACGAATTTCACCGATACTATCGAGATATTAATTCCGAGTCACCAATATGGTATATGAGCAGAATCCCATTTGTTGTAGATGTCTTACAATTTCCAGATGAATTTTAAGAAGAATTTCTAGAAAAGAAGGCTGACTCGACCATGAAAGATGACTCGACCATGAAGCCTGACTCGACCATGAAAGATGACTTTCAACTCATGATATTAGAGAAGTTTTGGATCAAAAGATTCCTTGTTTATCAGAAAGTTGCTTCTCTAGCTTTAGAAATACTTATTCCATTTTCAGCCACTTATTTCTGCGAGACAGGGGTTTCAGCTCTAGTTTTAATAAAAACCAAACAGTGCGATAGTCTTGCCGTCGATAGCGATTTAATCATTGCTCTAGCAAAGTCTGAACCCAGAATCTACAAACTGGTAGAGAGTATCCAAGCTCAAGTATATCATTAGTACTTTATTAGTGATTTCCAAGAGTACTATTCTCTTAAAGATACATAATAAAGTCTGAACCCAGAATCTACCAACTGGAAGAGAGTATCCAACCTCAAGTATATCATTAGTACTTTATTAGTGATTTCCAAGAGTACTATTCTCTTAAAGATACATAGTAAAGTCTGAACCCAGAATCTACCAACTGGTAGAGAGTATCCAACCTCAAGTATATCATTAGTACTTTATTAGTGATTTCCAAGAGTACTATTCTCTTAAAGATACATAATAAAGTCTAAACCCAGAATCTACCAACTGGAAGAGAGTATCCAACCTCAAGTATATCATTAGTACTTTATTAGTGATTTCCAAGAGTACTATTCTCTTAAAGATACATAATAAAGTCTGAACCCAGAATCTACCAACTGGTAGAGAGTATCCAACCTCAAGTATATCATTAGTACTTTATTAGTGATTTCCAAGAGTACTATTCTCTTAAAGATACATAATAAAGTCTGAACCCAGAATCTACCAACTGGTAGAGAGTATCCAACCTCAAGTATATCATTAGTACTTTATTAGTGATTTCCAAGAGTACTATTCTCTTAAAGATACATAATAAAGTCTGAACCCAGAATCTACCAACTGGTAGAGAGTATCCAACCTCAAGTATATCATTAGTACTTTATTAGTGATTTCCAAGAGTACTATTCTCTTAAAGATACATAATAAAGTCTGAACCCAGAATCTACCAACTGGAAGAGAGTATCCAACCTCAAGTATATCATTAGTACTTTATTAGTGATTTCCAAGAGTACTATTCTCTTAAAGATACATAATAAAGTCTGAACCCAGAATCTACCAACTGGTAGAGAGTATCCAACCTCAAGTATATCATTAGTACTTTATTAGTGATTTCCAAGAGTACTATTCTCTTAAAGATACATAATAAAGTCTGAACCCAGAATCTACCAACTGGAAGAGAGTATCCAACCTCAAGTATATCATTAGTACTTTATTAGTGATTTCCAAGAGTACTATTCTCTTAAAGATACATAATAAAGTCTGAACCCAGAATCTACCAACTGGTAGAGAGTATCCAACCTCAAGTATATCATTAGTACTTTATTAGTGATTTCCAAGAGTACTATTCTCTTAAAGATACATAATAAAGTCTGAACCCAGAATCTACCAACTGGTAGAGAGTATCCAACCTCAAGTATATCATTAGTACTTTATTAGTGATTTCCAAGAGTACTATTCTCTTAAAGATACATAATAAAGTCTGAACCCAGAATCTACCAACTGGAAGAGAGTATCCAACCTCAAGTATATCATTAGTACTTTATTAGTGATTTCCAAGAGTACTATTCTCTTAAAGATACATAATAAAGTCTGAACCCAGAATCTACCAACTGGTAGAGAGTATCCAACCTCAAGTATATCATTAGTACTTTATTAGTGATTTCCAAGAGTACTATTCTCTTAAAGATACATAATAAAGTCTGAACCCAGAATCTACCAACTGGAAGAGAGTATCCAACCTCAAGTATATCATTAGTACTTTATTAGTGATTTCCAAGAGTACTATTCTCTTAAAGATACATAATAAAGTCTGAACCCAGAATCTACCAACTGGTAGAGAGTATCCAACCTCAAGTATATCATTAGTACTTTATTAGTGATTTCCAAGAGTACTATTCTCTTAAAGATACATAATAAAGTCTGAACCCAGAATCTACCAACTGGAAGAGAGTATCCAACCTCAAGTATATCATTAGTACTTTATTAGTGATTTCCAAGAGTACTATTCTCTTAAAGATAAATAATAAAGTCTGAACCCAGAATCTACCAACTGGTAGAGAGTATCCAACCTCAAGTATATCATTAGTACTTTATTAGTGATTTCCAAGAGTACTATTCTCTTAAAGATACATAATAAAGTCTGAACCCAGAATCTACCAACTGGTAGAGAGTATCCAACCTCAAGTATATCATTAGTACTTTATTAGTGATTTCCAAGAGTACTATTCTCTTAAAGATACATAATAAATGCATATATTGTATCTGCATTTAAAGAAAGTTGATAAAAAAAAATGTGTGTTTCTTATTACTGTTGTGAAACTTAAGGGGGGCATGAAAATATTATTTTTGGTTTGGCGAAATAAAGGTTGGGAAACCATGCTTTAATATATCCAACATGTTCCCTAATAGAGATCAAAGAAAAGCCCCCTGATGCCGATGAAGATTCTGCATTCTTCCACCAAGCAAACAAACATCCTCCTAGGAATTTCTAAGTAAACTTCCTCCAAACATGTTTGTAAACCAACATTCTATTTCTACAGAATTTATATTTTATTTATCTTAAATATCCTCCAAGGAGATTCCAATAAATACACTAACCTTTATTTAATACAGTATCTTAGCTTTATTTAACATATTCCAAGTTTCGAGGAATTATAGGGAAAATGCTTTGGTTTTCCAAGAACAGAACAATCTATTCCTGAAAGATATCCAGCAATCTTAGCAAGATTTACAAGCTTACATCTAGGCTAGATAAACAGCTGATATTTATTCTAATATAAATATTTCTTAAACTCGGTTGTGTTAATATGATAATACATAAGTTGCATTCTCCGAAGGTCCAATCTGGGATCAGTATTGATAATGCAGTTTTCTCGAGTGAAAGACATTTCCGTAACAACGAAATAGACAGATCTGCCCTCGGAAACAGGCTAAAGAAGGACTAACCATAAACACTGCACACTCTATTGCATTAAGAGATTGATTTTTTTTTTTTTTTTTTTTTTACGGTGCATCTACATCTAGGTCATTAGCGCCGACATCCAGGGTGCAGCGAGGAATTTTACCAGCGAGCCGTGGGATGATAAAATTCCTGCTGGAGGTTGGTAATCGAACCCACCATCTCCCGCTTATGAATCCAAGGCGCTAGCCATTAGACCACGGGAGACCCCCATAAGAGATTGATATTGTTATTTTTATTGTCATAATTAGCGGTAGATATATAATTTTAAATATATTAGTTGAGATAGTAAAATACAATTATATAAAAAAATGGATGTTCCATGTTTTGTTAATTTTATAGACCGCCATCGTTCACAGCGCTCTATTCATCATTCATAGATAGATTCCTCTTCCATAGTCATAGATCAGATCTCTACAGACTTTTATAGACCGCCATCGTTCACAGCACTCTATTCATCTTTCATAGATAGATTCCTCTTCCATAGTCATAGATCACATCTCTACAGACATTCATAGATAGATTCCTCTTCCATAGTCATAGATCAGATCTCTACAGACTTTCATAGATAGATTCCTCTTCCATAGTCATAGATCAGATCTCTACAGACTTTCATAGATAGATTCCTCTTCCATAGTCATAGATCAGATCTCTACAGACTTTCATAGATAGATTCCTCTTCCATAGTCATAGATCAGATCTCTACAGACTTTCATAGATAGATTCCTCTTCCATAGTCATAGATCAGATCTCTACAGACTTTTATAGATAGATTCCTCCTCCATAGTCATAGATCAGATCTCTACAGACTTTCATAGATAGATTCCTCTTCCATAGTCATAGATCAGATCTCTACAGACTTTCATAGGTAGATTCCTCTTCCATAGTCATAGATCAGATCTCTACAGACTTTCATAGGTAGATTCCTCTTCCATAGTCATAGGTCAGATCTCTACAGACTTTCATAGATATATTCCTCTTCCATAGTCATAGATTAGATCTCTACAGACTTTCATAGGTAGATTCCTCTTCCATAGTCATAGATCAGATCTCTACAGACTTTCATAGGTAGATTCCTCTTCCATAGTCATAGGTCAGATCTCTACAGACTTTCATAGGTAGATTCCTCTTCCATAGTCATAGATCAGATCTCTACAGACTTTTATAGGTAGATTCCTCTTCCATACTCATAGATCAGATCTCTACAGACTTTCATAGATAGATTCCTCTTCCATAGTCATAGATCAGATCTCTACAGACTTTTAGAGTTCTCAATTTAGTTTCTTTTTTTTATTTTATTCGATTGCCAAAATACTCAATAGAAATAATTTATATGGCAAACCAGCGTTTGCCCGTTCAGCTAGTTGTAGGCAGACGAATATAATATTTCTAAATAATTTTTAGAATGCCATATGTCTGGAAAAAAAACCGACTGACACGTAAGGTTGGCAGCATTTAACTACGTTTTTTGTCTAGTTTCAAGCCCTTAAGTATTGTCATCTATCTTGGATACACCCTGTATATGTGTGTGTGTGTGTGTTGGACGGTAATGTTCTGAAGGCGTCAGCTAGATAGAGACTTAGCCGCTATAAAATATTTACCCCCTGGAGAAGATTCAGCTTTGCTTGAAATATTCACATACTCGGAGAAACTCTGGGCTAAGTCGAACACCTTGCACAACACCATTCCTCTTTCCCCGACACTAACTCTCTTAGATGCTAGGGAATGTAGCTACAACCTTGTTCTGCAAAATACATCCACAACATTAATAGGAAATTCATACTTTAATAACTATTGATCATCAAATATAAAATTAGGAATTCTTTAGAAATTAGCACCCCAAAAAACATAAAGAAGCTTTGCAAAAAAAAAATAAACTTTTTTTTCTCTGAAAACGGCCTTTTTAAAAGTTTCCTTGCTGGACTACTTACTGGACATCTTGAAATGTAAGGAATTTGTATGCAAAAACATAAAATATATGCACACACCCCTTTGTAAGGGCATTGCCCTAAAACAAAGAACCAATAAATGATAAATACTGGACTACTATATTAATGTTCTAATGTAATTAGAATATCATTCTAATGTAGTTAGAATATTATTCTAATTAAATAACAAAATATCCTATTTCTTATTCCTTTTTTACATTAAAAAAAAATGTTGATATCGAATAAAAAATGTTTTTGTTGCAAAACAATTATTATTTAAACAATTTGTTTTCTATGTATAATACCATACATTTTTGCATACAGTAGAACCTCTCATGACGGGACCGAGCCATGGTCGGAACGGCCAAAAGGTCGGATATCGGGAGGAGGAAAAAAAACGTCTTTCAAAGTCATAAAAACAGCTATATTGTAGAGCACAAACAACGTTATTGTAATTGTAAAACTGTTGCTATATATATTTAAAGCATTTACTCTTTTGAAAAGACGAACAAAATTTAAGCATACTTTGTTTATAGAATTCAGTTATGGATTGTTGTTTTAATTTTGTTAATCTTGACTTTGTGGAAGTATCCTCCACTTTATAGCCCACAATACATCCATTGCGGTTGTATTTGGATGTTGCTGACAAATATTTCACCGCTACTAGCAGCAAAATGACCCGCTACGTCGTCACTGGTGGGTTCGTATTGGTCCGAGTCGATTTCTTCGTCCGCGGTTTTGTTCTACAGAACAGCTATGATTTGGTCATTGTTAAGTTATTCATTAGTAACTTCTGAAACATCAGCTTCAACAAGTCAATCTTCGTTAACAAATATAGAACAGTACAAGATTACAGCACATTCCACATCAACAATCACGTCAGAACTGACAGTTTGGGCCAGGAAAACAAAGCATAGTGTAGTTGACTCACTATTTCAAGTCTGAACAGGCTCGCCAACGAGGCGCGTGTGAATCACAGTCGGTCGGGCACTAGGTCGGATATCGGAAGGGGTCGGTTATGAGAAGGTCGGATATGAGAGGTTCTACTGTACATATTAATAAGTAGTTTACGCTAAAATTTTTTTATATCAAAAAATCTGTGTCTGTAATGTTTATGTTCAGATTTAGCTGATGCTTGAAGTAGATTTGTGTTATGTTAGTCAAGTCACGCGTTGACAGTATGTTTTATTAGAGTATAGATGTATCATCCTCAAGTTGAGTCATGTTGTCCGGTAAGTCATAGTTTTCTCTCAACCGATATTCAAGATGTGTTTTATTGTCAGTGCAGTGTTACATAATTCACATGTCAGTCTGTCCTGTCTTGTTATGAGATGCCTTTATAAAAAAATACGTTTCGATTATTTTAAGTTAATTAATAAAAATACATAGTTTCATAAAAATCCTTAGGGATGTGCCCTTGTAAATGGATTCAATCAGCTACTTACTATCAATGCATATTCAAGAATAGGGACAAAGTTCGAGCTCGGTACAGCAGCTCTGAAGATGTCAACTTTGATTGGAGTTAAATATTTCGAACCTAAGTCGAGTACTGAATTGTTTCGACAATCGGGAGTCCAAGTAGGGGTGCCAGCTATGACACTCCCCGCATCAAGACCTACATGTGTTACAAAATTTGCCAAAATCGGTTAAAAATTGTGGATTTGTATAAGAACAAACAGGTTATAGACGATTTTGATATAGCCTACTACAATCCCTTGATCAAGACCGACGTGTGTGGCAAGTTTGGTCAAATTCGGTCAAAGGGTGTGGATTTGTATAAGTAAAAACAGACAGACAAACAGCTGATAGACGATTTCGACCTAGCCTATGACACTCTCCGGATGAAGACCCACCCGAGTGCTAAGTTCGGTCAAACGGTGTGGGTTTGTATTAGGATCAAACATGCAGACAGACAGCTGGTAGACGATTCTGACTTAGCCTTGTGCAGCCCTTGGATCAAGACCTACCGGTGTGCCAAGTTTGATCAAACGGTGTGGGTTTGTATTAGGATGAAACATGCAGACAGACAGCTGGTAGACGATTCTGACTTAGCCTTGTGCAGCCCTTGGATCAAGACCTACCGGTGTGCCAAGTTTGATCAAACGGTGTGGGTTTGTATTAGGATGAAACATGCAGACAGACAGCTGGTAGACGATTCTGACTTAGCCTTGTGCAGCCCTTGGATCAAGACCTACCGGTGTGCCAAGTTTGATCAAACGGTGTGGGTTTGTATTAGGATGAAACACGCAGACAGACAGCTGGTAGACGATTCTGACTTAGCCTTGTGCACCCCTTGGATCAAGACCTACCGGTGTGCTAAGTTCGGTCAAACGGTGTGGGTTTGTATTAGGATGAAACACGCAGACAGACAGCTGGTAGACGATTCTGACTTAGCCTTGTGCACCCCTTGGATCAAGACCTACCGGTGTGCTAAGTTCGGTCAAACGGTGTGGGTTTGTATTAGGATGAAACACGCAGACAGACAGCTGGTAGACGATTCTGACTTAGCCTTGTGCAGCCCTTGGATCAAGACCTACCGGTGTGTCAAGTTTGATCAAAATCGGTTGGTCGGTTGAGAAACCGCAGTTCTCTAGAGAAACAGTAGATACTGTATTATTTCTATGTGCTCGGAGATAACAAACAGATTGAATTATTGAAGATAGTTGCCTTTGGGTCTATTGGCTTAGGAATCCACTTCTCCAAGAAGGTAGGATTGTCTCCCAACAACTTGGAACAAATCCAATACAACAGAGTCAACAACTCTGAAAACCACCAATCCTCTAAGAATCCTAGACAATGTTGGGCAAAACTAAAAACTAAAACTAAAATTAAAACTAAATTCACTTTTTGGAATAAACTAAAACTAAACTAAAAATTACAACCTAAAACAAAACTAAAACTAAAATTATACTAATTAATGGATTTTAACTAAACTAAAACTAAAACTAAATCTTTGGGTGACTAAAAACTAAATTAAAGCTTTAGTTTAGTTTAGTTTAGTTGAGTTTTACTAAAATAAAATGAATTAATATAAATCATATGTTATTTCGATATTTAAATAAATTATTGAAACTAACAGAACTTGTTTAAGAATAAGAAACTGTGGCTTTTTCTCGTAATTTGAAACATATGTTTTCTGATAAACTAAATTAGTAAACTAAAAACTAAAACTAAACTAAAATCACAAGTTTAGGTCTCTTTTACTAAACTAAACTAATTACCTTACTAAAAACGGAGTCCATATGATTAATAATTATACAAATCTAAAAGAAAAGTAAAACTAAAAATACAATGTTAGTTTAGTTTTAGTTTGAGAAAACTAACGTTAGTTTTGCCCAACACTGATCCTAGAGCAGTTTCTTCAATTTTAAAACTAAATGACGATTTATATATATACCTATAAAAATTTAACGATGGTCTTTTCGTGACTCATGGGTTGTGAAACGCGAATGTTTCTCGTCGGCACTAGTCGACCGCGTTAAGCGCCGCCATAAGCGGGGTTTCTACCTATGGGATAGAGGAACCGCACTGGAAACCTGAACTCAAGACGAAGAGAGTACACGAAGACATTCTTGCAGGTTATACGAAGAAGCCCTAGAGAAGAACGAAATTCCAAAAGATATATCTGAAGCACTTGCAGACAACCCCTCCATGTTGGACAAAGTATTAAATTTTCTTAAAAAATCAAAATTATACACAGAAATATAGCAAAAAAAAAAAAAAATAAAAAAAAAAAAAATAAAAAAAAAAAATAAAAAAATAAAAAAAAATAAAAAATAAAAAATAAATAAATAAATAATAAAAAATAAAATAAATAATTTCTGTATATATTCTATACCTTGAACGCAGATGCATTGATTGCGTATAGTTTTAAATAATATGCCGTAACGGACCAAGCTCATATCACCATAATTATTATTTTAGCAGTATCCATGTAAAACAATTATATTATCCATAGCAGTTTCAGAACCATTTTTAAAAACCCTTTTTGAACATTATATAACATTACAACTTAAGAGCATTCTCGACAATATATGTAGTGCATACCTTTATAGTACAAAATAATTTTCATTGAAAAACACTTTACAGGACGATGGTAACCTTTGACGTTCTTCGTCCTTAAACCCCATTCATACATACATACGAAGACATTCTGAAGTGAGAAGTGCCTGTGATGATGTGAATGTATTGCTGGATAGTATTAGATATCTAGACACGGCGCGTATTATCTAGGATCGTTTACACGGTTATCTTCCAGGAATATGAAGGATAAAAACAATGTATAAATACATAGAAAGTAATATTAGTCCAAGAACCGGTAACCGTACGTTTCATGAAGTGTTCATGCAACTTGAAATTTTGCTAGTATTCTTCAGCACTAAAAAACCATGGTGAGGGACAATGTTTTAGTCCTGAAGAAGGCTGCCAAAGTACAGCCGAAACGTCCAATATTAGTCCAAGAGCCGGTAACCGCACGTTTCATGAAGTGTTTTATGCACCTTGAAATTTTGCTATAATGTACCTCTTGGGTAGATAAGAAGGTAAATATGTGTTAGCTAGGCATAGGAACACCAGGTACTGCGCTGCGCATAGGGGAAAGGTGCAAAAAAATATTGCCCAAAAATAGTGTTTTATTTACACGCCAACAATCTTTAATGTAAAATTAAGGCAATTTTACAATGAATAAATAAAGCAGATAGTGTAAAGAGAGATAAACAAAACTAAATTGTTTTTATTCTAATATTAAATGAGAGTTTTATTCACGCTGCCATTCAAACCGGGACAGCTGTACAAGATCATGTGAGCAAGAACCAATGAGAGCGCAGAGAATAACCACAACTGCGCGGTGCTCTCATACAATCTTACGGTTACACGCAGTGTATTGCAGTCTATCATAGGCAATATTTATTTTCATGTTTCCTCATAATTAACCCCACAAAAGTGTCTGCCCTTTTGTAATTATTTTCAATTATCTTTATTGAAGACGCTGTTTAAATCGCAGTGTGTATAAAGCACTTCATTTAATATTAAAAATAGAAACTAGGTGCTTCTATTTTTTATTTACATTTTAACCCCCTGTGTCTGCCTTATTTATTATTAATTGTAAAATTGCTTCTGAATAAAACACTATTTTTGGGCAATATTTTTTTGCACCTTTCTCCTATTCTGCGGTGTCTAGCCAACACATATTTACCTTCTTATCCACCCAAGAGGTACATTATAGCAAAATTTCAAGCATAAAACACTTCATGAAAAGTGCGTTACCAGGTCTCCGACTGTATGTAATTTTTGTTATCATGTCAACACAACCAGTTGGGTCATCGCCTATTCAAATATTTGGTATCGATCACTCATTCACTTGACTTAACTACACAGTACAATGTATCATTTGCAATAAATAGGAAAAGTACCAAAACATAATTATAAATTATAGTAACAATCTATTACACTACTGCTACTACTACTACAGCATAATATTACGTATGGAAATTCAATATTGCCAATAAGTTTCTCATTTTTTCCCTTCTTTCACTATAATACTAATTTTACTGATAAATGCAAATTAAAACAAAAAAACAACCAATTAAAAATTGAGTTAAAGACAAGAACCCGTATAAAAGACAAACCGAACGCTTACAACTTATAAGCACGTATTTTTCCGATTGACATCGTTCCATCGAAAATAGCTTCGATATATTTTTTATTTTTTTGAAAATTTAGTTAACTTTCGAATCGTTTCCTACTTACCACGGCTTACCAATTGTTTATGAGATCGTTGCGAAAATATTAGAAGGTTCCAAAACGTTTCATGTCATCCCACTTTTCCTCAAAACCGAAAATTAGTTTAAAAAAATATTCTTATCCATATTTTACGAAAACGGTTACAGATATCACCTTAAAAATGATTTCGTTCATTTCCCAAAGTTAGATGATCTATAAAAAAAGATTACCTGCAAGCATATTACCTCGAAAATAAAAACGTTACGTTTTTTTTTTGCGTGAATTTCGCTCAAAAACAATATGCCGATCGGTGAACCGATCGGTCTATACTCTTCTTGTGAGTCAAACTAACCCCCGTAGAATATTAAATATGTATACCAAAATATTACATTAAAAAAGAAAAATCAGTCCCGTAACAGGCCAGGTGGGCCCTAAGGGGCAGATACTATACTATATCTGGGGAGATAGTGTGGTCAGTACTAAGTTCAGGCCGCCTGATTTTCCCCTTGGCCGCTTCGACTGCTAGAGTCATTAGTGCCAAGGTACCCATTATTAAATTAATTAAAAACTGGGTGGGCCTAGGGACGGTCAGGGAGGCCGAATTCAACCCATGAACGAAGACACTAGAAGAAAAAATCTTTAGTACTATGCTCGGGATTTGAACTCGGGCCTCCAGCTTATTAGTCCACTGCTCTACCTCTGAGCTAACCTCGCCCCCAAAATATTACATAATCAATGTATTTTTAAAACGAGACAACATTTCTAGAGAAAACTAATTTCTTTGTCGATTTTCTAAAGAATACTTTAATGAGTTTTTGTTTAAAGTTTTGATTTTTCTTTTTGTTGTCTACCTGATTTAATTTGTTTTTCTTCTTGATCCGACCTTGACTGAGGTAGTTTGCTTTGTATCTGTTTGCCAGCTTCATTGTCTCCTGCTGTATTCCTGGTGTAGAGCTCATAATCACCTTGTCAACCTTCCATTCTACCCTTTCCGTCTCGTCGCTTCTTCATGATGTGGAATATTCATAGTCTTGTCAATACCACTCATCAGTCATTCTAAATGGGAGTTTTCTTGTGGTTAACAATTTTACTCTATGCTAACAATTGACGGGCATGCAGCAATAAGGAGGCAGCTCCATTTTTTGGGGATTTTTAGTTCAGAACATTATCATGGATTTAACTCGCAGGAACTGCATCATCTTAGCGCGGTTCCGTTCTTATCCCTAGTCTAATTTGGAAAGATTAAAATAGAATCAGTTATTATTTTGGTTCCACCAGTCTTGAAAGATCTTGATTTATGATCTTACCTGTATGGGTCGGCCAACCCATAAGTCGGCCAGAAAGGGCTCTGCTCAGAGGCATTTGGAAAGCCTTGGGATCTCTCTCTTTGAACGCTACATTTTTAACAATAAATTGGTCTTCTTATTTTACATAATCTGTTTTATTGTCAAATACATTATACGACTATAAGCAATTAAAAAATAACTAGGAATAAAATAGACAAAAAGAACGGTTCGAATAAACGAAATCAATTACTTTAAAGTTTTAAGCACTTATTTCTCCGATTGACATCGCCTAATCAAAACTTTCTTCAGAACCTTTTTTGTAGAGCATTTAGTAGGCTTTCGAATGGTAACCTTCCGCTTCCCAAAATTGTCAACGGTTTTCGAGATACTAACGAAAGTATACAAAGTTACCAAAACTTTTCTTGTCTGTTAATAAAATATTTTATTCTAACCCTTCCTTTACTCCAAACGTAACCAAAATTTTAACATATTAGTGTAGATGAAATTCTAACATGCAGAAAATGTTTCAACTGAATGCCATAATTCTAAGTACCAAAATCAAAGACAAAAAGAACAGTTCGAATAAGCGAAATCAATTACTTTAAAGTTTTAAGCACTTATTTCTCCGATTGACATCGCCTAATCAAAACTTTCATTAGAACCTTTTTTTTGAGCATTTAATAAGCTTTCTAATGGTAATCTTCCGTTTGCCAGGATTCTCAACCTTTTTCGATTTATTAAGGAAAGTATACAAAGTTACCAAAACATTTTATGTCTGTTAATAAAATATTTTATTCTAACCCTTCCTTAACTCCAAACGTAACAAATATTTCAAAATATTAGTTTTAATGAAAGTAGAACATGCAGACAATGTTTGAACTGAATCCCATGAATCTAAGTACCCAAACCAAAAACGGTATTCAAAAAATGTTTTCCAATTTTCTCGAAAACGGTTAAAGCTATCGCCTTGAAAATGGTTTCATTCATTTTCCTAGCCCAAGAAGCCTATAAAACGAGTACTTACAAGCTTATGAACTCAAAAACGTAAGCGTTACGTTTTTTTTGCGCGAATTTTGCCCCAAACGCCATCTTCCAGTGAGCGGATTCTGCTGGTTAACGAACTTGACCTTTCAAATTGACCGACGAATTTTTTCCAAAATTTTATCAAAATCGGACCATTAGGCGAGCCGGAAATGAGCGAACAGGCAAATATATATATATATATATATATATATATATATATATATATATATATATGTATATATATATATATAAATATACATATATATATACATATATATACATATTTTATATATATATATATACAAATTTGAACCACCGTTATTTTCTAGTGTAGATGGAGATAGTTAGCCGCTGTAGAGATACGAAGACAGGTATAGTTGGGATTCGGCTAGGAGAAAAACGTCAGACTTTCAAAAAGAAATCTGTATTTTGGACGTTTCGTCCAAAATACAGAACCATATTTCTACCATGGTTACCTAAGTTGTCCTCGAGATCTTCCTCCCTCCCCCCTAGGCATTCTCTAGTGCTGAAGAAGGCTGCCATTGTTGCAGTCGAAACGTCCAAAATACAGATTTCTTTTTGAAAGTCTGACGTTTTTCTCCTAGCCGAATCCCAACTATACCTGTCTTCGCACCGTTATTTTCGGTCTCTAGGGGTTCTGAAACGCGAAATCAGCTCTGGTCACTTGAGTAGTGGAATCACAGCAACTAAATCACTGTCTGAAGTACACTATTGACTATCCATATCCGTACAGCCAACCCCTGATCTTAAAAACTGAGAAATACAATGCAGTAATGAGCCTCGCACACAAACATGTCGGACTAAACTGTCGGACTGGCGATTATGATTTCATAGAATCAGAGCACAGAATAAGACCGAATTTTGCATTAATTGATTATGTTTTTGTATTTTACATTGTAATATGAGCAAACTATATTAAAAACGTGAATAAAAGCCAATTTTGTTCATTTCAGTTGAAAACCCCGTATATTTTGGGGTTTCTATAGAACGTGGCACAATAAAGAGGCAGTTCCAAACCATTAAACCTGACACTACCACTCTATAAAAGGTAGGACAGTGTCCTTATGGACTTGCTTTCATAAGTAGGTGGATATGTTATGATAAGAAGAAGAAAATGCAAAAAATATCGAGAAACTGAATTTTTTTATTTAATTTGTCAACAATGTGAAAAATTTAGCTGCCTCCATATTACTGCACGCTCGTAAATTTCTAATATTTTTCATTTAAATATAAATTTCACGATCTTTGCCTGATTTTCTTCATGTTGACATCTTAAGTAAATAATTGTCAATTGGTAGATAGTTGGAGTAGGTTATTATTATTATTATTTTAAATCATTGCCTATTATTGGTTTTCGAAGAATGCAGTGGCCCTAAGTGGTCAGCTAACTTTCAGAAAAAAATATATACAATTTTCCTGGGATGTAATGTTTATATTTGGGGGGGGGGGGGTTGAGAATTGTATTTATATCTGGACTGTCATCCGTCAAAAGTTCGTTCATATCGTGAGGTATGAACGATCCGTCTCGTTGTTTGCAGTCAATTAGTGTGTGTTTAATAGTCAAGTTAGTGATGAAAATGGCACAAACTGGTCCATCCTGTCTCTTCACTTAATGGCGATGTGTCAGCAACGAATGGCACAAACTGGTCCATCCTGTCTCTTCACTTAATGGCGATGTGTCAGCAACGAATGGCACAAACTGGTCCATCCTGTCTCTTCACTTAATGGCGATGTGTCAGCAACGAATGGCACAAACTGGTCCATCCTGTCTCTTCACTTAATGGCGATGTGTCAGCAACGAATGGCACAAACTGGTCCATCCTGTCTCTTCACTTAATGGCGATGTGTCAGCAACGAATGGCACAAACTGGTCCATCCTGTCTCTTCACTTAATGGCGATGTGTCAGCAACGAATGGCACAAACTGGTCCATCCTGTCTCTTCACTTAATGGCGATGTGTCAGCAACGAATGGCACAAACTGGTCCATCCTGTCTCTTCACTTAATGGCGATGTGTCAGCAACGAATGGCACAAACATGTCCATCCTGTCTCTTCACTTAATGGCGATGTGTCAGCAACAAATGGCACAAACTGGTCCATCCTGTCTCTTCACTTAATGGCGATGTGTCAGCAACGAATGTCCGATACGCAGTCTCCTAATAACTACTTGAGTGGCTTAATATCAAAGACGGACACCTGTCATGTTCTAAATGTTGAGAACATCACCTTTTATGTTCGCAAGTTATAGTGAATATTTTTTTAAAAATATTTATTTCATAATTAGGCTCATATCGTCGCTACAAATGCAAAGTATCGAATGTGAAAATTACCACTTTTCAGAGCGGAAAAGTGTAGTTATAAAAGAACTTTTTTTTGGACAGTCAAATATTTGGCAGATTTGCCCTTTTGATAGTGGAATACTTTCCCTTTAATAGAGTGATCTAAGATTCAAGAATTTGCCGTACATAAGTCCAGCAGAAATTAGTAAAGATTGACAATGAAAGATGCATTTTTTCACATTCGTTACTTTGCATTTGTATCGACGATATGTCTGGCTTATATTGTTCTGTTTCTGATATCAATACCACGCTAACAATTAGTGAAAATTACCTTTGAACCCATTGGGTGAATGGTAGGTGTTCGTTTATGAAAAAAACCTCCACAGCAGTAGTCCGTTTTTGAAACAAAGCATCTACTTTGAAGCCAGAAATTACATGTTTACGCCCGTTTTTTTCAGAAACTAATTTCATCACTGAAAAGAGCAGACTAATACCTATAGGAATCCACTCCTAACTCAATTTCGATTTTTTTACAGATGTCTGTCTTTGATATTAAGCCACACACTTCTTCTCTTCGAGTCGGTCTGTTGCTAGACTCCCATGCACATACAGTTTTCTTGATTTATCTTAATTTGTTGTTTGTCGAGTTTGTTCATGTTTTTGCCATTGATTTTGTAAGTGTGTTGTTATGTTCTTGTCTAAGTCTTGTATCGTCAATTCCTCCACATCCACTGTACGTTTTTCTGTGGCTTCACGGAGAAAAAAACAGGCTGCTCGCATCTACTTTCAGGCTGCCTGCAGCCTGAAAACTGTGACTCAGTGCCAGTATTTTGAAATAGGACATTTTAGTTTATAATAGGGTTCCACATATTTTAGTCTAAAATAGGATTCCACTAGTTAGAGTGCCCGCATTTTATAATAGAGTGCTGGAATGCTAATTCTGCATCTTATAGTAGAGTTCTCACACCCAAAGCTAGCATCCAACAATAGAGTGCCCAGCACTCTACTTTCAAGTGCGTACCCCTAGACTTTAGATTGCTGGCACTCTGTTACTGGCTTCTAGCAGCCTACCCATATAGGCTGCGAGCATCCTGATGTTTGCTTCCTGTATCCTACCCCTATAGGCTGCTAGCATCCTATATGGATGGGTTACGTTGACCCCATCCATATAGGATGCTAGCAGCCTACAGAGAGATGACTTTATTATGTGGATAAAAAAGAACAAAGGTAAATTTAGATTAATAATAATGAGGCTTTATTTGGGTGTAATCTAGGCGCACGGTAGTGCGCCAGGCCAAGTTCCGGTCTAAGCATACTGTGTGTATATTACAGGTGGTCTTAGAGCCGATTTTTACCCTCTCATAACTTTCAACCAGGTAAAGATAAAGTTATGAAATTTTACACAGGTATTATACTACTAGATGTGAGTAAAACTGGACATTTTCATAATTCTACATTGAATAGTTTCTGAGATATAAGCGATCGAAAATCGGGATTTATAGGACTCACTCACTCACTGACTTATCAAAATTATTAGGCACTTCCCATGATGCTAGAGACTTGAAATTTTGCATGAAGATAGATATGAAGACTTTATTAAAGGAAAAAATTGAAAAATCTCGAAAAGTTGTGTTTTACTACGCTTCCGGGGCGGGGGCGTTCCAGTTTTGTACTTCCTTCGGAAACCCATCATTCCGTCCGAAACCCATGATGTGGGGTATCAAATGAATTGTCTCGGTATGAAGACCCTATTTGATGTTTTAAGAAACAATTAGGCGCATATAGGCTCGGTAAAAATCTTATACCAGCTGTCTGTCTGTATGTTTGTTCCTCTTACAAATCCGGACCGTTTGACCGATTTTGACCAAACTTGGGACACAGATGGGTCTTGATACGGGGAGAATCATAGGCTAGGTTAAATTGTCTATCAGCTGTCTGTCTGTCTGTTTGTTCCTTATACAAATACACACCGTTTGACGGATTTTGACAAAAATTTGACACACATGTCGGTCTTTATCCGGGTAGTGTCATAGGCTAGTCAAAATCGTCTATCAGCTGTCTGTCTGCATGTTTGTTCCTTTTACAAATTCACACCGTTTGGCCTATTTTGACCAAACTTGGCACGCAGGTAGGTCTTGATACGGGAGTGTCATATTACCTATGACGTTTTGTACTTTTTGTTCCATCGAAATGCCATCATTTCTTCTGAAACCCATCATGTGGGGTATCAAATGAATCGTCTTGGTAAGGAGAACCTATATTTGATGTTTGAAAAAACATTTCGACGCATCTTAACAAAAAAAGTTGTGACTTCTTTCTTAAATGTAGTAAATAAAGTCGTAGGGGTTCACTGCATAATATACTTCAAAGCAGATACTAAGTTTTTCAAAGTCAAGCCATCTAAATTACAAAGTTTAGGATCACAAACCCAAAATGTATCGTCTTTGTTCTTATATTTTTCTGGAAGGCCTTCTGCACTTTCCCTATTGTGATTTTTTTCCTCGGGATAAGGTTCCTGTGTTTTACAGTGTAATAGTGTAGTTAAGAGAGCAATCAATTTGTCCTCTAGAGTAATGTCACCTGGAAGAGCTTCTAACTTTTCTAGTCTAGTGATTAGATGTATGTAGGTTGATTATTGGTATCAAATATCAAGCAGTAAGGAGAACCTTATGCAGAATCCAAAGACCCTGGTTTTATATGAAGTATAAAATCCAATAGGTATGCGGCAACTAAATTCTATTTAATTCTTAGAAAAATACTTATATCCAGTTACTAAAATATCACTTTCCTCAACCAGGTATATTCTTGGCCAGGTAAACTTGGCAATGTTTAGTTTTTCTCTAAAGATAATTTCGGCACAAAAAAAAAAACATTGCCAAGTTTAAGAATATACCTGGTTGAGGAAAGTGATATTTTAGTAACTGGATATAAGAATTTTTATTGTTGTTTTTAAAGGTCAGTTGAAGTGTCTTTACTGTTCTTAGTAAGTAACTATGAGGTCTTCCAAGTAATGAACTTGGACATTTCTTTCTTGTATCATCTCTTGTATTGGCAAATATTTTTGGTTGAATTAATACACCAACTCATACTACTTTTTTGGAGTGTAGAATGGTAAGGCGTTTTGGGGGGGTTTTAGGAGGGGATATTTTTGAGGAAGGGATTGTTTCTTTGTGGGGGCAGGAACTTGGCCTCTATTTCACATTTATGTTTTTGGGGGATTTACATATACACTTCTTAACAAGTAGATATTTACAAGTAGGTAAGAGGTATACACTTTTTAACAAATATAGATATTTACAAGTATTAGGTATTAGGTACAATGTACTTATGAATAATATTGAACAAGTAGGTCTAGAAATAAAATATTTTTTTTGTTTTCATGACACTTATAGCCGCATTCATAAAGCCGAAGACAGTTGATTTCAGCATCTGTTCAAACAGAAACAAAAATAAATTTTTATTAATAACAAAAGAAAAGTTGTTGTTGTTGTGTTTTATATAATTAAAAAGAAACATAAATAGGCATTTTTTCTAGTTTAAAATGTCGCAGTAAATTCAAAGCTGTCAGGGAATTACAAAATAAATATAAAATAAGGTTTTTGTCTATGGATATGATCATAAATGAAGGAACTCTAGAAACAGAATGGACACCAAAATAAAAGTCTACTAATATAATTTTGAACTAATATTCTAGCCGTATTCTAGGAACGTATACAAAAAGACTTCCATCAGTTCTCAGCTTACCAGGCTTATTGAACTCCATCTTCAGTTGGTTCTATACCCGCAGCTCCATGTTATATTAAGGGAATATATTCTTGAAAAACAAACACAACTTTCTTCATTCTATTGTATATAACATCTGTTTTTAAATTTAATAATAAAAAGTCCGACTCGCAGGAACTACAGCATCTTAGCGCGGTTCCGTTCATGTCCCTAGTGCCATTTGATAAGCTTAGAAAAGAAATAAACTTATTTTTTTTATATATCTCGTGAAAATTGTCAAAATCCTCTCGAACATCTCGAATAAAAGTGATATTAAGGCGTCAGGGACACCGACAGTAGCTAACTTTTACACAGAAGCGGAAATTACAGAATCTGGCCCTCATTCTAAAGCAAAGCTCTATAAATCAATACAAAATATGCCTAATAAAGCCTTTCTAGAGGATACAGAAGCATGGGCGTATATGAGGGGGGGGGGCTGAGGGGGCTGCAGCCCCTCCCGAAATTTTGAATTGATGATAAAAACTTCTCGTAAAACCCTTAAAAATAAATTAAATAAGATCACTTAGTTCATAAAACATATTTTACTTTACGTGTAATAGCGTTTTAGTTGCCTAAAACTATTCCAAGCTCTAAATATTTAGTATTCCATACCCTGGAAATGGTCTCAGCCCCCCCCCCGAAATTGTTTTTATATACGCCCATGTACAGAAGGATCAAGAAGAAGTACACAAGATTGAGTAGAATACCCTGCCTAATATAGCCTATATAGAATAATATGCCGAATAAAACCTATCTAGTAAATACACAAGGACAAATAAAAGTCTTGACGAATAACAAGTCAAAAAAAAAACTTTATTTAACAAAATAAAACAAAGTTTAGTTGCCCAACTACAATAGAATAATATACCTAATTAAGTCTATGGAGTAGACACAAATGGACCAAAAACAAGTCTTGTGGAATATTGTTTTTTTTCTAATTAAATACTTTTTATCAATATTTAGTATATAACCTTTGTTGAAAATTATTGATTGCTAATTGATGAATCGGTTTACAACTAAGTAGTCTTTATGAATATTTAGTATATAACCTATTTTTGGATCTGTGTTTTTGGGGTGCTCTCCGCCTAGGCTTTGTATTTGTTTCGGCAGATACCTGGGGTATATTTACAGCTCTTGAGGATTAACCTAATTAGATACATCGTATTTAAAATCCACAGCAAAAACACGACATTTCATCAGAATCCCCTGCTGAATAAAACTTATATAGAATAATATGCAAAATAAAGCCTATCTAGTGGATAAAAATAGAGGAAAAAAGCCGTTCGTGGTGGTAGAAAATCTTAAAAGTATTTCGCTCAGAAATCTCCGAAATATTGTCACTAATTTTACGTATCCTGTTTTATAGCCAAATAGATTTATATTCTATAATCAATAAGAAAAACCTACTAACAATAAAAAACTATGGGTAACAGATGAAAATAGGGAATACCAAGAATAATTCTAAAGAACGAAATCAACACCAGTACTGTAATCTAGATATTCATACGGCATCATCGAATTCTAACAAACAAAATATTGATTCTAATTATACGTATCCTGTTTTATTGACAAATACATTTGACTACTATAAGCAATTAAAAACACTAGGGAATATGCCAAAGAACTCGGAGTAGGAGCCTCGACAGTTTCGAGACATTTGAAGGAAATCGACAAATCCAAAGCTGACATTACTTCGCTTATTCAAAACTTTCTTTAGAACCTTTCTTGTAGACCATTTAGTAAGCTTTCGAATGACAACCTTTCGCTTCCCAAGATTTTCAACCGTTTTCAAAATATTAAGAAATTATACGAAGTTCCCAAAACTTTTCATTATTTCTGACAACAGAAAATTGGTCTCATTTTACCTATCCTGTTTTACACACACATACATATTCCTTACAAATACAACATAAGAAATTAAAGAAATAAAAAGCAATAAAAAACCAAGGGAAAGAGACAAAAATTACAAAAAGAACGACAAAAACCCGTTCATAAGAACAAAACAGACGTATTTGAAGTTTTAAGCATTTATTTCTCCGATTGACATAACCTAATCAAAAATAGTTTTAGAATCATTTTTGTAGAGAATTTAGTAAGCTTTCAAATAGTTTCTATCCACTTACCACGATTTCCCAACCGTGTTCGAGATATTAATGAAAGTATACGAAGTTTCCAAAACTTTTCATATCTGTTCATAAAATATTTTATTCTAACCCTTCCTTAACTCCAAACGTAACATAACTTTCAACATATTAGTTTTAATGAATGTAGAACATGCACATAATGTTTCAACTGAATCCCGTTATTCTAAGTACCCAAACCAAAAACGGTATTCAAAAACTATTTTTCCAATTTTCTCGACAACGGTTAAAGCTATCGGCTTGAAAATGGTTTCATTCGTTTTTCTAGCCCAAGAAGCCTATAAAACGAGTACTTACAAGCTTATGAACTCAAAAACGTAAGCGTTACGATTTTTTCTGCGCGAATTTCGCCCCAAACGCCATCTTCCAGTGGGCGGATTTTGCTGGTTAACGAACTTGACCTTTCAAATTGGACGACAGATTTTTGTACCAAATTTCATCAAAATCGGACCATTCGTCTTCTATTTAGAGAGCGAACAGACAAATATATATATATATATATATATATATATATATATATATATATATATATATATATATATATATATATATATATACAAATTTGAACCACCGTTATTTTCGGTTTCTAGGGGTTCTGAAACGCAAAATTTTCTAGTCGGCACTTCCGGATTGTTTCATTGTATCAACCTTATAAGCGGGGTTCCTCCCTATGGGGGAGGGAGGAACCGCGCTAAAACAAGAGCCTGAACTCTGTTCTGGCGGTACAGTCTGCATCCAGGCATACAGGCTCTTGTTTTTATTATTAAATTTAAAAACAGATGTTATATACAATAGAATGAAGAAAGTTGTGTTTGTTTTTCAGGAATATATTCCCTTAATATAACATGGAGCTGCGGGTATAGAACCAACTGAAGATGGAGTTCAATAAGCCTGGTAAGCTGAGAACTGATGGAAGTATTTTTTCCTTCATTTATGATCATATCCATAGAAAAAAACCTTATTTCATATTTATTTTGTAATTCCCTGGCAGCTTTGAATTTACTGCGACATTTTAAAATAGAAAAAAATGCCTATTTATGTTTATTTTTAATTATATAAAACACAACAACAACAACTTTTCTTTTGTTATTAATAAAAATTTATTTTTGTTTCTGTTTGAACAGATGCTGAAATCAACTGTCTTCGGCTTTATGAATGCGGCTATAAGTGTCATGAAAACAAAAAAAATATTTTATTTCTAGACTTACTTGTTCAATATTGTTCATAAGTACATTGTACCTAATACCTAATACTTGTAAATATCTATATTTGTTAAAAAGTGTATACTTCTTACCTACTTGTAAATATCTACTTGTTAAGAAGTGTATATGTAAATTACACCCAAATAAAGTCTCATTATTATTACTCTGAATTTACCTTTGTTCTTTTTTATCCACATAATAAAGTCATCTCTCTGTAGGCTGCTAGCATTCCAGCACCCTATTATAAAGTGCGGGCACTCTAACTAGTGGAATCCTATTTTAGGTTGAAATATGTGGAATCCTATTTTAGACTAAAATGTCCTATTTCAAAATACTGGCACTGAGTCACAGTTTTCAGGCAGCCGGCAGGCTGTTTGTTTTCTCCGTGTTGTTTCGCATATTTGTCAACTTCTGTGTTCCAGGATGCATGGACATCTTGCCATGCATCCAGGTATCCATAGAACAATTTGTATGCTTTGAGTTAGTAGGTGCCGTATTTCTTGAAATTTTAATATTCATTATAATTCTGAATTAATTAATATGTATACATTCTGATTAAATTCCCATTAATAATTATTTTATTTTCCCACATTTAATTCAAACATTTAATTGTCTTAACCCTGAATTGACACCGTGGGGTGAAAAATACCCCACACTTTGTTCTATGGCGTGTTTCTTAATTTCTGTAAATCACAGAGACTCCCTCCTTCTTCCTAAATAATCGGAAGTGTATTATCTGGTGGTTTGACCTGATATAAACAACGCCAGTTGTCAGCTAATCGCTGCATGAGAAGGTCGCGAGTTTTGTATGGGGTATGGTGTATGGCTTTTTCGCTCATCTGATAAATCTTCACGGGTCGATCAAAACGGCATGAAAACTTCCCAGAAAAACTTTTCTCTTTGATTTGGGCTACCAACTGGTGAAAGCTGATGTGACAGTTAGTGCCCAACTGGAGAACATACCAAAACCACTGAAGACACTGATGCTTGTTGTTTTGGGAGATGAATCAACTCCTGATGGACCTTCAACATCTTTCCTTACCTCGTACTAACCCGTGAGATGTTCATTTTGTGCCAGAAAGGAAGACTAAAACGCTACGCTCTGTTTGTAGAAGGGCGATGTTCACCGATCACCAAAATGTGTTGAATGTTAACGAGTCTCAATTGGACAGAACATTGTATTTTCCTAAAGTTACTATTTTTTATGGCTTTTAATCATTCTAGTTTATTGTCCGCAAAATATATTTTCATTTTCGTAATATTTTATTTAGGATAATTATTTTGTGTACGAAGAATATTGAGTTTTAGGATCTCCTAGCTATTTTGTGAATTTTAATTAACGTTTTTCAGATTTTTTCCTGTTTGAATTTATTTCATGATGTTCCTATTTTATACGTTGCTCTTGTATAAAAAAGGAAAAGAAAAACTTGAAATTTATTTATTTTATATATTTTCAAAGAATGGGGTAAAATTTACCCCACGGTCTCGTTAACGTAGATGTCAAAAGCAGTGTGAATCCAGGGTTAATGTTGACCAATTATCTGGTATAATTATTTTTTAGCTCGGAAACACGGTCTTATAGAATTGTATGACTTTTTGTGCCGACCTATAGAAATAAGGGTGTATTCTAAGAGCCTCCCTATTTGAAAGAGAAAGCGATAAAGTCAGCTGAAAAGCGTGCCGTACGGATACTGTAAAGAGAGGAAATATCCTTCTAGAACTGGACTATGTAAAGGTAGCTATCTCTAGTACTGGCCTATTGTATATTACAGGACGGAGTGTCCATCTGGTAGATAGAGACATCATCAGCTCCTGGGCAGCAACTAACTGGACATCATCAGCTCCTGGACAGCAACTACCTGGGCAGAACTATAACTAGTGGCTATTATCCATAGTTTATAGTCGATATTCTATAATAGTACACGACTATTCTGCAGATTATCCATACGATATATCGATATTCTATACTAGTACACGACTATTCTGCAGATTATCCATACGATATATCGATATTCTATACTAGTACACGACTATTCTGCAGATTATCCATACAATATATCGATATTCTATACTAGTACTCGACTATTCTGCAGATTATCCATACGATATATCGATATTCTATACTAGTACAAGACTATTCTGCAGATTATCCATACGATACATCGATATTCTATACTAGTACACGACTATTCTGCAGATTATCCATACGATATATCGATATTCTATACTAGTACACGACTATTCTGCAGATTATCCATACGATATATCGATATTCTATACTAGTACAAGACTATTCTGCAGATTATCCATACGATATATCGATATTCTATACTAGTACACGACTATTCTGCAGATTATCCATACGATATATCGATATTCTATACTAGTACACGACTATTCTGCAGATTATCCATACGATATATCGATATTCTATACTAGTACACGACTATTCTGCAGATTATCCATACGATATATCGATATTCTATACTAGTACACGACTATTCTGCAGATTATCCATACGATATATCGATATCCTATACTAGTACAAGACTATTCTGCAGATTATCCATACGATATATCGATATTCTATACTAGAACACGACTATTCTGCAGATTTCACACAATTATTTAGTTATTTCTTAGCACATTCTGTAGGAATTCATTTTTTGAGGTTGCATTCATAAAAAGAACTATTAAAAATGTCTCTAAATCCTCATCGATCCTATATATATATTTATATATAATAAAATTCTACCGGACCACTGTCTGTACATGGAGGATATATGGTGATTATATACTATTGGGACCTATTTTTTTATTTAGCATAAATATGCTTTAGCGTTGACTAAATTGGAAAAAACCGTTACAATATAGAGTCACAAAAAAGTGTCCGCTGGCGTTCACGCATGCGTAGTGGATTACGTACATGCGCAGTGGCGTTTGCGCATGCGACGTAGCGTTCGCGCATTCGCAGTGGCCATGTACGAAAAAGATGGCTGTATGTTATAGAGTACATTACATAGGTTTGTCGGGTGGGCCTAGCGTTAGAAAAAAGTGTCACAAGATGTCCGATGGCGTTCGCGCATGCGCGGTGGCCATGTACGAAAAACAAGACTGTATGTTTTACAGTACATTACATAGGTTTGTCGGGTGGCCCTAAAGTATATTTATGTTCCTGAATTTGAGCAGAAGGCTTTAAACGAAATATTTTTTTTTTTTTTTTTTTTTTTTTTTGTTCTTTTAACCGTATCAACCTTTATGATCATTAACACCATTGATTTAACTTTAATGTAGTAAATTCTTATCATTAATTTCAATGTTTGAAAATGTTATATTATTTTACATACATATCATTTTATTACACTTTATTCAGCAGTTTCGCGGATTTTAAAAAATCAAATAAATTTGTAATCTTAGGTCTGGTCACCCATACCTTTACTCAAATTACCAGTAAGGTCGGGTCACCCATACCTTTACTCAAATTACCAGTAAGGTCGGGTCACCCATACCTTTACTCAAATTACCAGTAAGGTCGGTTCACCCATACCTTTACTCAAATTATCAGTAAGGTCGGGTCACCCATACCTTTACTCAAATTATCAGTAAGGTCGGGTCACCCATACCTTTACTCAAATTACCAGTAAGGTCAAATAGAGACCTTTCATTCTCGTAGGCAAGGATCTTAGGTCGGGTCACCCATACCTTTACTCAAATTATCAGTAAGGTCGGGTCACCCATACCTTTACTCAAATTACCAGTAAGGTCAAATAGAGACCTTTCATTCTCGTAGGCAAGGATCTTTGGTCGGGTCACCCATACCTTTACTCAAATTACCAGTAAGGTCAAATAGAGACCTTTCATTCTCGTAGGCACGGCATTCAGTGAAGATATCGTCCCTGCCATGTCGAACTATCGAATATGAAAAATCTCGTTTTTAGATTCGTGACTTTGGTCTTGGTTTGTGGAGGATACGGCTTGTCGCAAACTGTCGCAACTCTAACCCCTTTATAGCCTTAAATTTCTTAAATAAAGTATCGAATAAGACCATTTTTCAATATATTACTTCGTCAATTGATAAAATATATTCGTTTCTATTTTGCTCCGATTTGCATATTCGATAGTTTGACATGGTAGGGACGATATGTTTGATGGAATTTACGGCACCACGAGCTGGGCACTCTGGTGCTTAATCCCTCGACATCAGATAGGAATTAGTCAATCGTGTGTGGCCTATCCTGAGCCGAGCAAAGATTACCTCTGCTCTCCTATTTTCTACTATAGTCGAGGTCTTCCATAGCACAGGCTAAGCTTACCCTATTGGGGGCCTTTATCAACGCCATAGTACCCAAAACAATTACTTTTAGAATTTTTGTCTGTTCGCGCTAATCTTATAAACGGTTTATCCCATTTAGTTGCGGTTTTCGCTAATATATTGTGGTAAGCTTCTCTTGACATTTAGTGTTTGTTCCATATTAATCGGTTCATAAATAAAACAGTTATGTCAATGTAAATAATCACGTCGAACATTTCATGAACTATCGTTAACGCGATACACACTACAGTTTTTTCATCAAAATCGGACCATTTTTGAGTCAGTGAGAGAGCGAACATATATATATATATATATATATATATATATTTAATGTGGCGTCCCTGGTGTAGCGGGAGCAGCTGATATTGGACCCCTTTGTCGTAAATGCGGCAGAGAGCTAGTTGTCCAAACAGTATGCTCCTGGTTACTCGGCGACACCACAATGTGAAGCACAGTCTGATAGCCCTTCTTGAAGATAAAGGCTACGAGTGCCATGAAGAAGTATACGCCATAGACGACCAAGGTTCTTCAAGATTTTTTTTTTTTTTTTTTTTTTTTTTTAAATAATACGTTTATTTAACATCTGTACATTTTTAAGTACATTGGTTAAGTTTGCTCACAAATATGATTAATGATATATACAAAAGTTGATTAATACAACTGACAACAAAGTAAAAAAAAAAAAAATAATAATAAAAAAAAAATAAAAAAAAAATAAATAAAATAAAAAAGAAATAACAAAATAATTTAAATGTAAATATATGAATAAATGGTAACCATAATAAAATAAATGAAAATAACTAAATAATAAATAAGTAAAGACGAAGAAAAAATAATAATAATAATAATAACAAATAATAATGATAATAACACTTATGGAAGAAGCCAATCAATATTGGTACTTCCTAGTTTTGGAATATATTTTTTTCTCCACTAGTCATTTAGCTGGTCACGAGGCCAATGTCTCTTGAGCCTTCTAGGCGGATCTTCAAGATACGCTGACATCGTCGCATTCCCCCAGAATAGTAGTACAGCCTACGTTCTTGACCCCACGATCAGATTCGAGACTAATGATCCTGAGCAGGCAGAATCCATAGACAGAGGAAAGAAAGGAATATATTCAAAATGCGTGAAGTACCTTGAAGATAAATTCCATGAAAAATATTTGTCGAGGAACTACGTTATTAAGGGTTTATGGTTCGGCACGAGAGGCACAGTTCCGAAAATGACGTCCAATTATCTGGAAGAACTAGGAATCCCTCCAGAAAACCTTCCTGTTTTAGCCGAGTCAATACTAATTGACTTGCTAGGCATAATAAACCAACACATATACAGGAATTGATTAAAATAATTCCTTTCAATTTTTTTTAGGCTGAATAGCTTCACTTAACTTAACTTCAGTTAACATTAACTTATTTTCTTTATTACTCCTATAAAGAAAAAAAATGGTGTTCCGGAAATATGATCTCTTCTGAAGAAATGTTTTCACCACTTTCTAAAGAACAGGACTGTGATTTGAATCATCAATCAGAAATCAATACCAAACCTGGAGGATCAGCATGCTGTGTTGCCAGCAACCCAACCAAGTTGGGCAGCCCACTTTATTAATTAATTAATTTTAATAAAGTTTTCTTCTTCTTCTTCTATATATATATATATATATATATATATATATATATATAAATATATATATATATATATATATATATATATATATATATATATATATATATACACAATTTTCAACCATCGTTATTTTCAAAATATATAGCTAGGTTCTGAAACGTAAAATTATCTACTCGGCACTTCCGGATTGTGTCATGAGGTCCATCTCATAGGCGGGGTTTTAACCTATGGAGGGAGGGAGGAACCGCGCTAAAACATTCCTGAAGAGCATTCTGTTTTTGGCCGATAAGATCTGGAATGTCTTTCTCTCCAGAAGGCTTTCACATTATCTACTCGCCGATAACGAGGAAAGATCGATTCAGTTCTCCACTTATCTCTATATTACGGTAAATACCTCCGTGAAGATATCGGACCGGCTCGAAGATCACCTTTCCAGATAAGCAGTATTGCCGAATCCACTTGAATTGGTGATTACATCTCGCCATACTGTAGGTAACTGTCTCCCCTCGGAATGTGCCTTAGACAAGAGTATTTGTCTATGTTCAGACAATAACAAGAATCGACTGTCCTGATGGTTCAGTAATTTATTAGCACACTGTAATGTCTTATTGTGGTATTTTGAAAAAGCGGTATGAACACAGAATGAAATGATTAACCAGCCTCAAAGCCTATCTACTTATAGGTTTTTAGTGATGGCTTTTCTATAGGTTACCAACCTTGAACTGTGCCACGTGCCAGGTATTCCCAGAGGGTCACCCATCCACGCAATTCGTTCAGGCGTATCCGATATATTCAACTCGCATAACACAAGGGAGGGTAGAATATATTCCACTTTTTCTTGTTTCTTTTTCCGGCGGGGGGTTGATAAAGTAGTACACACTTGGTTCACATTAACTAATTCATTTAGTCTGTTTGACCGAAAAACAGCCCAAATAAAAAAAAACAAATCAAGTAGTTAATGTGAACGAAGTGTGTACTACTTTATCGACCCCCTGCCAGGAAAAAAACCAAGAAAAAGTGGAATATATGTATCGGGTCATCTTTTACAGGAATTAATATATATATATATATATATATATATATATGGGGCAAGGCTAGCTGAGTGGCAGAGCACTCGACCAATATGCTAGGGGACCTGAGCTCAAAACTTGGGCGCATTAAAGATTTTATCTTCTAGTTTATTCATTTGTGGGTTGGTTCGGGGTCCGTAGGCCCACCTTTAATTTATTTAATAATGGAAACATGCATGGGGGAAAATGCTGAGTACTGTATAACCGTAGTGTGCCAAATGGTCAAGAATCAGATAGCTCTACAGTATCTGCCCCTCTGGGCCTTTGATTCATGTATGCATATATATATATATATATATATATATATATATATATATATATATATATATATACAGTGGAACATGGATAATTCGAAATCGTGGTTAATTCGAATATTTCTCTCGGTTCCTAGAATTCAGGGCATAAACAATGTAAAAAAATCGTGGTTAATTCGAATAAAATTTTGGATAATTCGATTTTTTACGAGTCTTTACCTCTAATGGGAAGTGTTCGGTCTTAAAGCTTGTGGAAATATTCTCCCCTCGGGTAAGAAGGATAGTAAGATACGGATGTAGGGGTTCCGGGACAAGAAGCGCGGCGGTCTCATAGTCTAGTTCTTGGACTCGAGGAGTTCTGCAAAGTGGTGGGTCGCGCTTCCTCCCTTCCAGGGGTTGTTATAGTTACATACACCATCCTGTCGTTTTATCCTAGAATTCCCTCCCACCATCCCTCCCATCTTCATTTCTTATTCCTTTATAAGCCAGTCAGTGCCTATATAGATCTGTTATATTGTTCTGGCCAAATCTGAAATTGCCAAGGACTTTGGAATTCCTCCTAACACATTATCAACTTATAATAAAGAAAAAAATCTTTCCCATGAAAATGACTTCATTCAAAACAATAGACTTTTATTTTTACTTTTTTGATAAATTATTAATTACTTATGTACGTAATCATCAATTTATGAAATGTTTGTTATTTTTTAAATGAAATGTATGTATTTTTTTAATTAAAAAATGTGAAAATATGAAATTCGATTTTTTACCCGATTTATGTTCATGCGATAACTTCTGTTTCAGGTGAGTGTGGTTCTTGTATTAATTCCCTGTGCAGTTTGAAGGTAAGTCAGTGACCGATTAAAATTTTTATTTTAATTTATGTTAATTCCTTGAAATAAAATAAATCTTTTCAACAATTTTGCTTTATTACAAACTTTAATTTTCATTTTTATTGTCTTTCCTGACGTAATAATACAATTTAGTATATTTTCAAAAATACTGACATATTTGTTGCAAAACATATTTGTATTTATTCTGACATATAAATATTATTATTCTACAAACATATTAGTATTTATTCTGACATATAAATATTATTATTCTACAAACATATTAGAATTTATTCTGACATATAAATATTATTATTCTACATACATATTAGTATTTATTCTGACATATAAATATTATTATTCTACAAACGTATTAGTATTTATTCTGACATATAAATATTATTATTCTACATACATATTAGTATTTATTCTGACATATAAATATTATTATTCTACAAACATATTAGTATTTATTCTGACTTATAAATATTATTATTCTACAAACATATTAGTATTTATTCTGACATATAAATATTATTATTCTACAAACATATTAGTATTTATTCTGACATATAAATATTATTATTCTACAAACATATTAGTATTTATTCTGACATATAAATATTATTATTCTACAAACGTATTAGTATTTATTCTGACATATAAATATTATTATTCTACAAACGTATTAGTATTTATTCTGACATATAAATATTATTATTCTACAAACATATTAGTATTTATTCTGACATATAAATATTATTATTCTACAAACATATTAGTATTTATTCTGACTTATAAATATTATTATTCTACAAACGTATTAGTATTTATTCTGACTTATAAATATTATTATTCTACAAACGTATTAGTATTTATTCTGACATATAAATATTATTATTCTACAAACATATTAGTATTTATTCTGACATATAAATATTATTATTCTACAAACGTATTAGTATTTATTCTGACATATAAATATTATTATTCTACAAACATATTAGTATTTATTCTGACATATAAATATTATTATTCTACAAACATATTAGTATTTATTCTGACTTATAAATATTATTATTCTACAAACGTATTAGTATTTATTCTGACTTATAAATATTATTATTCTACAAACGTATTAGTATTTATTCTGACATATAAATATTATTATTCTACAAACATATTAGTATTTATTCTGACATATAAATATTATTATTCTACAAACATTAGTTTATATTAAGGGACGATTAATCAAAAGTTGTCTGAAATTTCCACTCTTGTGTATTGAATGACAAAACCTCAAACGTTTGTAGCCTATGACTATAGTTACATCGTGAACAGTGTAATGTTAGGCGTAATAGATTTTACAGTATTGTATGATTGTTTATTTATTTTTATTTTATTTATTTTTAATATATACTTGTGATTATACTACATTATTGGATAATTATATTATAGATTAGTACAATGAACTTTACTACATAATAAAACACCAATACTACTTCCTAATACTATAATATATACAGTGGAACATGGATAATTAGAAATTCGATAATTCGAGATCGTCTTTAATTCGAATATTTCTCTCGGTCCCTAGAATTTAGGGCATAAACAATGTAAAAAAATCTTGGTTAATTCGAATAAAATTTTGGATAATTCGAATTTTTATGAGCCTGTACCTCGAATGGGAAATGGCAGGGAGGCGGTCGACCTTAAACCTTTTCAAAATATTCTCCCGGAACACGAAGCGCGGCAGTCTCATTGTCTAGTTCTTGGACTCTAGGAGTTCTGCAAAGTGGTGGGTCGCGCTTCCTCCCTTCCAGGGGTTGTTATAGTTACATCCTGTCGTTTTATCCTAGAATTCCCTCCCAACATCCCTCCTATCTTTATTTCTTATTCAGTTATACGTCAGTCCTAGATCTGTAGTATTGTTTGTGCCTTGAATTTCTGGTGTACAGTGCAGTACAGTGAATTGTTGATTTAAGATGTCGAAGCCTACAAGTTATAAAACTTTAACGTTGTCAGAGAAAATAGCTGCGATTAAAGAAGTTGAAAAAGGAATAAAGAAAAAATCTGAAATTGCCAAGGACTTTGGAATTCCTCCTAACACTTTATCAACTTACCTGAAAAATACAGAAAACATTCTTGCCATGAAGACTTTGTTTCATAACAATAGACTTTTATTTTTACTTTTTTCATAAATTATTTATTACTTATGTACGTAATCATCATTAAATGTTTCGTTGAATAAAATGTATTTGTTTTTAATTTAAAAAATTTGAAAATATGAAGTTCGATTTTTTAACCCTTTATTTTCAAAAACCTTTGTAATTCGAACTTTTTTATCGGTCCCTGGGGGTTCGAATTATCCAAGTTCTACTGTATATATATATGTATATATATATATATATATATACATACATATATATATATATATATATATATATATATATATATATATATATATACATAAATTAATACAAAAAAAAGATTAAAATCTCATCGTAAGTTTAAGACGAAATAATAATTAGCCTTAGTTTAAATTATAATTGTCATAGTTTATGGCAATAATTATAATACTTTGTAATAACCAATTACTACATTTATTAATGGATACTTCGGTGCTAATGACCCTAGCAGTAAGAGCAGCAAGGGGAATCTCAGGCGGTCGGTAGTACTGACCACACTATCTCCCTAGTGTGCCGTAATGTGATGAATCATTTACCTCTGTAGTATCTGCCCTGAGGGCCTTCGTGGCCTCTTACGGGAATCATTTTTTTTTTTTTTTTTTTTTTTTTTTTTTTTTTTTTTTTTTTTTTAGTTTATCACTGCACACAGGCTAAAAAATTACTAGTTCCCTACCTCAATTGTTTTAAAACCTACTCAAAATATGTCAAAACAGAAGAAACAACTGCATTAGAAAGACAGAGCCTGGACTTTTAACCGATATACTAGAAGGAGCAAATAACCTATTAGAGCAACCTAAACCTTTAAAACTATACTAATAGATACTAATTGGATTTGAGATCATCACACCCGAAGCGAGTTTCGAACCCTCACCCTTTAAGGTTAGAGTTCATAAGACCACCGCGGGCCTGTTTGCGAAGAGCACATTCAGTTAATTCTTCCAGTTACTTGTGAAATAACCGTAGTGAATACAACAGTGATTCGGCGCACGCGCATAACTCATTAGCATTTCTATTGGTTGTTGCTGGTAGTAAAGTAACCTTCGACACTCAAGTCAATCCAACTCGCTAAAATTAATAGTACCTGTTCTATTAATTTTAGCGAGTTGGATTTACTAGAGTTTTGATATCTTCTTGAGCGAGCAGAAACGCATAGCACGTATACCCATAATGCGAAATAAATATAAAATATAAATATATTATAGAACCACCGAACAAAAAAATCGGCGAGGAGGCCCCTAATCTTCACAATTACCATTGATTTTTATAATATTAACATATAAAAGTTTATTAATAAACTAGCTGATCCGGCGAACTTTGTAACGCCGAACAGTCAATTCTTTAATTTTTTTTAATACTTATTCTGCTATTTGGGACACCCGGACAGCTAGTAAGATAAAAAAAAAAAAACGAAAAAAAAACTTAATAAGTCGACAATTACATTATGTCAAAACATAAAAATGATAAAACACTTAAAATTCTTTTAATAGTCACTAAAAAATCACAATCAAAACTACAATATCATATTTCTTATTATGATACCTACTTATTATATTTCATTTTATTTTTACTTATTCTAAATTAAGTTTCATTTTTATTGTAGTACTTAATGGTACAGGATATTTTTTGTTTCATTACCTGACGCGTAAACAAACAGAGCAGATGGTTTTCCAACACGGGAACAGGCAACATACAATTGACCATGCGAGAAACATGGGTTTTCTAGATTAATACCACAAACACTTAATGACTGCCCTGGGATTTGTTTATAGTCAAACTGAGTTCATAGGTCCATAGCAACACAGCTGCAGGCACTGTAATGAATTCACAGCAGCTCGATTCAAACTTGCACCATTATTACTCGAATGTCGCGCTTCGCGGGTCTGTCTTAACTAAATTCTTTCACGTTCATTGCGATCTTCACGTTCCTGGGCAGTAAGATTAGATTGATAATTAATTTGATGCGTTGCATTTCGGGTTGTTCTGCCTAAATTTGTCCGCCGCCTTATAGGAGGCATATTTAGTAAGTCACAAACACACAACACTTTAGTAATTTTATAGAAATTTGCGGCTTTTAGATTTAGTAATATTATAGATTCACAGCAAAGAGATGTTTACATTTCAAGTGACATTTCGCCACAGACAATTTACATTTTACCATAGTTAATTTGTTTTTGAGTAATGTTACCATCGTATAAATATTGACAAATATTGACATTAATATTTATACGATACTAATGTCACTCAATTGGTTTGCCTTCCCAGAACCCCTCCACAACACTTTATGGTATGGTATTAAAGTTCAAATAGACCTTTAAGTATTATTACGAATCTTTTGTATGGGAATATAGAAAAGTGGGGTATTTTTTACTTTGTTAATGCAAATATAAATTAATTTAAATTGCATTATTAACATGTGATTCTAATGTCTCCAAGTGATTACATGTTCTTATTTATTTAAATTTTTTTATTCTGTCCATATAAAAAAAAATGATTTTTTTTGCTTATACACAAATAACCAAATACGTTATCTGTTAAAAATATTATAATTCAGAACATATGTTTTTATTGAAAAATGAATTTCCGTTAACGAAGAAATAATAACCTAAAAATGTCGTTTTTAGACTTTTTCAGGTAATGTTTTAAATTTTTCTCTCCGTAAGAACCATCCTCGTACTTCAAGGAATATTATAAAATAAGAATTAGCGAAATCGGATTAGTTGTTCTCGAGATTTGCGCTTACCAACACATTTAGCGATTCATTTTTATATAACAGATATACAAATACGTTAACTGTTAAAAATATTATAATTGAGAACATATGTTTTTATTTAAAAATGAATTTGCGTTAAGGAAGTGAAAAAGACCCGAAGAGTGTTGTTTTTAGACTTTTTCAGGCAATGTTTTAAATTTTTCTCTCCGTAAGAACCATCCTCGTACTTCAAGGAATATTATAAAATAAGAATTAGCGAAATCGGTTCAGTTGTTCTCGAGATTTGCGCTTACCAACACATGTAGCGATTCATTTTTATATAATAGAAGATATTGCTTGCTGAAATATATATTCTGCTTATTTTCATTTATGCTTTACAAGCCTAAAAGTTTTTCTTACAAATACAAGTTACCTAAGGGTTAGCTAGAAACCATATTATATAGTTATATAGTAGTAAAAAAAAAATACTTTTAGTAGAAATTGCAGAGATTTTAAATACTTTCCATTACTATATTAACTTTTCATTACTATATTTTCATAATATGGTTTCTAAACTTAGGTAACCTGCAAAGAACCTGTAAGCTAATCCGTAAAGGACCAAAATACCGTTTAAAATCACGACAGATATTTCAAAGTAACTGGATGTGCTCTTGGCAAACAGACCCATCACCGCTAGACCTTGTTCAACCTATCATACAGGTAAGAGTTGGTATGTTCGGGATAGTGTTAGGCCCTTGATGGTTCTACCATCAAGCTATGATAAGGATTAACATCGGAGGTATGACATAATCCCCTTATTTGAGGAGCTAAAGCATTGTTTACAGGTAGACCAGCAACCCTCAGCCGAGCAGACCTCTTCCTGTCCTAGGAGGGAGAGAGTCCGCGGAGTGGGGAGTCCCTGTTTCTGGATGGTGGCTTCAGTATCGTGTTGACTGTGTCGTGTGTCGCTACTCTGTGTCTAACCACTGTACCATAGTTACAGATCGCTCACACTCCATTCGAGAGATATCTCATCGGCTACTCATAACACTCCTACCATCACTGATAACTCTTGGACTTAGGACTGAAGGTAAGTCCCATTGCTTAATACTTAAGTAAAAGCTGTTTCACTTGGAGTTTTTTTTGGAGACTTTAACACCTAATCGACAATCTTGTAGTGTTCTCTAAGCGTTCAATCGATTCATTAGTGCAAAAATTCAATGATATTCAAGAGAAAACGAGTAATGAATCCCATGCAAATTGTTAAATCTTTCAACAAAATTATAAGAAATGATTGCTAGTTAAATTATACAACCAGCAACCTCTATACTTATTGTATCATAATATTACAACAATTAATTAATAATTTATTAATTTATTTATTTATTTATTCATTTGGAGAGCTCCACAACAATGGTGATCTGCTCAAAAGAATAACAAAAAATAAAAACATGAAAAACAAAATAATAATATTAAAAAAGTGACAATAAATCATAATAAGGACTATAATAAAGTAATTGTTTATGGTTTAATTGTTCATGATCTAAAAATAAAAAAATAAAAAAACAAAAATAATAATAAATAAATAAAAAAATATTAAAATAAAATAAATAAATGAATAAACAATATAAATAAAAAAAAAAAAATAAAAATATCAGTAAATAAAAGATATGAAGGAATGAATCGGTTGACAATTATTGTAAGATCAGAAATTTATTAAATAATTCCTTTAAAACAACTTTTTAAAATAGCAATTCATGTGCACAAGGTTTAAATTATTTTAAACGCACATAACATAAAAATTATGGCATGTGTTGTGAAAAAGAATTGAGCTCCCTCACTGTAGAGGTACCATCATAAGGAAATATTCATTATATATAAATATATATATATATATATATATATATATATATATATATATGTATATATATGTGTGTGTAATTTTTTGTTTTAAATTTGTACAAATTATAAAGTGTACAATGATGAAGTATGCATCAAAATAATATAAACATAATAACCGATTTGGCGCTAATGGCCTAGTTGTCGAAGCGCCGTAAAAAATAAAATGAAATACTAGCGATACTCCGGTACAATTTATTATTGAAAAAATTTGTATTACTTTTTTTATCGGAAATTTAAGGATTATGTGCATATAAATATATATATTTATAAATAGTGATAGTAATAAAGATACCAGTTATGCACAAAAATTATATTATTATTAAAAAGCTCTGTGGGCCATAAATAAAGCTAAAGAATAACAATTCTAAAACAAAAAAAAAAAAAATGAAAAAAACTTAAAAAAATCTGATAAATTAATCTGACGTCTTGCATAATTCGGAAAGCAATCTAAATTAACCAAATTAATAATACTGGAAAAATTGATGAATATTAATTACAAGACATTTATCTCTTTCTAAAGCACTTCTTTTGTGTGTATATATATCTTTATTTTCAAGTGCTGTGTGGCAATGGACTAAATAAAACGTGGTAAAAAATTAGATTTTTTTTAAAACTTTACTAAAATTCAAAATTTGGGTATTCAATAATTTCAAAAGAAGCGGCGAAAAAATCAAGTTGTCTGCTTCTATTTATTCCTGTGCCCAGAAATGTTAGAAAAGAATGATACATGGTGGACCAGCAAAAAAATTAAGAATAATTATCATTTCGTATGAGTGAAAAACACAAGTAACTATATATTGAAATTAATATGGCCGTTAGTGGCCTCGGTCACCCATCCAGTATAATACATGCCACGCCCTATGCTGCATATGTTCTGTGATGACAGAATGGCCGTCAGCATTAGGAGACTTGTAGAAATGTGTGCAGAAATAAATGGATGAAATTACTTCATTCCATAAATCCGATTAAGAAATAATTTTTACCACATTTTTTTTTAACTCGCCAAAAACCGTTTTCAAAAAACTATAAAATGCTAAAAAATATAAAATCAACAATATTATTTAGCAAAATTGAATTCTTATAAGATTTTCAAAAACGAAGACTTTATACGAAATGGATATGACAAGGAAACAGAAAAACATAACTAGAAACACGCCCACATTTTTTTGACAGGAGATAAGTAGATAAGAACAGCTGTTATCCGTACACGATAAGGGCTACTGCACTTTAAATGCATTATACGCAGGAGCTGCATAACTCAGATTATTCCTGTTCTAGTTGATTAGTTTCCACCGCATCCCTATCGAATGTGCGTAACATAACTCATATATATATATATATATATATATATATACCAATTAATTATTAATAATTTCCATCTTATTTTTATTTATTTACTAGCTGAATACCCGTGCTTCACCACGGCCTATAAGTACTTTTTATATTGAGTTAAATAAGATATGATCAAAATTAACAATACTACATAATTTCGTAAAGCTTATTTTTTTTTTTTTTTATTGGAATTGAGGGTGCATTCAACCGCGGGAGGTCATGGGCACCCGTACAGCTTATTATTGCACGGACTTCAAAGTTACCCAGGAAACACCATGTGGAGGTAACCGTGCTTGTTTCCGTTGGGGACTAAAAAAAAAAAAAAAAAAAAATACAACAACCGCTTAAAAAGTTAGGTAAACAGAGACAAATACTTGTTGAAAAGCATAAAACTAACAAATTTGAAGTTTTAAGCACTTATCTCTTCGATTGACATCGCCCCACCGAACATTACAACAGAATTTTATTGTAGAGAATTTAGTAACCTTTCGAATAGCCGCCTTCCACTTACTACGATTTCCCAACCGTTTTCGAGATATTTTTGAAAATATACTGAGATCCGAAAACTTTGTATCGCCATTCATACAATTTTTTTCCTGATACTTCGTTTCTGAATACCCAAACAGAAAATTAGTTTTGAAAAGAATTCCTATCAATTTTTCTGGTAAATGGCTACAGAACTCGCTTTAAAAATGGAATTATTCGTTTTCCTACGTTAAGGAATCTTTCGCACAAATGTTGCTCTAAAAACCATGTTCCAGTAAACGGATTCAACTGGTTAATGAACTTGACCTTTTAAATGAGAAGAAAGATTTTTGTACCAAATATTATCAAACCGAACCTTTTTTGAGCCGATGAGGAACTTCTTAATAATTCAAACCCCCCTAAAAGTACTTTAACATTTGAATATCAAAAAAAACCTTTTTTAGCGAGTGTTTACACTCGAAACGTATTGTCCGTGCAAAATTCAATTTTTTGTGTCAAGTAGTTCGGGATATTATTACCTCGGATGGGCCATCACCAGGGCGTACACTCTATGAGGGACAAAATCACATTTTATTTCTAGTAATTCAAGGACATGCCATCATAATTGAAATTAACCACAATTAAAAATAATACTATGAAATAGATACAGTACAATAACAGCTGTTCTTTATCGTCCTAGCAACGCTTGCTGCCTAGGCTTGCCTGCTCTAACCAACTAAAACTTTAAACCCCTCTAAAAATACTTAAAAATTCGAATATAAAAAAATCCTTTCTTAGTGAGTGCCTACGTTATATAGGGAGTGTCCATGCCAAATTTCAAAATTTTCTGTCGAGCGGCTTGGGCTGGGCGATGATAGGTCAGTGAGTGAGTGAGTGAGTGGTATTTAACAAATATATATAGTAGACTAGCTGTTACCCGGCGTGCCATGCTACACCTACTTTCTCCATATAGAAGAGCCCCAACAAAATTAGAAACCAATAGAGTATTATTAAAATCTAACAACACAAACCTGTAACTGTTTCGAACCCTTGACCTCCCAACTTTGAGTCCTAGACGACTTTGACCTAACCTATAACACCCCCGTATCAAGACATACATTTATGCCAAGTGTGGTGAAAATCGGTCGAACGGAGTGGATTTTTATAAAAAAAAAAACAAAAAAAAAAACAAAAAAAAAACAAAAAAAAAAAAAAAACAACAAAAAACATACAGACTGCAGCTGGTAGACGTTTTTGACTTGGCCTATGACAATCCCCTGATCAAGACCAACCTGTGTGCCCAGTTTGATCAAAACATATAGAACGGTTTTGATTTTATAGGGAACAAACATACAGACAGACAGCTGGTAGAGGTTTTTGACCTAGCTTACGGCACTCTCCGGATTAGGATCTACCTGTGTACCGAGTTTAGTCAAAATCGGACGAACGGCGTGGATTTGTATGAGGTACAAACTTACTGACAGACAGCCGGTAGACGTTTTTGACTTAGCCTACGACACTCCCCAGATTAAGATCTACATGTGTACCGAGTTTAGTCGAAATCGGACGAACGGTGTGGATTTGTATAAAGGACGACCATACAGACAGACAGTTATAAGACGTTTTTGACTTAGCCTAAGACACTCCCCAGATTAAGATCTACATGTGTACCGAGTTTAGTCAAAATTGGACGAACGGTGTGGAGACGGTATCGAGTTTATTCAAAATCGGACGAACGGTGCGGATTTGTATAAGGCACAAACATACAGACAGACAGCTGGTAGATTTTTTTGACTTAGCCTAAGAGATTTCCCGTATCAAGACCTACCTGTCTGCCAAGTTTGGTCTAAATCGGTCAAACGGTGTGGATTTTTATAAGGAACAAACAAACAGACACGTGATTTTTATATATATAGATTTGTACATTTGTCGTTGCCATGGCGATTCATCAAACAAAACTAGGATTTAAACACAATATTGTTAATTCTTGTCAAAAATAGTATAAACTACAAAGACTAATTTTCTAGAACTCAATGATATTTTGAAATAAGTTTTAGATTAAAATTGTCAAGAAACGTTATGATTTTATGTTAACTGTTTTATATTGTAAGATGTTTTAGAGAAGCTCTTGTTAATTATTTATAATAGCCTATTAAAATAGCTGATAACTTCTTAATAAATTACTGTCAATATAAAAAAACAAAAAAAAAAAACAAAAAAAAAACAAAAAAAAAACAAAAAAAAAACGCATGCGCAACCTAGTTTGACGAGGCGGTCTGGTGAATGAGTATAAGATATATTTTTAGGGAAAGGTAGGTTCGATAAATCAACTTTATACAGATTCAATTTACAAATAAGTCATTTTTAATTTTAGAGTGTAAAATAAATATAAATAATATTATCTTAATTTCCTAATAATAAATTCTTATTATATTTCCTTTGATCATCTGGCACAATTATTATTTTTATAATATATATATATATATATATATATATATATATATATATATATATATATATATATATATATACACACACACACACACACAAGTATAAGTATATAGGTAAATTAAATTTAAAAATTTAATTCTTTCGTGAGCTACATTCCTCTAAATTGTACTTAAAGAATATTTTATTTATATTTTAAAATAACACAAAGCATCTATAATATTTATTTAGATAAATAATTTACGCATTATAATCTTTAAGAAATAAACGACATTTGAGATTAAAAAGAAATCCATTAATTATTTAAAATAGCAACTTTGTTATCAGAAATCACTCCTATCAATTGGTTCCCTGAGGAATCCTTGAGATAATATCTAAACAAAGTTATCATCTATTCCTTGTTATTGTAATAATAAAACTCTTTACTTTATCTAATGTTTAATACCATCCGGTATATTTATCCACATTTGCATTTATTATTTAATAGGTAATAAGAAATCATATGAAGGATTAAAAAAAAGAAGGATTTCTTTATATATATCTAAAACATAAAATTAAATTATATAAAAGATTATTATTAAAAAAACATAATAAAAAATATGTATATTATTAGAAAAGAACATAATAAAATGTGTAAGATGAAGTCACATATTTAAATAATAGCACTATAAAAAATATCAACTAACATGATGAATCTTTATTGCTTTAATCATATATTAACCTGGCGGGAGTTTATTGAAAATACAATTTTCAAGTTTATTTTTTTTTTTTTAAATTTGAAACTCTTTAATGCTTGGGGTCGACAAATTTCGTATCACGAAAGTAACACAAGAGAATGGTGGACGTAATGGTTTCACGTGACCAGAAATTGATTTTGGTAGGAAATTTTGGCGGCAAATCCTCTATTTTGGCGGGAATTGGTTTGTAATCATTGCAGCGTATCGCTGACGTAAAACAGCAATTGAAATAAATGAGTATAATTAATCACGGGCGTATATAGTAAAAAATTTCGAGGGGGGGGGGGCTAGGAGAATTTCGTGGGGGGGCCTGGAAGCATTTGTGGGCTATGAAATACTAACAATCTACAACTTGGAATAGTTAACCAATTAAAACGCTATTACACCCAAAACAAATTATTTTTTCTATTCTAAGATATGGACCATATTTAATTTATTTGTAAGGTTTTTATAACGCTCAACAGGTTTTTTTTTCTTTTTTTTTTGACTTCGGCTATAATATATTTATTATTATTATCATTTATTTTTAATTTACTAATATTCATTTCTATATTTACTTTATTCCTTTTTTTTTTTTTATTTATTTAGGTATTTTTTTTTTCATTTTTATTTTTTTTTCTCTTCTCTTCTTATTTTTTCACCTTTTCTGTTACTAATACATTTTCCCCTTCCAAGAGTTATTGCCTTCCTCGTTTTCCCGATTCTTACGTTGTTTAGTAATTTTGTTCATTATCAAATCTTGGGGGTCTCCCGTGGTCTAATGGCTAGCGCCTTGGATTCATAAGCGGGAGATGGGTTCGATTCCTAACCTCCGGCAGGAATTTTATCATCCCACGGCTCGCTGGTAAAATTCCTGGCTGCACCCTGGATGTCGGCGCTAATGACCTAGATGTAGATGCGCCGTAAAAAAAAAAAAAAAAAAAAAAAAAAAAAATTATCAAATCTTGTATATACCTTATTCACAGTATCAACAACAGTGCTATACAACTTCTTATTTTTAACCTTCTTTCACGAAGTAATTGTAAACAGGCCTTATTTGTAACTACATGAACATTGTTCTAATGTGTTTTATCTGTTATTATTAAGAATTCATAATGTATTTCTTTTTTTATATTATTTCTTATTATTTACAACTAGAAATGTATTTTTATAATTGTTTCGAGCACATCACCTTAGTTGCGGGTGCTCATAAAGAAATGAATTAAAAAAAGAAATTTCTTTCGATTACATCAAAATTTCGAGGGCGGAGGATAGAAGCATTTGGGGGTATGGAATACTAAAACTCTAGAACTTGTAATAGTTAGCCAAATAAAATGCTATTACATCCTAAATAAGTTATTTTTTTTTCTAAACTAAGAGATCTTATTTAATTTATTTGTAAGGTTTTTATCACAAATTTATAAGGGACCTGCAGCCCTCCCCCCTTATATACGCCCATATAAGTAATATATGTACACCCCAAGCAATTCTTTATTTACTCGATCTATCGGTTATCATGGGAATGCTATTAATTAGAGAATTAAAAAAAAAACTAATTCAAATTTTTCAAAAATATTTTAATCAGTGCAACCTCAATAAGTCCATAATTTCTTGGAAAAGTGCTAGAACAATCCAAACATTATTGACATAGCTGCTATGCCCCGACTGCTTACTCGACGCCTTCGCTCTGTGCTGAACATGAAACTCACTTCTCGAAACCATAGTCCCGACGATGCTGTAGTCAGCAGAATGTAATCAGCTTGTAGATTCCGATGTACTCACAACGCATCACGCTGATAAATCACTTTCTTACGTGACATAGCGCCAAAACTGCCTGATAAGCTGGTGACAGCACACAGACTCTACTGATAGCACACATTCTCATGCAGAATATACTTCACTAGGAGTTAGTCTCATATTCAATACCACACACACACACACACACACACACACACACACATATATATATATATATATATATATATATATATATATATATATATATATACATATACATATATATATATATATATATGTATATATATATATATATATATATATATATATATATATATATATATATATATATTATTATTATTATTGTGAATGACCCAAAATATTTCTTAATGCATTTCGTTCTTTTAGGCTTAGGGGTTATATATGTATATGGGCTGAATTCAGTTTTTACTGACAAGGGGTGCTAAAAACGAATCTGACATCCGTTTTGAATTAAAAAATTGTTTCATAATCGATAACTTTTCAAATGTAGGTTTCTGGAATATTTGGACATAGAAATGACTTCTACAGAGTCGAGTATGTAAAACAATTTTTGATTTAAAAACGGATGTCAGATTCGTTTTTAGCACATTGAAAAACTCCTAACTTCAAATTTTGGGAATATTAAAAAAAAAAAAATGTATTTTAAATTTCGCTGAGGGGGGACCCTTAAAATTTTGTTAAAGATTCAAGAATCCGGCGATATTTCAAAGAACATTTACCCGATCCAAACCAAACTTGGAGGGTCAATAAAGGCCATAATGTGACACATTTCGGGGAGTTTCTACGTGTTCTGGAATTGACGTTATATGCAAAAAAGTTTACATTCTAATTTTATTTTGAAAACCATTTTTCGCAAGTACCTTTTGAGATAATACAATAGTCATTTATATGGTTAGAAAAAGGAGTCTTTCTCCTTTCGAAAGATTTCAATGATGTAAAAATCGGATTATCTCAAGGGGAGCTTACAAATGTTTAGTCTCTTCCAGACTAGAAAAAATCATTATTTTTTGTTTTCAATGATATTCAGTATATTAGGGTGTCTTGGGGTGCTGATTTTAAATCTGCTATTATTTTTGTTGTAAAATAATGTATAATACTAGTTTACCTGAAGAAGATAGCATATTTTTGAATATATTTGAGGAAATATAAATTATTTTTTAACGATTATATTTTTCATAGTGTAGCGTCCACATTAACTTAAACCCCAACAACATTAATTACAAAACCGACAAACAAAACATCTCCCCTGCCTACTCCGCCGTCTTCCATAAATTGTCCTGACCTCCTTTTTATCTTTGTTCCCAGGCTCCAGACAATTTTTCTACCTGTGTGTCCCAAAACTCTTAACACCTTTACAACCCGCTTTTACAACCCAGCAATTGCTCTTCTTTCATCTTCACCGACTTACCGCTTCCTCACCCCTCCCCCAGTCAAAACTATAAAACCCCCTGTGTAGTTGCTGTCCCTCATACATTCAACCATGGTTACCTAAGTTGTCATCAAGGTCTTCCTCCCTCCCCCCTAGGCATTCTCTAGTGGTATGTATCTATATATTAATTGTTATAAATTGTTTTCACTTATAAAATAGATTTTGTTTCTCACTACATAAAAAATGTTCGTTGTTTTTACTGTTTAATTTTTTTTGTACTGTTTTTACTAACACTTTCTACATGCTGTTTACTTTCCAACTACTGTATTTTCATTGTTTTTAAAAATAAGATTGGTTAAAATTTATTGTATTGATATATATACTCCGCTCATTTCTGCCTGTCTTTTACTTACTAGTTGTACAATTTCGTTACTTATAAGTTGTATATATTTTTTAGCTGAAGAAGGCTGCCATTGTTGCAGTCGAAACGTCCAAAATACAGATTTCTTTTTGAAAGTCTGACGTTTTTCTCCTAGCCGAATCCCAACTATACCTGTCTTCGTTGATTATATTTTTCTTTTAATCTACTCTATAAAAAAATGAATTGGTGAAAGAATCATGTCGATATCATTTTTTAAACTCGATATAAAAAATAAAGCACTTTCAACCTATTTTATTTTATTTCTCGGCTCCTAAGGCGCATTGGACGGAACGCTTGGACACGTGTCGACTATTTTTCGATGTAGAATCGCCAGAAAAAAATTGGTCCAAATCGGTGACCCCATCGCTGTATACTCCCCTTGTGAGTACATCTTATTCTATTTTATTGAATGTTTCGTTTTCAATGATTTTAGTAAGCTTTCGAATGGTCATCTTCCACTTACCACGTAATTCCAGCAGTTTCCATGAAAAAAATTATTTTTTTCCCAATACTTGTTTACCATTAAACGCAACATAAATTTAAATACTACCTTAAATAAAATATATCAATTCCGGACTTTTATTAATTTTTGTGAGTTTGATTGACTTGAGTGCTAAAGGTTACTTTACTACCAGCAACAACCAATAGAATTTCCCATTCTACAAACCATGGGATAGGCCAATGGAAAAGCTTACGAGTTATGCGCGTGCGCTGAATCGCTGTTATAATCACTACAGATACTTCACAAGTAACTGAATGTGGTCTTCGCAAACAGACCCACCGTGTATTTTTCAATGAAATTTTTGAAAGAATGTTTTGAACAGGGTTGGATAAATGGAATATAGAAGTCATTATGGAGAGTCAAAAGTCCGACTCGCAGGAACTGCGTCATCTTAGCGCGGTTACAAACATCTCGAAGAAATGGAATAGATTAGCATCACAAATCACAGGAAACTGACAGTACCCAATATACACAGAAGCGGATAATTCTTAATCTGCACAAGTCAATACAATTATGTACTGAAAACAGTAACAGATATCGCCTTAAAAATGGTATCATTCGTTTTCCTATGTTAAGAAACTTATAAAACAAGTACCTGCAAGCATAAAAACTCAAAAACGTAAGCGTTACGATTTTTTTGCGCGAATTTCGCCCCAAACACTATCTTCCCGTGGGCCAATTCTGCTGGTTAACGAACTTGACCTTTCAAATTAGAAGACAGATTTTTGTACCAAATGTCATCAAAATCGGGCCATTTTTGAGCTTGCTAGAGCGTTAACAGACAAGCATATATATAAATATATGCATATATATATATATATATATATATATATATATATATATATATATATATGGGGCGAGGTTAGCTCAGTGGTAGAGCACTGGACTAATAAGCTGGAGGCCTGAGTTCAAATCCCGAGCAAGCACTAAAGATTTTTTCTTCTAGTGTCTTCGTTCATTGGTTGAATTCGGCCTCCCTGACCGTCCCTAGGCGGACCCAGCCTTTAATTAATTTAATAATGGGTACCTTGGGTGCTAATGACTCTAGCAGTCGAAGCAGCCAAGGAGAAAATCAGGCGGCCGGAGCATAGTACTGACCACACTATCTCCCTAGTGTGCCGTATGGTCAGGAATCAGATACCTCTATAGTATCTGCTCCTCAGGGCCCTCGTGGCCTGTTACGGGACTGATTTTTTTTTTTAATATATATATATGTATATATACAAATTTGGACCACCTATATTTTCGTGATCTATGGGGCCTGAAACGAGAAAGTTTCTAGTCGGCACTTCCGGATCGCGTCGTGAGGTGAACCTCATAAGCGGGTTCTCCCTATGGAGGGAGGGAGGAACCGCGCTAACATGCAAACATAACGGAGTGTCGGTTATTTTTCGGAGGATTTAGACGAACGGCTGAATGTATGAGTTTGGGGTCTTTGTGGATCTCCAGAGTTCTACCCCGTAAGTCCATATTGGCCCCTAAGATTTCTTATGTAAATGAGCCTTTTGTTGTTAAGTGTAAGGTCTGATATATATATATATATATATATATATATATATATATATATATATGCTCGTCTGTTTTGTAATTTATATTGTATAATACAAACAAGGCATTTCTCCTATTTACGCCAATATTTTTCACAAAAACCTCCCGACCTCCCACCTAGTATTTTCCCATGCCCCTTGTGTATCCTTCCATTAAGACCTTTTTCTCCTTTACTGTCATAAAACTCCTTTGATCCCTACCGATCTCCTCATCATCACTTGTTTTTGTTAAGTTACATATACTCTGGAAGATTCAAGTTTTCTTGTATATCTTCACGATTGTATTCCCTATTCAATTGTACATACCTCATTTAAAATTTGTTTTTTTATGCTTTTATTGATTTTCTAGAACTAAGTTCTAGAAATACAACTATTCTTCACTTACCTGTTTAGTAACATCATAATTGTTCCCATATTTTAACAACAAATTGTACTAAAAAATGTGATTTGTATGTATAGATCTAGTATCATTTATCTTACTGGTAAACCTTTTTTCTGTTTATTAAATCTGTATTTTATTGTTTTGTCATTTTAGCTGACGAAGGCTACCAAAGAGTAGCCGAAACGTCCTTAATACAGATTTTTTACAAAAATCGTATTGATGTTTTTTTAGCCGAATCCCAACTAATCCCTGATTGCTTAAAAATCTAGAATGAAAACCTCGTATCTAAAAAATAACGTTAATAACTTTTATACGTTATTAGATGGATAAGATTCTATTTGACAATCCTTGAGTGTCAAAGAAACTCTATCTTACTCATCCTGGACTATATTGACGAAGAAGCAAACCTTGCGGGTTTCTCAGTAACCATAATATCCATCTAATTAGGTAAAAAAGTTCATTAATTTTATTTTTGAGATACAAGGTTTTCATTCTAGGCCATCGTTATGTTTCCATAATATCCGTAATTTTTGTTGTCTTGCAGTGAAACTTGCTCTGAACCCACAACATTATTATTTCCAGAGATATTTCATAAAGTTGAGTTAAATCATTTTACTGGTATTTCACTTCAAATGCAGCGAATTTTTAGATAGCTCTTCGGGTGTGTACCGGAGATCGCCATGGTGTCAGGAACGCTCGGAAATAGAGTATCTTCCTCCTGTTCTTGTCAGCAACAATAGAGTTTTGTTTACAAACAGGGTTATTGGATCAGGGCTGCCTTGACAATAACTATCCCTTTCTTGTCGGGACGTGGCCCGCTACCTTGGACGGTGGAATCTATTCCGAGAAGATGTTTACGCCTAGAAGAGGAGGGAGTTAGCTGCTGCTCTTCTTGGTTGGATATAGTAACAAGCAAAAAATCTTTACACTGAATAAAAATACAGTTCAAATAGTGGGATAAAATAAATATCTAACTGAATATAAAACTGTACGGCAAATTACATAAGAATTTAATAACAAAATGTATCTTAATAATAAAACAGTGGAGAATATGGAGGGATTGTTGAGGTAAGGGTTGGGTGGGGTTTGGGGTTTAAGGGCAGAAAACGTCTAGCCTTGCTTCTGGACTGGACAATGGATTCCCATAGTTTTGGGGTTTAAGGGCAGAAAACGTCTAGCCTTGCTTCTGGACTGGACAATGGATTCCCACAGTTTTGGGGTTTAAGGGCAGAAAACGTCTAGCCTTGCTTCTGGACTGGACAATGGATTCCCACAGTTTTGGGGTTTAAGGGCAGAAAACGTCTAGCCTTGCTTCTGGACTGGACAATGGATTCCCACAGTTTTGGGGTTTAAGGGCAGAAAACGTCTAGTCTTGCTTCTGGACTGGACAATGGATTCCCACAGTTTTGGGGTTTAAGGGCAGAAAACGTCTAGCCTTGCTTCTGGACTGGACAATGGATTCCCACAGTTTTGGGGTTTAAGGGCAGAAAACGTCTAGCCTTGCTTCTGGACTGGACAATGGATTCCCACAGTTTTGGGGTTTAAGGGCAGAAAACGTCTAGCCTTGCTTCTGGACTGGACAATGGATTCCCACAGTTTTGGGGTTTAAGGGCAGAAAACGTCTAGCCTTGCTTCTGGACTGGACAATGGATTCCCACAGTTTTGGGGTTTAAGGGCAGAAAACGTCTAGCCTTGCTTCTGGACTGGACAATGGATTCCCACAGTTTTGGGGTTTAAGGGCAGAAAACGTCTAGCCTTGCTTCTGGACTGGACAATGGATTCCCACAGTTTGGCCAATAAAAATGAGTAATCTATAATTTCTTCACACTAGGAATTTTAATCAATTCCAAATTTTTCGACAAAAACAAATTTTTCGTTTGACCTATATCTCAATAAACGTCCACTTTATTTGCAGAGATTTTAATTCTTGCAAAATATATAAGTATTCCTGTAAGTAGTGAATCGGTAGTCCATATCAATGGATTTAGTAAATAAAAACTCCTGTTTTCAAAAAGAAAATGTTGTCTATTTTATGATGAGATAATGAGAATTTAATTATGTTGAAGAGTTTTTGAGCAATCATTTTTTATTTAATAAAAAATATTTCTACGTAAAAAAAAAAAAAAAAAAACACAAAAATTTGGGCATAACTGCTTTTCCCTTCGTAATCGGACTATACTTTAAATAGACTTTTTTGTTGGAAATCAGGTCTAAAATCAGCTATTACAGACTAGCTACTTAGACCTGAATCACCCTGTATATATATATATATATATATATATATATATATATATATATATATATTCCAAATCGACCAAATATAGACAGCAATGCCATTCGCTACTCCTTAAACATTCTGCATTGAAAGGACATGACACGTGGTTAATATATGTCAAATTAATCTATCCCATTCATCTTATCAATGCCTATTTGAATATAAGAGTGTCGAGGTGCGTGGTCCCCTTGAATACGGACTAGGGTGTGTCGTCTAGATAGATCTTCTGACCTTATCCTCGATATGTGTCCTCAAATAATCAAGGAAATGTTATTCATTCCTAACATATTACCTATTGCGTAGGATAGAGGAATATATATATATATATATATATATATATATATATATATATATATATATATTTGTATGTGTATGTTATTTGTTAACATTTTAGACTTCACTATGCCCTTGCGAATAAGATTTCTGATGCTTAAGCATTAGAAACAAACAACATTTTGACGATTAGTCATTTTGATAACTTTCGAAAAAAAAAAAAAAAAAAATCGTCACGAATGACAACAAACTTCGAGAAATCAAGCGCACTGTACAGGAATGGTCATCCCGTAAAATACCGGGAAGAAGTCATTTTATGCTGGCTCACCAAAAATAAAGCACATACTGACAGAGTGTTGACTCACGATACATTTTAAATTACCCTAAAATTTGGCAGATTTACTTTCCGATAATACCCAGTTCATTGATGAAATTATTAAATACCTCATGCATACACATTTATACAACAATATTTAAAAAGTCCGTCACGCAGGAGCTGCATAACTAAGCACTTTCCTCAGAATTTGGGTAGTGTAGACTGCTTTCCAGAACAATTTGCTTAAAATATCCCACATAAATAAAATAAAAACGTGAATAGTTCTCATTTTGTAATGAGTAACTGATCAATTATTAATTTGCTTCCAGAGTTATGTATACACATGGTACCTACTACACTACGTAATAAATACAAAAATCCTCATATTATCGTATTTTGATCTAACGCAGGAACAGGATACAGTCCCTCAAGTGGTAGAAAGCGCTTCTTGCGGCGGCTTTGTGAACCTACGTCTGCCGGCTTTTCTATTCAAATATATTACAAATTAAACCCCCGCTTTCCGATTGACCGATTCAGCTCATTTTTACAACACTTCTTTCTCATGAGTTACCCACGACGTATACCGCGTTTCGTTACAATACAGCAGAAATTACGACCGGTATGAGTACATTAGGTATTTGGGTCCTGAGTAAACCCCCCCTTCTAATGAACCGATTTAGTTTATTTTTACAACACATATTTACCTGTAGATTACCACTACGAATACCGAGTTTCGTCGAAATATACTAAAAATCACGGCTGGTAGTGGCGAATTGGTATTGTGGGTCCGGAGTAAACCCCCCCTCCTAATGAACCGATTTCGTTTATTTTTACAACACATATTTACCTGTGGATTAGCACTACGAATACCGAGTTTCGTCGAAATATACCAAAAATCACGGCTGGTAGTGGCGAATTGGTGTTGTGGGTCCGAAGTAAACCCCCCCTTCTAATGAACCGATTTAGTTCATTTTTATATCTCACTTTTCTCTCTATATTGACACTACGAATACCAAGTTTCGTTGAAATATAACAAATATTACGGCTGACATAGTCAAATAAGTGTTTTGGGTTCGGGGTAAACCCCCCCTTCCGGTGGACCGACTTTGGTGGTTAACGAACTCGTTCAATCGTTTGCTAATTGAATGCTATATACCAAGTTTCGTGACGAAAAAACAAAAACTCTGGCCGCTATCGTGTTAACAGACACACATATATATATATATATAAATTTTAACGAAGGTCATTTTCGGTGTCTACTAGGTAGGATCGATAAAGATTTGAAGAAATTTTTCAAAAATTCCGTCATGAGTCAATAGCTACTTTCCTTCGGAGGAAAGTGCTAAAAGTAAAAATAACAACAGCCATATGATGAATTAGAGTTTTTTGGTAATTAATCCGACAAAAAGATATTCTATTTTTTTTGGATTAACAAAATGTTTAACAATAAAAAAATAATCGACAGACGGATACTTTTGTAACAGTATATAATTTTATTTCTAAGAATCTAAGAAAAAAGATGTAGTTTTATCAGCAAATGGTGAGGAACTAAAATAAATAAATAAATAAGATTCTCTATCCATAATTTAATATTGAATATCTTAGTGTATTTTTGAGTTTAAAATATTGAAATATTGTTTTCCGATTTTAAACTGTTCCTGAAAATTTGTTTACGAGATATGTTATTATATTTGTCCCCCATCTTAGGAGAAACAGCCTGGCCCGAGAATGGAAGCATGAGAGGATCCACAGAGGAAAGCGAGAAGTTGTCCTATCTGTACCTCCAGGAACCGGTCCGTCCAACAGGTCCTTGCTATTTATAGAATATGGTGTTCCTACGCCCCTTCTGTCCTCCGGGGGGCTTAGGGTATCGAACATCACGGAGAAATGTGTATCGATATATATTACAATACTTCTACTTATGAAGGTGACGTAGTAGTTGTAACAATCCCAAGTTTGAATAAAGTAGTGCTCAGTACACATCCTTGCGGAACTACGTTTGCCGTTTATTCAGAGTCGTAGTTTGAATAAAGTAGTGCTTAGTACACGTCCCTGCGGAACTCCGTTTTCCTGTTTATTCAGACCCCGAAGTTTGAATAAAGTAGTGCTTTGTACACATCCCTGCGGACCTCCGTTTTCCTGTTTATTCAGACCCCGAAGTTTGAATAAAGTAGTGCTTAGTACACATCCCTGCGGACCTCCGGTTTCCTGTTTATTCAGACCCCGAAGTTTGAATAAAGTAGTGCTTTGTACACATTCCTGCGGACCTCCGTTTTCCTGTTTATTCAGAGTCGTAGATTGGATAAAGTAGTGCTTTGTACACATCCCTGTGGACCTCCGTTTTCCTGTTTATTCAGAGTCGTAGATTGGATAAAGTAGTGCTTAGTACACATCCCTGTGGAACTCCTTTTTCCTGTTCATTTAGAGTCCCAAGTTTGGATAAAGTAGTGCTTAGTACTCATCTCTGCGGAAATCCTTTTCCCTGTTCATTTAGAGTCCCAAGTTTGGATAAAGTAGTGCTTAGTGCACATCCTTGCGGAACTCCAATTTCCTGTTTATTCTCTGTCCGATTTATTTCCATTGCTTTACTCGGTAGGTCTTGAAGGAATTCAGAATTATTTTGTACATTTTTCATTCAATTTGGTATTCTACAAAAGAAAGTACAGACCAACACGGCCGAGTGTCTAATAGCTAGTGAAACCGCTGGTATTTTTATTAATGTTTGACCCCTCAAAAATGCCATGATAACCCTCACAGCATAAGGAAGAACTTATATCATATGGATTAGTCTAATGTTAATTTAGAATAAAGATTGTTAAACCATACTCAATGCAATAAAACATTTATAAATACATTATACTAATTACATGTACAGAACGTAAATATTGTAGTAACAAAATATAATAATAAACAATTACGAATAAAAAAAAACTATGCATTTATTTAGTTTTCTATTGATTATACTTTATTATTAAAAAAGGCCGCTTTATTTTTTAATGCTCGTGACAGAAAATTGTATATGTTAATATATTTGGATTGGTTTTTGGAGTTAAAAAGTTGAATGAAACCTAGCTCAGTATACTAATTTGGCCTAATCGTCTAAAATTGATTTCTCCATAAAGTTAAAAGTGTAGAACAATATGAAGGATATTTTCATGAAATTTTGTGGCATGAAAATCGTGGTAAGTGGAAGATAGCCATTCGAATGCTTACTAAATTATCTACAATAAAGGTTCTAATGTAATTTTCGATAGGCCACTGTTAATTGCAGAAATTGTTAGTTTTGCTCTTTTCAACACGTTTTTGTATCTGTTTACCTAACGTTTTAAGAATGTTTGAACAAATAAATATTAAGTCCCATAAACAATTCGGCCTGGCCTTAGTGCGATATTTTCGTTCGTGATAGTGCAACAGTATGATTTTTAATAGAGAATGGTTCGTTTCGTGGAAGACGGTGGTAATGCCCTATAATTGTTTTGTTTTCATAAATCTTAGTACATAAGAATATCCCTGAAATGAAATTGTTTAGCTAAAACTGTTACACAAAATTTTTAGTGGCATACAATTTCATGCCAGTAATTGATAATTGGAAGTAAAAGCAATAGCTGCATTATCTTGATATGCACTTCAAGTGCTAGAATCTTGAAAAAGCATTACGCTATATTGTGGTTATTACAGGATTTCAAATAGCAAAACTTCAGAGATAATGACACAAGTATTAAGAAGCGTTTATCTAAATGGGTTTTGAGGGTCTGTGGTACTTTAGCTAATGAAGGCTATTAAGATAAAATAAAATTAATACTTAAAGAGTAAATCCTCACACCGTATCAACTTGCTATAATCAGGACGAAGATTTCATTTTTTTTTTTTATGAAATTTATTGTGCGTCGACTACAATGGCCTTTAGCACAATATCCTACTGTTTAAGTTAGCCGAATATTATATAATGTTTGAAATCTTTACTAATGTTTATATTTTACAATATTATATTTTAATTCAAATTTCTATATATATATTTTTTATTTCAAGGGATGTTACATTTTTAGATATGTTTGTGTGCTTTAATAAATTTAAGGTAATCAATAATATTCTGATATTTTTCTGTTTTATTCAAAATGTTTCTACTGTTAATATCAAACCTATCCCTGGCTCTTTGTAACTGGGAGCATTCCGCTAAAATATGGTCCACGGTAAACACATCACCACAATGATTACACGTTGGACGACGCCTACCGATGATGGCCATGTGTTAGACGTGTGTGTCCAATACGCAGCCTTGTTATTACCACTGAGTCTCGTCGACTAAGGTCATCGTAGACTATTGCAGAGTGAACTAAGGGATAAAAAGTCCTCAAGTGGGTTGTGCTTGTTTCCCATCTTCTTTGCCACTGTTCCCATAATAGTTCTTTTATTTGGCGTTTCACGTTTTGAGGGTGTGAGCAAGAATTCGCCGGGAGGGCCATTGAAGTCGCTTCCTTAGCTAGGATGTCTGATTTTTCATTTCCTAGGATTCCTGCATGGCCTGGAATCCATATGAACGAAACTTGTTTCCCCAGTAGCTGTAATGTCCCCAGCGAATCATGAACAGCTCGAAGGAGTGGGTCCTTAGTGAATTTGTCATGAATCGCCAAGAGTGCACTATTTGAATCACTAATCAAGATTTAATTAGTGCTAAGTTGAAATTTTCGGTCCAAATCTTAGTCTATGAGAGATTAGCGTCTCTTAGTGCAAATTTCTATGGTGTTAGAAAGGATTGGAAGTTGGTGAATGTCGTTCTGTATGTGTTCATTTTGATCCAAACTGCTTGGCGTCTAATCTCAACAGCACGATAAAACAAGTATCTCTGACAAATTTTGGAAATCGTAACACTGGATTCAGGCCATCGAAGCAAGTGGGATCTGATTACTAGCAGCCGCACAAGAATCTGACTAGTCTATCAGGGATTTAAGTGCCATTTTACAATTTTTAATTTTTTGACTAAAAAGTAATCTTTGTTCCTGTACCATTGCCCTGCTATTACCAACAACTGATCCTTTAGCAGGGCATTGACGCAGGAACACAGATTAATTTTCATTCAAAAAACGAAACATTGTAAAATTGCACTTAGAGCCCTTAGCGATCCAACAGACAATAAAGTTCTTCACAATCAACCAATTCAATAAGACAGCTGATAAAATCAATTTTGCTGTTCCTCATGTCGGAAAGGTAACGTCAAGAGAGTTCGTCGACATGAAGACTTGGCCTTAGAACTGAAATATTTGCATATGCTGGATTTCACTAAGGCAACATCCCTTATTGCCTCGACCAATGGGCTCATTCCAAAAACTACGATCACTGAAATATCTTAGTTATATTGTTTATTATGGTTGTTCTACATTTAAGGAATTGAGAAAGCATATAAAGCGTAAATTATTGGCCTCAAATAAACCAAAATATCACGTAGATGTATTAAAACGTAACAAACGGTATGAACCTTTGCAGAAATCGGAGACATCCTGGACAACGTCTGAGTGTAATTACCTTCAAGAACCTGGACTATTTGGAAAGAGTCTTATCAACAGCTGCGTCACGGCCATAAGCTGATAACAAGACAGAACAAAGAACCGCTTTTTAAGACTAATTCAACCCCTTAGAAGGTCCACTCATTGTCCCGAGGTCTGCCGCCCAAACTCAAATCCTGGCATTGAAGTCCCCGAGCATCAGCATCATCAGGCGTAACTCAAGACATTACTGTAAATCCTCTATCATGTATTATACTTGTTACAGCTCGCTCTATATGAGCATCATCAGGCGTAACTCAAGGCATTACTGTAAATCCTCTATCATGTATTATACTTGTTACAGCTCGCTCTATATGAGCATCATCAGGCGTAACTCAAGACATTATTGTAAATCCTCTATCGTGTATTATACCTGTTACAGCTCGCTCTATATGAGCATCATCAGGCGTAACTCAAGGCATTACTGTAAATCCTCTATCATGTATTATACTTGTTACAGCTCGCTCTATATGAGCATCATCAGGCGTAACTCAAGACATTACTGTAAATCCTCTATCATGTATTATACTTGTTACAGCTCGCTCTATATGAGCATCATCAGGCGTAACTCAAGGCATTACTGTAAATCCTCTATCATGTATTATACTTGTTACAGCTCGCTCTATATGAGCATCATCAGGCGTAACTCAAGGCATTACTGTAAATCCTCTATCATGTATTATACTTGTTACAGCTCGCTCTATATGAGCATCATCAGGCGTAACTCAAGGCATTACTGTAAATCCTCTATCATGTATTATACCTGTTACAGCTCGCTCTATATGAGGGTAGAATTACTATATCATAAGTTTTATTTATTTTTTTGTTATGGAATTTATTTCATCATTTCAATAAGAGGTCTTACTATTCAAGTGTGATATTATTCCAATCTTAATTAACAGTAGCAACAAAAAAACAATTTATTATTATGATGTATTTAAAAAATAACTTTTATATTTTTCGGAATATTTATTATACTATTCAAATAACAGCATTATACAAAGAAATTTTATGCGTTTTATAATTTTTACTAATAGTTTATGAGGTGTTTATTCATTATTGATGGTTTATTTGCTTTTAAAGTATGTATATTCCATTTACTTAATTTCGTGAGTTAGTGTATTTCTTGATTGACTTCAATACAAAGATTTTGCGCGCAAAAAAATTTGTAAATATTGTGGAATAATGAATATTCATGGAAAAGGTGTTTTGTTTGGAAAACAAACTGCTTATCACGAACTGCTGAGCTTATCAGTACTGAATGATAAGCCTAGTTCCCTGTTGCTGATAATAGATCATTGTATTGACCTACTCAAAGGAGCATTGATTCTAAGGAATCGCGATGCATTCATTCTACAACTTGAGACATATTGATTCAATATAATATTCTACCTGTTATTGTGCTGGAAATCACTTTGACAATGCTATTCCCAGTATTAGAATTGTTTATTTACGTTATTTTTGCACATCTATTTGAGCTTAGTAAATGCTCAAAGTATTTTGTTTATTGAGTTATGTCCTTATGAAATAAAGAATTAGATTATAATATAAGAACAGAACATCGGAGTAAGATCTAATGAAACACCATCAACTGAGAACTCTAGATGAAACACAGTGAACTGAGAGCTCCTGATGAAACACAGTGAACTGAGAACTCTAGATGAAACACAGTGAACTGAGAACTCCTGATGAAACACAGTGAACTGAGAACTCCTGATGAAACACAGTGAACTGAGAACTCGTGATGAAACACAGTGAACTGAGAACTCCTGATGAAACAAAGTGAACTGAGAACTCCTGATGAAACACAGTGAACTGAGAACTCCTGATGAAACACAGTGAACTGAGAACTCCTGATGAAACACAGTGAACTGAGAACTCCTGATGAAACACAGTGAACTGAGAACTCCTGATGAAACACAGTGAACTGAGAACTCCTGATGAAATACTCTTGAGTATCCAGAACACCTCCGAAAGAAGAATCCTTAGATATGCTATCCAAACCAGGAAAAACATTTCTGAATCCTTATCCTTCTAGAAGACCGCCTTTCGAATGATAGTAAACATCCGGAAAACATCATTGTGTATCAGAGAAAACCTCGGTAAAACCTATTTCTGAAACTCTACAAGCCATCCTGACACACCCCCTATATCCTGAGGTCTCCTGGCTGGTGTCCCTTGAACAACCGGAATAACTCAGCAGAAGAATTGCTACTTAGACTTACAGGAGACCTACAGCAGAAGTACTGTGAACTTTCGGAATACGGTGCAAGACTGTGAACATAACATTGATATTCTTATCTAGGATATTAAATAAGCTTTCGAATGGTGGCCTTCCACGTACCACGCATTACAAACTATTTTCGAGAAGATTAAGAAAATAGTAATATCTCACAACTCCTCATATCTGCTAATGCATTTTTAGCGCGGTTCCTCCCTCCCTTCATAGGGAGGAACCCTGCTTATAAGGTTGATCTCATGAAACAATCCGGAAGTGCCGACTAGAAAATTTTGCGTTTCAGAACCCCTAGAGACCGAAAATGACGGTGGTTCAAATTTGTATATATATATATATATATATATATATATATATATGTTTGATGTTATTTTTCGTCGCTGGGATAGTATTTTTAGATGTAACGGCATTTTTCTCCAGCGGTGGTACACCTCCTCACTTCTTCCTGGAATATTTCGATGGATTCATCTCCATCTTCTTCAGCCAGGTACTTGTTTCTTCTTCGGTGGTAGCCAAGGGAATGATTCCCTTGGCTACCACCGAGGAAGAAACAAGTACCTGGCTGAAGAAGATGGAGATGAATCCATCGAAATATTCCGGGAAGAAGTGAGGAGGTGTACCACCGCTGGAGAAAAATGCCGTTACATCTAAAAAAGTCCGATTCGCAGGAACTGCGTCATCTTAGCGCGGTTCCGTTCTTATCTCTAGTGTTTATGAAGGCATAGAATAGAAAAAGTTATTACTTTGTTTAGATCAATAGCGAAACAGCTATCCAAATGAAATCTCAAACAAACCAGTCTTGAAAGGTCTTTGTTGATTTACAATCATACCTGTATGGGTCAGCTCTCCCATAAGTCGGGCAGAAAGGCCTCCGCTCAGAGGCATTTGGAAAGCCTTGGGATCTCTCTCTTTAAACGCTACATTTCTAACAATAAATTGATCTTCTTATTTTACTTAATCTGTTTTATTGTCAAATACATTATCTGACTATAAGCAATTTAAAAATAACAAGGAATAAAACAGACAAAAAGAAAAGTTCGAATAAGCGAAATCAATTACTTAAAAGTTTTAAGCACTTATTTCTCCGATTGACATCGCTTATTCAAAACTTTCTTTAAAACCATTCTTGTAGACCATTTAGTAAGCTTTCGAATGGTAACCTTTCGCTTCCCAAGATTTTCAACCGTTTTCGAGATATTAAGAAATTATACGAAGTTCCCAAAACTTTTTATTATTTCTGACAACAGAAAATTGGTCTCATTTTACCTATCCTGTTTTACACACACATACATTTTCCTTACAAATACAACATAAGAAATTACAAAAATAAAAAGCAATAAAAAACCAAGGGAAAGAGACAAAAAGAACGACAAAAACCCGTTCATAAGAACAAAACAGACATATTTGAAGTTTTACGCACTTATTTCTCCGATTGACATAACCTAATCAAAAATAGTTTTAGAATCATTTTTGTAGAGAATTTAGTAAGCTTTCAAATAGTTTCAATCCACTTACCACGATTTCCCAACCGTGTTCGAGATAATAATGAAAGTATACGAAGTTTCCAAAACTTTTCATGTCTGTTCATAAAATATTTTATTCTAACCCTTCCTTAACTCCAAACGTAACATAACTTTCAACATACTAGTTTTAATGAAAGTAGAACATGCAGATAATGTTTCAACTGAATCCCGTTATTCTAAGTACCCAAACCAAAAACGGTATTCAAAAACTATTTTTCCAATTTTCTCAACAACGGTTAAAGCTATCGCCTTGAAAATGGTTTCATTCGTTTTCCTAGCCCAAGAAGCCTATAAAACGAGTACTTACAAGCTTATGAACTCAAAAACGTAAGCGTTACGATTTTTTCTGCGCGAATTTCGCCCCAAACGCCATCTTCCAGTGGGCGGATTTTGCTGGTTAACGAACTTGACCTTTCAAATTGGACGACAGATTTTTGTACCAAATTTCATCAAAATCGGACCATTCGTCTTCTATTTAGAGAGCGAACAGACAAATATATATATATATATATATATATATAAATAAATATATACATATATATATATATACAAATTTGAACCACCGTTATTTTCGGTTTCTAGGGGTTCTGAAACGCAAAATTTTCTAGTCGGCACTTCCGGATCGTTTCATTGTATCAACCTTATAAGCGGGGTTCCTCCCTATGGGGGAGGGAGGAACCGCGCTAATATATATATATTTGTATATATACTTCATATGCTTGCAAATACTCGTTTTATAGGCTTCTAGGCCTAGGAGAACGAATGAAACCATTTTTAAGGCGATATATTTAATCGTTTTCGACAAAATTGTAAAAATAGTTGTAGAATAACGTTTTTGGTTTGGGCACTTAAAATCATTGGATTCAGTTGAAACATTTTCTTCATGTTTGAATGTCATCAAAACTAATATGTTGAAATTTTGGTTGCGTTTGGAGATAAGGAAGGATTAGAATAAAATATTTTATGAACAGACATGAAAAGATTTGGTAACTTCGTATACTTTCATTAATATCATATACTTTTAATAATATTAAAAAAAGAAGTTTATTTCTATTTTAAGCTTTTCAAATGACACTAGAGATATGAACGGAACCGCGCTAAGATGATGCAGTTCCTGCGAGTCGGACTTTTTTACGTTCAAACTTCATTTAGTCCCATTTTTGTCATAATGACAAAAAAAAAGTGGGTAAACCGTTGAAAAGCTCTAAGACTTTGAGGAAGTTTTCCCCGAAGTGTGCACATCAAAATTCCAATTCTTTCTAAGACGAAAAAGCGATCGAAAACGACCAAATTTCGGAAACTTTTGAAATGTTTGGCTTCATTTTTCTCCTACTGAATTTACTGCAATGTTTTTAGCGCGGTTCCTCCCTCCCCCATAGGGAGGAACCCCGCTTATAGGGTTGATACAATGAAACAATCCGGAAGTGCCGACTAGAAAATTTCGCGTTTCAGAACCCCTAGAGACCGAAAATAACGGTGGTTCAAATTTGTATATATATATATATATATATATATATATATATATATATATATATATATATATTTGTCTGTTCGCTCTCTAGATAGAAGACGAATGGTCCGATTTTGATGAAATTTGGTACAAAAATCCGCCGTCCAATTTGAAAGGTCAAGTTCGTTAACCAGCAAAATCTGCCTACTGGAAGATGGCGTTTGGGGCGAAATTCGCGCAAAAAAAATCGTAACGCTTACGTTTTTGAGTTTATAAGCTTCTAAGTACTCGTTTTATATGATTCCTGGGCTAGGAAAACGAATGAAACCATTTTCAAGGCGATAGCTTTAACCGTTTTCGAGAAAATTGGAAAAATATTTTTTGAATACCGTTTTTGGTTTGGGTACTTAGAATCATGGGATTCAGTTGAAACATTTTCTGCATGTTCTACTTTCATCAAAACTAATATGTTGAAATTTTGGTTACGTTTGGAGTTAAGGAAGGGTTAGAATAAAATATTTTATTAACAGACATAAAAAGTTTTAGTAACTTTGTTTACTTTCATTAATATCATATACTTTTAATAATATTAAAAAAAGAAGTTTATTTCTATTCTAAGCTTTTCAAATGACACTAGAGATATGAACGGAACCGCGCTAAGATGATGCAGTTCCTGCGAGTCGGACTTTTTTTTTTTTAATACTTACTCGATTTCAAACGTAATCAAAATTATTATATTTTCGTTTAAATGAACGTAAAGCTTCGTGAAAAATTGTCAATATAAGCTATTTTTATGGAATAACAAAAACAAAAATTCTGTTTATATTCGTTTTTCGTACAGAAACACCTCAAACAAATATCTTTCCTCAAAAATTTCAATATATATCAACTCAAAAATAGTTTAACTATCTTCATTGAACTTGAGTATTTTTTTTACAAAATGTTTCGAAAACGGTTCGTTTTGGGGGCACCAGAGATCGTATATATATATATATATATATATATATATATATATATATATATATATATATATATATATATATATATATATATATGTGTACTAAATGTTATTGGTGAATAGGGATCTATGTGTGAGAGGGAGGAAGGAAACGTAAACTAAAACTATAAAAACCGGCGAATATCGAGATATCATTTATTTGCACTATTAAATAAAATACAAAAAACATTAGAAATATTAATTCTAAAACGATATACACGTCTGCTAAATAATGCAAACACAAATACTGCGTTGGGTTCCACTTCGAAATGAGGGAATGTGTTTAATTTCATAATATTATTTATTATGAAAGTTTGATGTTTGAGGATTATCTTGAGAGTAGAAAAGGTGAATACAATGCGCGGGATCGTCGCTTCGTGCTTTATCTTCGCCGCGATTCGTGGATCGAAACGACGTTGCTGCGGCATTCTTTGCTGATTATAACGATATTGAGAACGTTCAATTAACAGTTGTAGCGGTTTCCTTCTGAAGAAAGTAGGAAATCCCAGAACGCATTTGCAAACTGTTTGGAAGAGAACTCAGCCTTCATCAGAACTGTAACGGTTGGAGTCCAGGAATGGTTAGACGAAATATAGGCAAGTCCAAACAATCTCACCAGGCCTTTGCCATTCTGATAACACATTATCTGGAAAACAGTTTAGACCAGAAGGGCCTTACCCCAAAGTGGCCCAGCGCACAGTTAGGCCAAAGAAATATAGGCAAGTCCAAACAATCTCACCAGGCCTTTACCATTCTGATAACAAATTATCTGGAAAATAGTTTAGACCAGAAGGGCCTTACCCCAAAGTGGCCCAGCGCACAGTGAGGCCAAAGAAATATAGGCAAGTCGAAACAATCTCACCAGGCCTTTGCCATTCTGATAACAAATTATCTGGAAAACAGTTTAGACCAGAAGGGCCTTACCCCAAAGTGGCCCAGCGCACAGTGAGGCCAAAGACAATTTCCTGTTTCGAAAAGACTACAGCCTCTAAATCTAAACCGATTTTGCTGAATAAATTTTTGATTGAAAGCTAATAAAATTTAGAACAACTTTGTCTAGCTAGAATTTTTTGATTATTAAATTGTGTGTAAATAATTCACAAACCTTTACAAATGAAGATAAAATAATATTTTATTTTTCATCTTAATATCAGCACTGATATTTTTGAAATTATACGTTCAAAACTTTATTAGTCTCGGAAAAAGTCTAATCAGAATTTGAATCTTTAATTTGAACTATATCAGCGCTGATATTAAGTAAGATGACAGATAAAATATTATTCTACGTTCAATTGTAAAAGTTCGAGAATTATTTACAAGTAATTAAATAAACAAGGGAAACAAAAACAAAAATCTGGCTAGAAAAAGTTTTCTAAATTCTATAAGCTTTCGTTTGAAAAATAATGTATTGAAATCGGTTAAAATTTGGAGGTTGTGGCCTTTTTTGAAACACGAAAAGTCGTTTGGCCCCACTGTGCGCTGGCCGCTTAGGTGTATTGAAAAGAACATGGTTTCCAGAAGACAGTCCCAAGATTAGACGCACTTCTGGAATGCGAGCTGATGTTCGTCTGGAAACGAACGGAACGTTCTGCAGAAGTCATTCGAACGAACTGCGATGCGATTGACATCCAACAAACTGTAAGGGCGTCTCTAAGACTTTGTCTTCTCCAAGACTTCTGGAACCAGCAAGACTTGTCTTACATCCTCATAACTCTGCTATACCTAAACGCATAGATATATTCTGCACAGGGATTACTTGCAACATCTACTTCACTGCACAGACTTTGTCTTCTCCAAGACTTCTGGAACCAGCAAGACTTGACTTACATCCTCATAACTCTGCTATACCTAAACGCATAGATATATTCTGCACAGGGATTACTTGCAACATCTACTTCACTGCACAGACTTTGTCTTCTCTAAGACTTCAGGAACCAGCAAGACTTGACTTACATCCTCAGAACTCTATTATACCTAAACGCATAGATATATTCTGCACAGGGATGCTTGCAACATCTACTGTCTGTGCACTGCACAGACTTGCTATTACTACCAGCAGAACTCGAGTCCTTGGCTGGCTTCCATCGGGTGACATCAGTTTCCATATCCATTCCTATCCGAACCTATATTGATTCTTCTTCTTAAGGATAATGTCAACATCAACATAGTTCCTTAACTTCTTACACGTTATATCAATAAAACTAAAAAGCTTTCAAGAATTCATAATTTCCCCAGTATTAATCCATAAAACAGCCATAGGCAAATTTAGAAATTTTTCATTACTTCAGTTAACCTTTTCCGCCCTCCATTCTTCCTGAGCTTCATAAAATGTCTAGATCGGGCAGCCTATCTGTCACTCTTTCAAAATAAGAGGTAATTTACATCCATGGGCTTTATTTAAAATAAGATTCTTGTTTTTTCTTTTCTTTTTTTTTTTTTTTTTTGTCTTTTTGTGCTTATTATATACTAGCTGTTACCCAGTGTGCCATGCTACACCTACTTTCTGTCTATGACTCTCCCCGTATCAAGATCTACTTGATACATAGTTGTCTATACCCAGTTACGAAAATCGGTCAAACGATGTGAATTTGTATTAGTTCATAATGATACCGGCAGAGGCCAGCACAACAGCACTTCATCTAACAGCCGACAGAGGCCAGTAGTAGTCGATTCAAAATGGCCGTCACAATCTGAATGGTTCAGTGTAGCCAATTTTTCTTGAACAAAACTTTTGACTTTTTGACCAAATTTTGTAATTTGACTATTTTGACCTAGTCTCGGAGATTTCTCGTATCAAGACCTACCTGTGTGCCAAGTTAGGTCAAAATCGGTTAAACGGTGTAGATTTGTATAAGGGGCAAACAAACAGAAAAACAGACAGACACGTGATTTTTATATATATAGATAAAACAGAAGGGACTTTAAAAAAATAGCTTTTTATAAAATAGCTTGTTACTGTTGTACAATTTGTGACCTTGTCAAATGAAAATTCAGTTCCGAAATGTGTGCATCACATAAATTACTTGTTTTTGCACAATAAATTGGTTTTGGAAAAAGAATCCTATATCTTAAGAATTTTATTCTCCAAAATGCCTTCATAAATTGATTACTGCATTCACTGAATGTATGCACGATATATGTCTGAGTATAAAAAAATCCCGTAACAGGCCAAAAGGGCCCAGAGGGGAGCATATAACCCAGGATTTGCCCCTTTGCAGGTACCCATTAATAAATTAATTTAATTATTTAAGGTTGGGCCTAGGGATGGTCAGGGACCCAAAAACCAACCCACGAACGAAGACACTAGAATATAAAATCTTTAGTGTGCCCGAGAATTTGAACTCAGGTACTCCAGTATATTAGTTGAATGTTCTACCAGTGAGCTGACCTTGTCAATACATACATATACACACACATCCTGATTATATTTATATATATATATATATATATATATATATATATATATATATATATATATATATATATATATATATATATATTGTCCAATGCAGCACTCAAGAGGAAACCGCAATTCAATCTACAGCATTTCATGTTATAATGTTGTACACTATTGTTAAATGTGTAGCAGTGCGGTTTCCCTCGGAATACACGTGTGTAAACATAATATAAGAATTCAACATTTGTTAAATAATATTCATGAGATAGTAATGGGTAAACATGCAATAACTACCATCTAACAACTTGCAACGTCCACGAATCTTACAAACATGTTTATGTATAAGCTTCAGTTTTATTGTCATAACCTAATTCTGTCAAACCGGTTGACATTCATGTCATATTCCTCTCCATGGCAGAGGTCAATATCAATTTTTACAGTTTTTTTGAAATAATGCTTTTTCATTGAAAATGTGTCCTAATTCTTATATATGTATTATTCGTTATGTTCTTACATATCTGTACCCCGGAGGTAAAGGACACGATGCCTATTTTTTTTTAATTAAATTGAAATCACTATGTCCTGTTCTCATAAATAACGAAGATAAGACAGTGAAAAATTAAATCTTGTCCGTTTTCATTAGAGGTAAAATACACCATGTGGAGGACTTGGTTATGTTTGACTATGATCAATACTTACAATTACCTAGCAATGCTAATAACAATGTTAAACATTTACTTTAAACTGTTTCTATAAATAACAATCAAACAAATTATAATAGTTAAAGTTATGAAAAATTGGCTCTCCTCAACAATTACAAATGTGTGACATGGTATCCTTTACTTCCGGGGTACAAATATGTGGCATGGTGTCCTTGACTTCCGGCGTACAAATATGTGAAATGGTGTCCTTTACTTCCTGGGTACAAATATGTGACATGGTGTCCTTTACTTCCTGGGTACAAATATGTGACATGGTGTCCTTTACTTCCGGGGTACAAATATGTGACATGGTGTCCTTTACTTTCTGGGTACAAATGTGTGACATGGTGTCCTTTACTTCCGGAGTACAAATATGTGGCATGGTGTCCTTGACTTCCGGGGTACAAATATGTGACATGGTGTCCTTTACTTCCTGGGTACAAATATGTGACATGGTGTCCTTTACTTCCGGGGTACAAATATGTGACATGGTGTCCTTTACTTCCTGGGTACAAATATGTGACATGGTGTCCTTTACTTCCTGGGTACAAATATGTGACATGGTGTCCTTTACTTCCGGGGTACAAATATGTGACATGGTGTCCTTTACTTCCTGGGTACAAATATGTGACATGGTGTCCTTTACTTCCTGGGTACAATTATGTGACATGGTATCCTTTACTTCCGGGGTACAAATATGTGACATGGTGTCCTTTACTTCCGGGCTACAAATATGTGACATGGTGTCCTTTACTTCCGGGCTACAAATATGTGACATGGTGTCCTTTACTTCCTGGGTACAAATATGTGACATGGTGTCCTTTACTTCCGGGCTACAAATATGTGACATGGTGTCCTTTACTTCCGGGCTACAAATATGTGACATGGTGCCCTTTACTTCCGGGCTACAAATATGTGACATGGTGCCCTTTACTTCCGGGCTACAAATATGTGACATGGTGTCCTTTACTTCCGGGGTACGAATATGTGACTTGGTGTCCTCTAGGGTAGAGATATGTTAAGCTCAGAATGAAAGTGGTGTAAGTCACTAGAATAACAGAGTCTGAACAGCTGATTTATGAAAAATAATTAGTATTGTGAAAAATGGGCCTTAATACCACTCAAAATACAATAAAACGTATTAATATTGAAGGGGGGGGAGCAAAATAGTGCCAAGCAACATTTTTAACAAAATTAACTGTAGCTGCTATATTTTGGATATTAAGTAGGACTACCAGTCTATGATGCAAATGCTACTAAAATATGACTACAAGCTCTGTATGCTACTTAATCTTGTTGCCCCTAATCATTTCAACTGATAGTCCGACGTATAGCAGCTACAGTTAAGTTTTGATAAAAATGTTGCTTGGAACTTTCAATTACAAGATGATAACCAAATTTTTTTTAACTAATTGTTTCACAAAAACGTATGTTATTTAAAACTTAGTTGGGAGTGATTTTCGTCAGTTTTATTCTAGCCAGCTTATATAGTAGTCTACCTTACCCGTGTAGCCTAGCATAAAGAGTTACATATATACAATAACATAATAAAACATATCACTTTATTATTGAAATGAAATTAAATGAAAAAAATACCATTTTCGCTTAAATATAACAAATAAATTTACGTAGCAGTATTTAAAAAAAAACTCTTGCTATTCACATCCGTAAATAATAAAATAAACCTCTGGCACACATTAATGAAAAGCAGAGAGTGTATAATGAGGGATTTTGGCGTACGGGAGCAAGAAGGGATGAGGAAGGGTGGGGCAATGATGGAATTATATACAGGGGGGATAGAAAAATATAGAACACTTCTATAGAAAAGGGGAGAGAGAGTAAAAGGGAAAAAAATAAATGCATATTAAAAATTAATAAATATACTCCATACGGAAAATATGAAATTAATCAAACGAGGAAAAAAGAGCAAACAAAATTTTCAAAAATATATCTTGATACATACGTATTCGCCAATAATATTTATCAATTCTATAAATACTTATCTATTAATTTATTTAAATTTATTACCCGCCGATTTTGAATCTACTATATATTTGTTAAATACCACTCACTCACTATCGTCGCCCAGCCCAAACCACTTGACAGAAAAATTTGAAATTTTGCATGGCCATTCCCCTTAGAACGCAAACACTCGCTAAGAAACGATTTTTTTATATTGAAATTTTTAAGTATTTTGGAGGGGTTTAAATTTTCACTTGGACTATAAAAGGTCAGCTGTTACCGTTTCATAATATTATTTTTATATGCGGTTCATTTCAACTATGATGGCAGACCTTGAATTACTAGAAATAAACTGTGATTTTGTCCCTCATAGAGTTTACGCTATACCTGGTGATGGTCTATCCGAGGTAATAATATCCCGAACCCTTGCACAGCCTCGTCACCCATCAGCATCCCCAGTCAGAACACTTCTTGGTAATACTCGCAAATATAATGGGTGTTTCCAAATGACATCTTGGAAACATAATTTTTTTAAATTTTAACGTACATTTATTATTGACAACGAATTTTAACCTGTACTGGTTATACTCCTGTTACTAGTAAGCTATAGATAACAGGTTATCTTTAGTTGATCTGTTTCTTGACACTGGTCCGGAGCGCCCCAGTGTCAAGAAACATTATCCTTTATTACTTATCAATTGATAAATAACATATAGTATGACGGGAACCCTGCTATAATAAACTGCACAACATTATGTAGTAGCGTTAATTTTGATGATAAATTATATATATATATATATATATATATATATATATATATATATATATACTATGATATATTCAGCTAGTATGTGATAAATAAACTTAATGATATTATTCTGTTGCGTCGACATTTCTAGCCGGCATCTCTAGATGTCTTATCGGATCTAGGTCATATACGGTTGTACTCTTCAACGCCACAAGTGATACGGCGGCCTCCGTAAGATTTGACGAATATACTCGTAGTGTTTACAACAGCTGTTCAATGAGTGGTAATTATTAACTGTTTTAAAGCATTCTCCTGCAGCATTCTCCTGGACTCATTCAACAGAAAATCAGGTCAAATTATTATTTTCGTTTCATTTTTGTCTTGATTCTTGAACCGAGCGAGAGAGTTTCGACATCTATTTCCAAGGCCTGCCATTTTAACTATGATTTTTCGGTGAAAGGTATTTCGGGTTAAGGCTGGATCCTCAAAGGAACAGACCTTAAGGTAACCTAGATTAGGTAACTCTAGTTACCTTTAATCAAACTCAGATCAAAATATCATCCCGCCGCTGTTCAATATCAAAGTCATATCAGCTGTTAGAAATCCTCCTGTTCATAAGGTGTTTTCATAAGTATTATCTGTACATAATAGTTTTCAGAATCCTTCTTAAACGTCGATTATATTCTTAAGTATTAATACTACCTTGTATTTGTTTTTAAAACATTTTCTTTTTTATGTGCTTAAATGTTTCTTTAACTAATCAAAAGTCATATCTAAAAGTGTTTATATGCCGGAACAGTTTTTAAATGCACAAAAATTCTATTTTTAACTAAAGTCCAGATTCATTTCAAAAGTATATTATATTTTTTTTACAAAAATATATACGTATATATATATGCATTACAAAAAATTATGAAAAAAAATAATAATGAACTTTTCCGTACCTAATTAAACTTTAAAGTCGATTTTATCAAAATAATGTTTTTTCAAATCGAGCGATACGCTTGCGCTTTCAATTTTTACCCGATCAACTTAAAATTTTAAATGCGGCTTCCTAATAATATTTTCTAATAAATAATGATTTTACGACCAATATTCGTCGAATGGTTTAATAGAAAATGACGAATTGTTCGCAATTTTCGAAAAAATTAATATTTCTTAAAAATCATAGGTACTTTACTAGATTTAACCTCCTTCGTTCAAAAATAATTTAAGTTTTTTGTTCTGGTTTAAAGATTACCAATTGCGGACTATCGCCGGTGAAAAACGGGTTTTTGTTCGTCTTACATAGAGCCGTCATTTCGGTTTCTGAGAATCAAAACTTATTTTATTTGGTTACCATAACATCGCATTTAAAACTTATGAGAACAGGTTAAAGAGTAATTTTTATTGAAGAGGCCCCCGCTCCATGTCGAGAAGAAATTTCTATCCCAGTGGTCTGAAGATTGGCTAAAACTAAATAACCACCTAAGGAGAATTAAAGAAGATGTAAAGTATTGGACAACGCCACACCGGCAAAACAGGGAAAATGAAGTGATCCTAACAAGACTGCGGATTGGGCACCATCAAATTGACCCACACGCACTTACTACAAGCGACATGCGACAATGGCTATGTCATCATAACCGTCGAACATATTCATCTCCACTGTCCTGTTTTGAATCCCGAAGACCCTGAAAGAGGCACTAATGGACAACCTCGACATGACACAAAAAATAATTGACTTTTGTAAAATTATAAAATTCCAAGTGTAAATAATTCATTGACTTGCCAATGACTCTTCTCGAGTAGAGGCAGTAAGTTAAAATAAAATAAACAATAAAAAAGTCAGACTCGCAGGAACTGCGTCATCTTAGCGCGGTTACGTACATCTCGAAGAAATGGAATAGAGTAGCATTACAAATCACAGGAAAATGACAGTAGCCAACTTACACAGAAACGGATAATTCTTAATATGTGCAAGTCAATACAATTATGTACTGAAAACGTACTTACTCTTTGACTACTGCTGAGAAGGCTCTATTCGAAACAACCAAAATTCGTTGTCATTTTAAGTATCTTGTTTTACTAGCAAATTCCTTTTACTGTTATAATCAACTGTAAATATGTGCTTCATGGCGAATAAAATTCCATTCTGTCGTAGGTTAAATCTTTCTATAAAATAAGAAATAACGATAACTTCAGTTAGAGACAATGAGGAAAGTTATATAGATAGGAGAATTCAAAACAAACTACGTCATCATGATTAGCCACTGCCATCTTGATTACCACAGCCACTCCAAACTTACCAATACCTTTCACCATTTCTTAGCTTATTTTACTACAATAATAATTTTACTGATAAATGCAATTTAAAACAAGAAACAACCAATTAAAAAGTGAGATAAACAAAGAGAAAACCCCTTTCAAAACAACAAAACAAACACTTTTTAAGTTTTAAGCGCTTATATCTCTGATTGACGTTGCCCCATCGAATATTGCTTTATTGTAGTGAATTTAGTAAGCAATCGAATTGTTACCTTCCACTTAGCACGATTTTTCAACCGTTATCGAAATATTTACGAAAAATGTATGAGGATCCGAAAACTTTTCATGTCTACTAATAAAATAATTGTTTTCGCATACTTCCTTAACTCCAAATATAACCAAAACTTATACATCTTAGTTGGGATTAATTTCCAAGTTCTAGAAAATATTTCAATTCAATCCCCCGATTCTAAGTACTCACAAAAATATAATGACTTACAAAAACATTGATTCCACTTTTCTCAAAAACGGTTACAGATATCGCCTTATAAATGGCTTCATTCGTTTTCTTATGTTAAGAAACCTATAAAACAAGTACTCGCAAGCATATAAACTCAAAAACGTAAGCGTTGAGATTTTTTTTTTCGCAAATTTCGCCCCAAACACTATCTTCTAGTGGGCGGATTCTGCTGGTTAACGAACTTGATCTTTCAAATTAGAGGAAAGATTTTTGTGCCAAATTTCGTTAAAATCGGACCATTTTTGAGCTTGCTAGAGCGCGAACAGATAAGCATAAATATAAATATATACCTATATATATATATATATATATATATATATATATATATATACAAATTTGGGCCACCTATATTTTCGTGATCTATATGGTCTGAAACGAGAATGTTTCTAGTCGGCACTCCTGGATTGCGTCATGAGGTCAACCTCATAAGCGGGTTCTCCCTATGGAGATAGGGAGTAACCGCGCTAAAAAACTTATGGCATAAAGTATTGACAAATATTGATTTATTTGAGTGGCTTAATGTCAAAGACGGACACCTGTCATTTTCTAAATGTTGAGAAAATCACCTTTTATGTTCGCAAGTTATAGTGAATATTTTTTTGAAAATAATAATTTCATAATTAGGCTTATATGAAATTGATATTGTTCTGTTTCTGATATCAATACCGCGCTAACAATTAGTGAAAATTATCTTTGAACCCATTGGGTGATTGGTAGGTGTTCGTTTATGAAAAAAACCTCCACAGCAGGAGTCCGTTTTTGAAACAAAGCATCTACTTTGAAGCCAGAAATTATATGTTTACGCCCGTTTTTGAAACAAAGCATCTACTTTGAAGCCAGAAATTACATGTTTACGCCCGTTTTTGAAACAAAGCATCTACTTTGAAGCCAGAAATTACATGTTTACGCCCGTTTTTTAAACAAAGCATCTACTTTGAAGCCAGAAATTACATGTTTACGCCCGTTTTTGAAACAAAGCATCTACTTTGAAGCCAGAAATTACATGTTTACGCCCGTTTTTGAAACAAAGCATCTACTTTGAAGCCAGAAATTACATGTTTTTTTACCGTGTTTTACAGAAACTAATTTCACCATTAGAAGTTCATTATTAATCGCACCATTAGAAAAGAGCAAACAAAAACCTAAAGGAATCCATTGCTAACTCAATTTCGATTTTTTTTTACAGATGTCCGTCTTTGATATTAAGCCATTCATTAGTTATTCATAAATTGTAGAATATGACTTTGATCAAGTTGAGTTCTTGAACGAATCAGAACACAGAACATACTTCGTAGTTCTTTCTAACATTTTCACAACTCTATGAATCTTTTTTTCTGCTCCATGATTGAATAATGTCTGTAATATTTTCCACGTATTTCTGACCTTTTTTTACGTATAATTATTTATTCTTTATATATGGCCCAGGTCAAAAGAATAGTACTCCAATTTTCTTTGTACTATTTTATTTTTTGTACGCCCTACATGTTTCGTGGCCTTTATGCCACCTCCTCAGGGGCCATTACTTCCCCATGTGTGGTATGTAATGGCCAGTATTAGTATGGGTGGCGAGCTAACCACACATGGGGATGTAATGGCCCCTGAGGAGGTGGCATAAAGGCCACGAAACATGTAGGGCGTACAAAAAATAAAATAGTACAAAGAAAATTGGAGAACTATTCTTTTGACCTGGGCCATATATAAAGAATAATTAATGTCTGTAATGTTTGCAGTTCATCGCGTTCCTCCCACTCTTTCTCTTACTTTCAATCAGTTTGAAGAAATCCAATCATGCAATTCCTAATCATTTTCCAATCTGTTCTACTTATTTCTAGGTTCCCTTCAAGAAATTTCATTTTAAAGCTAAAATTCAAAATGCCTTCTATTTGAGAAATGTTAATTACCCTCAAGGATGTTAGAAATAGCTATTTTGCTTGAATTAATGGAAGCTCTCAAAGGAGAAAAATACTATGTTTAAATGAGACAGAAAAAAAGGAACAAGGCATGCAAATTTTCGACCTTTCGAGACATTTTTCTCTTTCTCATTTAAAAGCAGCTTTAGCTCTTTTTGGTTATATTCTTTAAATAAAATGCTAAAGTATTTCTTGCATAATAGAGGAATACAATAGAAGAACTAACTAAGTGGAAAACACAACGTGACCCGAGAAGGAATCAGCTACAAACAGCGCAAATAGATGCAACAAAGATAGAACTACAATCTCGTCTAGGATATGGAATTGCAATAATCCCATTTAATCTTATCATTCTTATCATACAAACCCATGACAGTTTTATGGAAAGAGAAGTTTATTCCTTATTCCTCTGACTATTTAATGATATCAAAAAAGTCCGACTCGCAGGAACTGTGACATCAGCGCGGTTCCGTTCTTATCCCTAGTCTAATTTGGAAAGATTAATACAGAAACAGTTATTATTTTGGTTCGACCTTTCTTGAAATGGTTAATGGTTTTACATGGATGGGTCGACCAACCCCGCAAAGGCCTCCGCAAAAAGGCAGTTGAAAATATTCACAAGGCGTCTTCGAATATCTCTCTTGGAAAGATATATTTCTAACAATACATTTTTTTTTCTTATTTTACTTAACCTGTTCTATTGTCGAATACATTCTACAACTATAAGCAATTAAAAAATAACAAGGAATAAAAAAAGACAAAAAGAATCGTTCGAATAAACGAAATAAATTACTTCAAAGTTTTAAGCACTTATTTCTCCGATTGACATCGCCTAATCAAAACTTTCTTCAGAACCTTTTTTGTAGAACATTTAGTCCGCTTTCGAGTAATAACCTTCCGCTTACCTAATTTCTAACCGTTTTTGCGATATTAAGGAAAATATACGAAGTTTCCAAAACTTTTCATGTCTGTTAATATAATATTTTATTCTAATCCTTCTTAACTCCAAACGTAACCAAAATTTAAAAATCTTTGTTTACATAAATTTAAAACATGCAGAACATATTTTAGCTGAATCACATGATTACCCTAACATAAAACTTCTTTCGACAATTATGTTTCAAATTTTCTCGAAAACGGTTAAAGCTATCGCCTTAAAAATTGTTTCATTCGTTTTTCTAGGCCAATAAACCTATAAAACGGGTACTTGCAAGCATATGAAGTTAGCAGAATGATTTTTTTTCGCATAAATTTCGCTCCAAAACCCATGTTCCGGTGGACGGATTCTGCTGGTTAAGGAACATGACCTTTCAAATTAGACGAAAGGATTTTGTACCAAATTTCATCAAAATCGGACCATTATTGAGGGAAGGAAAGAGCGAACAGACAAATATATATGGAATTCCTTACCTCTGTCTGTCCGCCATTCTACCAACCTTGAAACCTTTAAATCCCGACTCTTCCACCACCTTCTATCCCTCCAAGTTTTACCCAACCCCTAGTCTATATTGAAGCTGTACACTATATACTGATACTGATAGCATTTATAAGTTTTTAAGTTTATACGTAAAATTCAAAATTATTTTGTAATTTCAAAATTATTCCTATGGGACTTCTGTCCCGGAATAAGAATAAAACTTTTTATTCATTCATTCATTCATTCATTCATTTCATTCATATATACAGTAGAACTTGGATAATTCGAACCCCTTGGGACCGATAAAAAAGTTTAAATTACAAAAGTTTTTGATAATAAAGGCCTAAAAAATCGAACTTCATGTTACTTTTTTAGTTAAAAAAAAAATACATTTTATTTAAAGAAAAACTAACATTTCAGGAATTGATTATTACGTACATAAGTAATAAAATCTAAAAAAGTAAAAATGAAAATCTATTGTTTTGAAAAAAAGTCACGGGCAAGATTTTTTTCTTTTTTGTTCACGTAAGTTGATGAAGTGTTAAGAGGACTTCCAAAGTCCTTGGCAATTTCAGATTTTTTCTTTATTCCTTTTTCAACTTCTTTAATCGCAGCTATTTTCTCTGACAACGTTAAAATTTTATAACTTCTAGGCGTCGACATATTAAATCAACTACTCACTGAACTGCACAGTATACCAGAAATTCAAGGCAGAAACAATGCAACAGATCTAGGCGTTGACTGACATATAACTGAATAAGAAATGAAAATCGGAAGGGTTGGTGGAAGGGAATTCTAGGATAAAACGACAGGATGGTGTATGTAACTACAACCCCTGGAAGGGAGGAAGCGCGACCCACCACTTTGCAGAACTCCTAGAGTCCAAGAACTAGACTATGAGACCGCCGCGCTTCTTGTCGCGGAACCCCTACATCCGTATCTTATTATCCTTCTTACCCGAGGGGAGAATGTTTTCACAAGATTTACGATCGTCCGCCTCTTTGTCCACTTCCCATTGGAGGCATAGACTTCTAAAAAATTCGAATTACCCAAAATTTTATTCGAATTAACCACGATTTTTTTACATTGTTTATGCCCTAAATTCTAGGGACCGAGAGAAATATTCGAATTAAAGACGATTTCGAATTATCCAAGTTCGAATTATTCATGTTCCACTGTGTGTGTGTGTGTATATATATGCAGGTCAAATTTTTTGAAGAAATACTTATAGAAAGGAAGCACTTGCCAAAAAGTAAGGAAATTGTGTAAGAAAATAAGTCCAACTGGCAGGAACTGCGTCATCTTAGCGTTTTTCCGTTATTCCTGGTAGCTTTTGGAAAGTTTGGAATAAAAACAATTAATACTTTGTTTCCATGTTTTGTAAAAAATATTAACACTACCCGCAAAAACATTTCGAAGAAAAACTACGCGCTACAATGCACTCAAAACTGGCAGTAGGTAACAAATCGCTTCCGCTATTACAATTTTTCATATTTAAAGGTTTTAATTAGAAACATACTCAAAAAAACACAACAACCAAAAATTTTAAAAAAACTGACGGTAACATAAACAAAAATCCGTTTAATAGAACAAAGTCTAGTGGCTAGCGCGCTAGATTCATAAGCGGGAGATGGTGGGTTCGATCCCCACCGGCGCGCCGAAATGCGCCGTAAAAAAAAAAAAAAAAAAAAAAAAATAGAACGAAACCAACACCTTTGTGTTTCAAGTAATGTTTGAATAACCGTTATTTTCGTGATGTATGAGCTCTGAAACATATTCTAGATGCATTTCCGGATTTCGTCATGGGGTTAAAGACAGCCTTTGTTTCCGAATTTCACTATTTCCTTTTTATTCCTAACATGTTTTGTACTTAATATTATGGTCCTTCTTCAGGGTAGAGGTTTAGCAAGAAGTTTACAGGCAGTTCTGAACGGTAAGCAGGACATTAATGATCCACAATCTGGTGTATACTCACACACATGTATATATATATATATATATATATATATATATATATATATATATATAACGATATCTAAAAGGAGTACTTAATAATATTTTTCTTATTACATTATAATATAAGAAATAATGCACTTTCATACAGATTGACTGATTGAAAATGGCTTATAGCTTAAATGTTTCTGTAACAAAATTTAAATAACTCATTTTGTGACATGCCTCACTATATACAACTTGAAAATAAAATATATGCGGGCTGAATAAAGCTGTGTTCAGCTATCTTAAGTCTTCAACTTAGGATCCACACAATATATATACAATTTTAAATTATTAAAAATAATAATAAATAGTTAGCATAATAAAATCAGATTTCAACACAAATGAAATAAACAATTAAAATTGAATGCACAAGACTCAGAAGGAACATTGGTAACGTTGGCTAATGGTAACGTTACTTGAGAAGTTTCATAAAACACTCATCTCAACATAATGTTTGCATGGTATTTGGTCGAACCTCCATGGTCTCGATAGCCTCCGGGACAAGAAAGGAACTGCGAGATTCTGAAATGAGTTTGAATTCATACATTCAGACAAATTTCTAAAACAATCTAGGTATTGCGATTATGTTTATATATATATATATATATATATATATATATATATATATATATATATATATATGTGTACCGACACGGACATTTTTTTCATGATTTCAGTACAAAAAATTCGTAAAAATGATCGCCTATTGAATGGTGTAATGTTACATTAAGAGATATTACAGGTCTTCGGAGATTGCCGTGTTTCGAGTGTGTGTCATTAGGACACTTTTATCTTCAGTGCATGTTGATTAGGGTGATTAATATATCGGCAGATAATGCTCAGGAAGAACTAGTTCTACATGGTGATTAGTTATAGCTCCAATCAATCTGGATTGAAAGGTTCTCACGCCTTTTCGGATTTCAATCAGATTATAATTATTTAGAATTGGGTAACTACTACGGAGCGCCGCGGTAATTTTACTCCTTTGAGATGGTACCTGTATATTCTGAAATCAGCACTGTGATAAAAAGTCTGACTCGCAGGAACTGCATCATCTTAGCGCGGTTCCTGTTCATATCCCTATTGTCATTTGAAAAGCTTAGAATAGTCACAGATAATATTTTCCTCGGCCTTTGTTCAAAGGGTTTTATGGGTTTACCTGGTCGGGTCCGCCAGAACCTGGAATCCTCTTCTCCCGATACTCATACGTTTCAATGAATTGGAAAATATCAAAATTTTTCACATATTCCTGTGTTCTTTTACTATAGTAATAATTCTACAAATAAAATCAATTAAAAAATAAAATAAAAAAAAACCAACAGCATGAAGGCAATTGAAAATATTCAAAAGACGTCATCGAATCTCTTTCTCTTGGCAAGCTATATTTCTAACAATGAATTGTTTTTATTATTACTTTGATTACCTAATCTGTTTTATTGTCAAATACATTATCCCACTATAAACAATTAAAAAATAACAAGGAATAAAAACAGACAAAAAGAACCGTTTGAATAAACGAAATCAATTACTTCAAAGTTTAAGCACTTATTTCTCCGATTGACATCACCTAATCAAAAATTGTTTCAGAATCTTTTTTGTAGAGAATTTATAAAGCTTTCAAATAGTTTCTATCCACTTATGAAAATTTCCCAACCGTGTTCGAGATATTAATGAAATTATACGAAGTTCCCAAACCTTTTCATGTCTGTTCATAAAATATTTTATTCTAACTCTTCCTTAACTCCAAACGTAACCAAAAGTTTAACATGTTAGTTTTGATGAAATTCAAACATGCAAAAAATGTTTTAACTGAATCCCATGATTCTAAGTAACCGAATCAAAAACTTGATTTAACAACTTTTTAAGAAGCCTATAAAACGAGTACTTACAAGCATATGAACTCAAAAACGTAAGCGTTACGATTTTTTTGCGCGAATTTCGCCCCAAACGAATTCGCCCCATCTTCCAGTGGGCGGATTTTGCTGGTTATATATATATATATATATATATATATATATATATATATATAAATTTGAACCACCGTTATTTTCGGTCTCTAGGGGTTCTGAAACGCGAAATTTTCTAGTCGGCACTTCCGGATTGTTTCATGCGATCAACCTTATAAGCGGGGTTCCACCCTCCCTATGAAGGGAGGGTGGAACCCCGCTAAAAATGTGACTCACACATTCCCATAAAAAGAGGTATGGAAATGTGTGTAATATGCCAGAAAGCCAATGATTATTCCGCAGATGTCTTCAAATGTGATTGTGTATTTTAGGGTGTTGTTAGTAAAAGAGTACTGTGTTCATTTACTGTCTGGTGTCTTTCAACAATTCCTTCATGTCATGTGGAATATTTAGTTTGTGTTGTGTTCTGCATTTTGAGAGTAGGTAAACTCTCTATTAAGTAGGGGTAAATTTTTTTTAGACCCTAGATTACCTGAATACTATAGCCCGTTCAAATAAACAAGGGGGAAGTACAATGCACGTGCTTGTTGTAGGAATTTTCTCCTTTTACTGTCACTTATGTTCCGCCATTGGCAAAGTCGTTTAATTTATTCACATTTACGGCGTATCAACAACTGGGCTATCTTTAGCGGGCTATCTATAGGTTGCCAATACCATCTATAGGTTTATAATGCGAACAACACGGTGAACGTGGCCGGTCACCCATTCTGGTACTGGCCACGCCCGACGTTGTTCAATATTGGTGATATCTGAGAACCGGTGGCTATGGTTTTTGGCAGTCGTTTAATGAACATAACTTGACTTGAATCATTATAAAAACTGATTATGTCTCGTTTAGGACCAGGTTTATCAATACTTAGCCAAAGCTAAGGCTGACATGTATTTGAACTACAACGTTGCCAATTTCACTATCGAAGCAGACGTTCAACGTTAAATAGTTACATTTTTCTCCATAGTCCTCCAATTTGGAGAATAAAACCTGACATACGCACATGTTTCAGGAATGAAAATTGGAAACCATTTATTTACGTACTAAAATATAAATGACACTTAATCATCCAATTAAAACGTAACGAAAAATACGGTAATAGTTTAGCAAACAAACATGTAAAAGGTTCCACGCTATAGAATTATAGCAGGAAAAACGTTTGTGCGATTTAACTGGATTATGAGAATTCAGGCCACACCTTTTTCGCACGCAACTACTTTACCTATTAGAAAATGGTATAGTTCGTGCTATTCCTTGGTAATTCCAGACATTGTCTTACTAGATATAGTACCCAGAATAAACCAATGTTTATTTGGAATTTCCCTACTCTCTGAATGTCATCGTAAACATGAGCCCATGTTGTAATCCTTGGATGGAGATTTACCTTTAACAGCTAACTAAAGTAGAAAGGAAGGAGCCACGGTGGCGACTCACAGCTCTGCCATGGCCAGGAAGTTGCTCTATAAATCCTCATTAGGTGTCATTAAGGAGCACATTGTCCAAGCTAACCTTTCGGATAGGTCTGCATTCCGGGGATTCTTGCCAGTTGGGACGGGCATCTTAAGGTTGGGACGGGGATGTTGGACGTCTTGTATGAGTACTCTATGTTATCATGAGGTACATGAAGGTTGGGACGGGGATGTTGGACGCCTTGTATGAGTACTCTATGTTATCATGAGGTACATGAAGGTTGGGACGGGCATCTTAAGGTTGGGACGGGGATGTTGGACGTATTGTATGAGTACTCTATGTTATCATGAGGTACATGAAGGTTGGGACGGGCATCTTAAGGTTGGGACGGGGATGTTGGACGTATTGTATGAGTACTCTGTGTTATCATGAGGTACATGAAGGTTGGAACGGGGATGTTGGACGTCTTGTATGAGTACTCTATGTTATCATGAGGTACATGAAGGTTGGGACGGGGATGTTGGACGCCTTGTATGAGTACTCTATGTTATCATGAGGTACATGAAGGCAGAGTTGGGCAAACGTTAGCGCGCGCTAAAAGCTGATACCTCTCCGCTAATTTAGCGAAACTGTAGAAAGCCAGCGCTAATAATTAGCGGTTAGCGGCGGCAGTGCGCTAACCGCTAATCTATTTATGAAATATCGTAATTGCTAATAGCTTAAGCTATAGATACAACTTGTAACTATAGCAATTACGATATTTCATAAATAGATTAGCGGTTAGCGCACTGCCGCCGCTAACCGCTAATTATTAGCGCTGGCTTTCTACAGTTTCGCTAAATTAGCGGAGAGGTATCAGCTTTTAGCGCGCGCTAACGTTTGCCCAACTCTGCATGAAGGTTGGGACGGGGATGTTGGACGTCTTGTATGAGTACTCTATGTTATGATGAGGTACATGAAGGTTGGGACGGGGATGTTGGACGCCTTGTATGAGTACTCTATGTTATCATGAGGTACATGAAGGTTGGGACGGGGATGTTGGACGTATTGTATGAGTACTCTATGTTATCATGAGGTACATGAAGGTTGGGACGGGGATATTGGACGCCTTGTATGAGTACTCTATGTTATCATGAGGTACATGAAGGTTGGGACGGGGATGTTGGACGTCTTGTATGAGTACTCTATGTTATCATGAGGTACATGAAGGTTGGAACGGGGATGTTGGACGTCTTGTATGAGTACTCTATGTTATCATGAGGTACATGAAGGTTGGGACGGGGATGTTGGACGTCTTGTATGAGTACTCTGTGTTATCATGAGGTACATGAAGGTTGGGACGGGGATGTTGGACGCCTTGTATGAGTACTCTATGTTATCATGAGGTACATGAAGGTTGGGACGGGGATGTTGGACGTCTTGTATGAGTACTCTATGTTATCATGAGGTACATGAAGGTTGGGACGGGGATGTTGGACGTCTTGTATGAGTACTCTATGTTATCATGAGGTACATGAAGGTTGGGACGGGCATCTTAAGGTTGGGACGGGGATGTTGGACGTATTGTATGAGTACTCTATGTTATCATGAGGTACATGAAGGTTGGGACGGGGATGTTGGACGTATTGTATGAGTACTCTATGTTATCATGAGGTACATGAAGGTTGGGACGGGGATGTTGGACGTATTGTATGAGTACTCTATGTTATCATGAGGTACATGAAGGTTGGGACGGGGATGTTGGACGTCTTGTATGAGTACTCTATGTTATCATGAGGTACATGAAGGTTGGGACGGGGATGTTGGACGTCTTGTATGAGTACTCTGTGTTATCATGAGGTACATGAAGGGTCCAGGGGAAAAGGGTATTTGTACATTTTCGGTTGAAAATGAGATAACGGCATGATCTAGGAGCTGATTGTTCTTTAAAACCCTTTACATCTCCGGGGAGAAAACCCCTATCCAATGTTTCGGAGGTCCGGAGAAAAAGGGTCCATTTCCAAGAGGAAGTAGAGAAGAAAGGTTTAATTAAATATTAAACGTAAACAAAATGCGCGCTTCGGAGGACCAAAATCGTTGCTGTTTTTTCTCCTTCCTCTCTCAACAGGTTGCTAATTCACCTCCTTGTTTTCAAAAGAGATTTTAATGTAGAAAAATAACTTTCCCTATCTGGGTTCTTTCTTCCTTGAAGTGCGATCTAAATGAATATGAGTCTTGTTAACACTAAAGCCCCCATAAAGACCCCAGCAAACCGGAGAGAAGTTTTGAAAAAAAAGCAAAATAAAACTGGTAACCATTTATTGAAGTCGATTTTAAAAATTAAATGGATTTTTACAACTTGACAAATTATTTGAGAGAATTCCAAGATTGTCTGCCTCATCAGATCATTTCATTAAGGCATGCGTACATTTCATTTATTATAGAAATGCTTTCATTGGATCTTACCAAGTCACTCCAAATTTTGTAGAAAAAATGTATGTGTCCAAGATGCCATTTGGAAACACCCAATATTTTTGCGAACATTACCAAGAAGTGTTCTGGCTGTGCAAGGGTTCCGGATATTATTACCTCGGATGGACCATCACCAGGTATAGCGTAAACTCTATGAGGGACAAAATCACAATTTATTTCTAGTAATTCAAGGTCTGCCATCATAGTTAAAAAGAACCGCAAATAGATACAGTACGGTAACAGCTGAGCTGTTATCGTCCTAGCAACGCATGCTGCCTAGACTTGCCTGCTCTCTTTAAAACCAACTCAAAATTCAAAACCCTCTAAAAATACTTAAAAATTTGAATATTAAAAAATCCTTTCTTAGCAAGTGTTTACGTTCTAAAGGGAGTGTCCATGCATAATTTCAGAATTTCTGTCAAGCGTCTTAGGCTGGGCGATGATGGGTCAATAAGTGATTGAGTGAGTGGTATTTGACGAATATATAGATGATCAATTTTCGAATAAATAATTTTTATTCTATTACAATTTTCATTCAAAGAAGTCATTTTTATTCAATAATGAACACAAATAAAATTTTACGTTAATCATTGAATGACTGAATAATGAAAGAAGTTATTATTCATTATTCCACCGTTCCACTACCAAACATCCAACACGCACACTCAAAATTCACCTACAAAAAGAATTGAAAAAAAACTCAACGTCGTAAAAAAGACGCCAAGTTACAGGCCCCTCCCAAAAACAGATTGATATCATAGTATTGGGCCAAGTTACAGGCCCCTCCCAAAAACAGATTGATATCATAGTATTGGGCCAAGTTACAGGCCCCTCCCAAAAACAGATTGATATCATAGTATTGGGCCAAGTTACAGGCCCCTCCCAAAAACAGATTGATATCATAGTATTGGGCCAAGTTACAGGCCCCTCCCAAAAACAGATTGATATCATATTATTGGGCCAAGTTTCAGGCTCGTAATACCTTGTCAAGAACCTAATAATACCCTCTCACTTATTAGTGCAATTCTAACTTGGCCAGTTTTCGTTAAATGGTGACGGCTTTAACTTAAATAGAGTTCATCCAAGCCGACATCACTTAATGATTGAAATAATAGTTCTATTCATTATTCTTAATGATTTTTTGCTGAAAATCCATTTTTTGGTGGTAACCACAGAATTGAAGCATGTAACACCGCCCAACCTACTAAACAAACATTGAACGTCATGTCTCTGTTATGTCGTCCCTACGATGTCAAAGTATCGAATTTGCAAATCGACGCAAACTAGAAAACGAACATATTCTATCCATTGACGAAGTAATATATTGAAAAATGGTCTTATTCGATACTTTATTTGAGGCATTAAAGGCCTTAATTCTAAAGGGGTTACAGTTGTGACAATTTGAGACAAGCCGTATCTTCCACAATCCAAGAGCAAAGTCTAGAATCTGAAAAACGAGATTTTGCATATTCGATATTTTGACATGGTAGGGAGGATATCATGAACTAAATTCTATAATTGCTAGTACTAATAAACTAATTGTGCAAATCTGAGAGCAAAGCTAGGGTTCATGGACTCCGATGAAGGCCAGAACTTGACGAGCTCAAAAGGAAATCATCAAAAGAAGCCGACAATGATCTTTCACTTATTATAACTATTAGTAGTCGAGAGTTAATCGCTGGTAATTCTACAGTAAATCTAGCTACGAATAAGCCACATCCTCTGGGAAACAGCCTCTTTATCTTGTCAGACATATAGCAATCAACTCAATTATTACAGTCTAATTCTTCAATAACTGACGGTGATAGTCAAATACTAGAATACACACAATATATATATATATATATATATATATATATATATATATATATATATATATATATATATATATACATACACCTTCTTATCTACCAAAGAGGTTCATTATAGCAACATTTCAAGGTGCGTAAAAAAATTCATGAAAAGTGCGTTAACAGCTCTCCAACTACTAGGGTATTTACGAAAAAAAAAAAAAAATCAGTCCCGTAACTGGCCACGAGGGCTCTGAGGGGCAGATACTATAGAGGTATTTGATTCATGAACATACGGCACACTAGGGAGATAGTGTGGTCAGTACTATGCTCCGGCCGCCTGATTTTCCCCTTGGCTGCTTCGACTGCTAGAGTCATTAGCACCCAAGGTACCCATTATTAAATTAATTAAAGGCTGGGTCGTCCTAGGGACGGTCAGGGAGGCCAAATTCAACCCATGAACGAAGAAAATAGAAGAAAAAATCTTTAGTGCTTGCTCGGGATTTGAACTCAGGTCCTCCAACTTATTAGTCCAGTGCTCTACCACTGAGCTAACCTAATCCCAGGGTATTTACGAAGCGTAGTCATAAGAGCGCCGTCCAATGCATACTCCATGTGGTGTATTCGGGGAGGGAGTCCAGGGGATTACTAAATTTCTAAGTCTTAAGAAAAGTATTAATCCAATAGAGAATAATGGACGTATTTAATCCCGAGCCGGCGAAACGGTTTCTAATTAAATCATGAATGCATTAGCAAGCTTTATTCGCCAATAAACCCACGGCCTGGTTCTACCTTCTCCCTCGAAGCAATTCTCCATCGGATTAAGGATTCAGGTTAGTTTGGTGATTGGTGATTACGTTCTTCGTGATTTGCAAGTAACTGATAGTATATATCACTTCCCAGTCACAGGAACAGGATCTGACGTAAGCGGATAAGGAAGAGAGGAACGGAGTGTGAGGGAAAAATATGAATACTAATGCTTCTCTTATCGTAGTGTAACAGTTAAAAATTAACTGTTACACTAAGATTTTGGCACAATAGGCCTTGTTGGCCTCGGTGCAGCTCCCTCTATGTGGGCACCCGTTTTAATAATAATAATAATAAGATTTATTTTTGAGACTGATATACTTCCGGAAGATTGATAGGCCTCTCAACTCCTCCTTCATACCTCCAACATTCAACCTAATCGAAGGTTTCTAGGCTTATTAGGTGGTATTTCTTAAATTAATTACTCTTTTATACTTCACTAGGAGTTTATTACTGACAAGGTGTTGCTAGATAGGATTGGGTCGGGACCAATGTAGGCACTATGTCCGCCGCTTTCGGTCTACGGATATCGGATCGGATTAGAGGAAATACAGCTCCAATGTTGGAGGAGTCCTCGACTTTCAGTGATCTCCTCGCCGTACTTAAACTCGTCTTTTATCATTTTCATTTTTATTTTGCTTACAATGATTATTAATTTTTATTTAGGTTGAATTAGTTTGGCGTTTAAATAATTATTTTATGTTGAAAAACTTAACAAAAAAAAACAAAACAGGTTTTCTAAGTTTAAATAAACACGATTATAAGATCTTGATACTTCAGGACTAAAAGTGAACTGATTTTGCAAATAAATGCTTTTAGGAATGTACAGAAGTATAAAAACAAACGGTAATTTGACGTGGGTTGACCGGGTAAATGGGCGGAGAAGGCAACGAGTTGTAATTCGACATAAAACGACCAAAAACTTCATTCAACTGTCATCTAGTAATAGGCAGGAATACTAGAAGTACAATACGGTAACGCTAGATAGCACTAAAGTCGAGAAATGAGAAGATAAAGAATGCAAAAGATAAGCCGAGCTGTCGACTGCTGTACAAGTCCACGGTATGTGGGTCCCGGCAGCTCTCGACTGCTGGAGCAGTCCATGGTACGGAAAGGGTTAATCAGTACTGGTTAAATTTAATAATAAATTTACGATTTTTCCAAGATGTCATTTGGAAACACCTTTTATATTTCCGAGCAATACCTAGAAGTGTTCTGGGTGAGGAGGCTGTGCAAGGGTTCTATTTAAAAATTTGAATCTCAAAAAATCCTTTCTTATTGAGTGTTTACGTTCTAAAGGGAGTGTCCATGCAAAATTTCAAATTTTTCTGTCGTGGTTTGTGCTGGGCGAAGATAGTAAGTGAGTGAGTGAGTTGCATTTGACAAATATATAGTAGATTAAAAATAATTAAATTCTAACTATAACAATTATTGGTTACATGAATTAGCAATAACTATCAGTAACTAACTATGTTTACCGAAAACACCCTTCGACATAAAGTGGTAATTGCGTCGCTAGGGTAACGAGGACTAATTGGTGTTGCCGCCACATTCCCTGATCCCGTTCACAGATGGCGAAAGCTCCCGGCCATTAACCGAAATTAATTTGGCATTGGAGCAAATGTTGTCAAATACTTCCATCCGGTTTGATGTAATCGCTAGTTTTTCATCCGTTCGGCCGAGTTTACAATGACATCAACAACGCCATGAATATATATTAGGCTAAGATCGACTTCGTACAAAATAATCGACATTTCAAATACTTGATTACATTCAAGAATATTAATAAAAAGTCCGACTCGCAGGAACTGCATCATCTTAGCGCGGTTCCGTTCTTATCTCTAGACTCATTTAAAATGATTAAAATAGAAGATGTTATTATTTTGGGTCCACATTTCTAGAAAGCATGAAGATTAGATAGTTAGCCGTCGAGGTGATAAGTAAAGATGGAATGGTTGGGATTCGGCTAAATAAACCTCAATACGATTTTTGTTAAAAAATCTATATTTAGGACGTTTTGGCTAGTCAGTGGTAGCCTTCGTCAGCAATGAAAGTGCCGGGAGGTAGAGGAGGACCAAAGTTGACAGTTCCATCTTTACTCTCAAAAAAGGTGTTATTTACGATCTTACCTGGGTGGGTCCCCGCCCTAGGAAGGACTCCGCTAGGCATTTGAAAAGCTATATTATCTTGGAAATCCATATCTCTAAGATTAAATTGTTTTTCTTAGTTTTCTTAACCTGATTTGTTATCAAATACATTATCCAACTATAAGCAGTTAAAAAATAACAAGGAATAAAAACAGACAAAAAGAACAGTTCGAATAAGGGAAATCAATTACTTAAAAGTTTTAAGCACTTATTTCTCTGATTGACATCGTCTAATCAAAACTTTCAGCAGAACCTTTTTTGTAGAGCATTTAGTAAGCTTTTTAATGGTATTCTTCCGTTTCCCAAGATACTCAACCTTTTTCGAGATATTAAGGAAGGTATACAAAGTTACCAAAACTTTTTATTTCTGTTAATAAAATATTTTATTCTAACCCTTCCTTTACTCTAAACGTAACAAAAATTTCAACATATTAGTTTTGATGAAAGTAGAACATGCAGAAAATGTTTCAACTGTATCCCATAATTCTAAGTACCAAAATCAAAGACAAAGAACCCTCCCTAGGAAGGACGCTAGGCAGTTGAAAAGCTATATATCTTGGAAATCCATATCTCTAACATTAAATTGTTTTTCTTATTTTTATTAACCTGTTTTATTTTCAAATACATTATCCAACAATAAGCAATTAAAAAATAACAAGGAATAAAAAACAGACAAAAAGAACAGTTCGAATAAGCGAAATCAATTACTTTAAAGTTTTAAGCTCTTATTTCTCCGATTGACATCGCCTAATCAAAACTTTCATTAGAACCTTTTTTTTTAGAGCATTTAATAAGCTTTCTAATGGTATTCTTCCGTTTACCAAGATTTTCAACCTTTTTCGAGATATTAAGGAAAGTAAACAAAGTTACTAAAACTTTTTATGTCTGTTAATAAAATATTTTATTCTAACCCTTCCTTAACTCCAAACGTAACCAAAATTTCAACATATTAGTTTTGATGAAAGTATAACATGCAGAAAATGTTTCAACTGAGTCCCGTGATTCTAAGTACCCAAACCAAAAACGGTATTCAAAAAATATTTTTCCAATTTTCTCGAAAATGGTTAAAGCTATCGCTTTGAAAACGGTTTCATTCGTTTTCCTAGCCCAGGAATCATATAAAACGAGTACTTAGAAGCTTATGAACTCAAAAACGTAAGCGTTACGATTTTTTTTGCGCGAATTTCGCCCCAAACGCCATCTCCCAGTAGGCGGATTTTGCTGGTTAACGAACTTGACCTTTCAAATTGGACGAAGGATTTTTGTACCAAATTTCATCAAAATCGGACCATTCGTCTTCTATCTAGAGAGCGAACAGACAAAAAAAAAAAATATATATATATATATATATATATATATATATATATATATAAATAAATATATACATATATATATATATACAAATTTGAACCACCGTTATTTTCGGTCTCTAGGGGTTCTGTAACGCGAAATTTTCTAGTCGGCACTTCCGGATTGTTTCATTGTATCAACCCTATAAGCGGGGTTCCTCCCTATGGGGGAGGGAGGAACCGCGCTAAAAGAACGATCAAATGAAGAAATACATCACAAATAAATACTAAGAAGATATGAACGTGATTGTCTGTTTGTATGTTTGTTCCTTATACATATCTACAACGATTAACCGATTCTGACGAAACTTGGCAGAAAGGTTGTTCTTGATGCAGGAAGTATCATAGGCTAGGTGAAAAAAGTCTACAAGCTGTCTGTCTGTATGTTTGTTCCTTATACAAATCCACACCTTTAGACCAAACTTGGCATATATTTATGTCTTGATCCGGGGGGTGTTATAGGCTAGGTTAAAATCGTCTAGGACTCACAGTTCGGAGGTCAAGGGCTCGAATTTTAATATTACTTATTTGGTTTCTAATTTATTTTGGTTTTTCTAGATGCAGAAAGTTGTTGTAGCGTGGCACGCCGGGTAACAGCTAGTATACATTATAATACATGAATCACAAATGAACACATATTATATCTACAGATCTGCCGCAAACAAAAGAACGTGGTAGTGCGCACGCATACTTGATGCATGTCTTATTTCTGAATCGGGTGAGTGCGGCCCCTAGTTTTATGTTAATCCGTTCTCGAGATACTGAATTTTTCGTTTTTTTTTTTTTGCCATTCGGCGAAACCCACTGTAAGTCGGGCTCATGGGCTGGTAGTGGTGGGGGAAGAATTACCTCCCCTCCGACCACGCCCCTGCTTGTTCTTTTGTTTGCGGTCACGATATTGTCACACATTAGTGTAGAACTTTTTGAAACGCGCCTGAGACCTTTTTTAAATCGTTTGGCGCACTTTTTGCGTCATCGGTCCGAAATCGGTCTAGAAACAAACAAGTTTGAACCGGTGGCCATCGGATCGGATCGGGACCAATGTAGGCACCTCCATTGAGATGCATGTGTTTGTTTTTCTTCCGACTGTCTGTGGCTATCACATCGGATCGGATCGGGACCAATGTAGGTGCACCATAAGAATCTAAACACTTTTAAATTCTTATTAAAAAATAATAATAATACGTACTGATAAACATGTTATAATCTAAGTAATACATGTTGTATTTTCCCGCGGCCTTCTTATCCTGGTGTAATCTTGTTTGATCTCCTTTAATAACTGGTTTCTGAATAGCTTAATACCTCTTGGATTATAAAGGATTGGTGTTTGACGGGTGATTTCTACAAGAGATAGTTAGCTGCATTATGTCAAAGCTGTAACCTTAACATGTCTTGATCGAATTCCAGTCCGTCAGCATAGCTTCGTAAATGAAGGAGAACCAGAAGGGTTAGGGGTGAGTCACTCTCTGCTGGTGGAGGAGGTCTGATCTTGTCCAAGTACTTACCGATAGCTTGTTTTGTATAAGGATAATTATTGTCAATATGGTAAAGTGTTGTATTTTAATATTAAATTTCCACTTTTGTTATTGTAACTTTTTTTTTTTTTTTTTTCTTTTTTTTACGGAGCTTCGACGTCTAAGCCATTAGCGCCGACATCCAGACGAGGAATTTTCACAACGAGCCGTGGGATGAGAAAATTCCTGCCGTCTGTGGGGAACCCACCATCTCCCGCTTATGAATCCAAGGCGCTAGCCACTAGACCACGGGAGACCCCCTTACATTAACTGTTCTAAAAGAGTGTTATTTACCAGCATTATTTCCCTACATAGTTTTGTCTAAACAAAAGTTTCTGACCATTTTTGCGCTATTTTTTGTTCATGCCGTAGGAAAAAATTCATTCTGGTGACATTTTCAAAATCTGTATCGAATTTCCTTTAAGATCTCGCATACCTTGTGGAAAAATTTCTCAAACCAAATTCTTTTTTTTCATTTAGTGAATATTATTGTCCACTTTATTTATGTATATTATAAGTACAATTTCATCTAAAGTGTTTCGACCATTCGAAGCACTTTAGATGAAAGTGGTTCTCGTAATTGTTTTTCAGGTTTTATCATTTTTCTTAGAAACAAAGTAAAAACGACATATGAGCCAAAGTTTTCGAAAAATCATTCCTCACCCGTGCCACCTCGCTATGGAATTCCTTACCTCTGTTTGTCCGCCATTCTACCAACCTAGAAACCTTTAAATCCCGACTCTTTACCACCTTCTATCCCAGCAAGTGTAACCCAATCCCTAGTTTATATTGAAGCTGTACATTATATACTGGTAGTATTTATAATTTTATATATTAAATTCATTATTATTTTGTAATTTCAAAATTATTCCTATGGGACTTGTGTCCGAGAATAAGAATAAAACTTTTCATTTCAAAGTATTCCCTAAGTTTGGTCGTTTCATTCGGGACACGCTGTAGAGTATTTCGAATATAAATGTAGTCAAATATTACTTTTATATCATTTGATTATAATATATCTTCTAGACAACTAATTGAAATATATAGTGTGCACAAGAAACTCAATAAAATATATAAAATTAACAAAACATGCGAAATGTTAATATTCAAACATTAATAAACCTTCCAATAATAAATTTTCTGTTTATTGAATTACAATAATTGACAAAACTCTTGTAGCAACAGACAGAGTTGAGTTAAGCTGAATTATTGGCATATGGGAAGTTATGGATTGTAATTACTGTAAAAACGCTCAGGAATATAACCATATTGAAGAGTATTGTTTGTAAAATGGCGAAGAGCTATTATAAAGCCCGTAAACTCCATAGAGTAATAAAAGCTCCTATAAAGTTCTTTGTTTCCCTAAATTGAAAGTTTTAAAAAGCAATCTTCCTAATAGGCCATTGAAATGCTACACGACCATTAATGTTTGAAGAGTTTCCTCACAAATCCCGACCAAGGCCGTTTTCCCAAAACAACAATGAGATAAAAGCAGAGAATTATTTGCGGAAAAGCCCTTCTCGCACGCCCAGAATAAATTAGAACTATTGTTTTTAAAGTTTCAACAATTATATGCCTGGGCATGCTTCGGGACGGTAGAACAATAAAGCTTGGGGGATGTCTAAGGCATTCATAACGCGTTCCCTTCCTTACTTCTTATGGAGGAAACCCGCTATTGTAGGTCCACTCCATGACGCAATCAGACTATAGCCTGTTCAGATAGACGGAAAAGGTCAATTCCGCATGCGCGAAATTTAGTTGGGAATACAGTAGAACTTGGATAATTCGAACCCCTAGGGACTGATAAAAAAGTTCCATCCAAACTTCGAATTACAAAACTTTACATTAAGGGTTAAAAATCGAACTTCATATTTTTTACATTTTTTAATTTGAAAAAAATACATTTTATTTAAATAAAACAAACATATCACAAATTGATGATTACGTAGGCACATAAGAAATAAATAATTGATCGAAATAGTAAAAATAAAAGTCTATTATTTTGAAAAAGTCATTTTCATGGAGAAGAATTTTTTGGTAAAGTGTTAGGAGGAATTCCAAATTCCTTGGCAATTTCAGATTTTTTCTTTATTCCTTTTTCAACTTCTTTAATCGCAGCTATTTTCCCTGACAACGTTAAAATTCTATAACTTCTTGGCTTCGACATCTTAAATCAACAACTCACAGAACTACACTGCACACCGGAAATTCAAGGCAGAAACAATACAAAAGATCTAGGCACTGATTGACTTATATCATAATACAAAATGAAGATCGGAAGGACGGTGGAAAGGAATTCTATGATAAAACGACAGGATGGTGTATGTAACTACAACGCCTGGAAGGGAGGAAGCGCGACCCACCACTTTGCAGAACTCCTAGAGTCCAAGAACTAGACTATGAGACCGCCGCGCTTCTTGTCCTGGAACCCCTACATCCGTATCTTACTATCCTTCTTACCCGAGGGCAGAATATTTTCACAAGATTCAAGATCGACCGCGTCTCTGTCCACTTCCCATTTGAGGTACAGACTCGTAAAAACTTCGAATTATCCAAAATTTTATTCGAATTAACCACGATTTTTTTACATTGTTTATGCCCTAAATTCTAGGGACCGAGAGAAATATTCGAATTAAAGACGATTTAGAATTATCGAAGTTCGAATTATTCATGTTCCACTGTATTCCCAGAGGTTCCAACCGCAAACCATGGGCGTATATAAAAGGGGGCTGAGGGGGCTGCAGCCACGTTTGGTGAAAACATTATTTGTGAGAAAAGCCTATAACAAGGAAAAATGCCTTCTACATTTACCGTACCCACCATTTTACACTAAAATATTCTACATTTTCCGTACCCCTCAAATGCCTAGGTTCCCTTCAGTTGGGCCTAGGGGGCCCAAGAGCCCCCTCCCCCAAATTAGTTTCTATATTCGCTAGTGTTGCATACTCCCATTTCAAGTAACAAAAAGATACTTGAAACATTATAAAAACCGTTTATGTCTCGTTTAGTACTAATGAAGGCTGTGATATGTCATGCAAGGGAAATAATGTTTAATATTTATCAATACTTATCCAAATCTAAGACTAAACACGCTTTAACCCAATAATAACGTTATAACAGAGAGAAACAGCCAATTTCTCTCAATTTTTGGAAGGGGGAATAACTTTTCCAACAATTTCTTTGAGTTACTTTTTATGGCTTCCGGACAGGACAATGGTTTCCCACAGCTTAGCCAACAAAAAATTAGTAATCACTAATTTCTTCAGACAAGGTATTTGAAAGTAACAAAACTCCATTCGACGTTTTTTGATAAAAGGGAGCCAATCGTTCAAGCTATCCCTCGATTAAACTTCCACTTCATTTGCAGAAATTTAATGTTTACTAGATGTAAACGTTTTCCTGAACGCAGTGAATCTGTGGGCTGAGGAAAAAATCGCAAGACAACTTTGATTTATTAAGAAAAACTGAAGTGCATTATTTGGCACCGAGAAAGTATCTTCTATCAATGGGTTTAGTGAATTAAATCACTGTTTTCTTGAAGAAAATGTGGTCTCTTTTATGATGGCGTAATTACAATGTAATTAGCATAAACAGTTTTTGAGCAATCCTTTCTTTTAGCACTTTCCTCCGAAGGAAAGTAGCTATATATGCATATATATATATATATATATATATATATATATATATATATATATATATATATATATATATATGTCTGTTAACACGATAGCGACCAGAGTTTTTGTTTTTTCGTCACGAAACTTGGTATATAGCATTCAATTAGCAAACGATTGAACGAGTTCGTTAACCACCAGAGTCGGTCCACCGGAAGGGGTTTACCCCGAAACCAAAACACTAATTTGACTATGTCAGCCGTAATATTTGTTATATTTCAACGAAACTTGGTATTCGTAGTGTTAATATAGAGAGAAAAGTGAGATATAAAAATGAACTAAATCGGTTCATTAGAAGGGGGGGGGGGGGGGTTTACTCAGGACCCACAATACCAATTCGTAACTACCAGCCGTGATTTGTGGTATATTTCGACGAAACTCGGTATTCGTAGTGGTAATCTACAGGTAAATATGTGTTGTAAAAATAAACTGAATCGGTTCATTAGAAGGGGGGGTTTACTCCAGACCCAAATTCCTAATATACTCATACCAGTCGTAATTTCTGCTGTATTGTAACGTAACGCGGTATACGTCGTGGGTAACTCATGAGAAAGAAGTGTTGTAAAAATGAGCTGAATCGGTCAATCGGAAAGCGGGGGTTTAATTTGTATAATATTTCAATAGAAAAGCCCGCCAAACGTCGGTTCACAAAGCCGCCGCAAGGAGCGCTTTCTACCACTAGAGTGACTGTATCCTGTTCCTGCGTTAGATCAAAATACGATAATATGAGGTTTTTTGTATTTATTACGTAGTGTAATAGGTACCATGTGTAAACATAACTCTGGAAGCAAATTAATAATTGATCAGTTACTCATTACAAATTTAAAAGAGAACTATTCATGTTTTTATTTTATTTATGTAGGATATTTTAAGCAAATTGTTCTGGAAAGCAGTCTACACTACCCAAATTCTGAGGAAAGTGCTTAGTTATGCAGCTCCTGTGTGACGGACATTTTAAAAAAAGAAATATGTCAACATTAAAAAAACAGAAAATTGGGCATAACTCCTTTGCCGTTGGAAATCGGACCATACTTCAAATGAACTTTTTTGTTGTAGATTCTTTCTTCAATCACCTCCTAGAGTTTGGCTATTTAGACCTGAATCACCCTGTATACAATGTGTCCCGAATTAAAATGGGAAAACTTCAGGAGCGTGTTGGGGAGGAAAAAACTGAGACAAAACTTTACAAAAATTTTTGTATTTAATTATTTAAATTTTCATTAGAAAAAATTGTCATTTCTAATTATTTCAAGAAACCAATTACTAAAATTCCATCTCTTGATGCTGATTAGTTTTCGTGTACGGTTTCTGCAACGGTAATGCTTTAGAAGCGGTGCGAGAGTATGCGCGCCGATTCACAAATAGAAGAATGCTTAATCTACGAGTCTTTTTGTTAACTTTTAATAGACTACAAGAGTCTGTGTCATAGTGAAGGCGACCAATTCCAGGCATTAAGAGCAGATCGTCGGAGAAGAAATTGAGTCCAACGCCTGGATTACGAATATCGCAGCAGGCAATATGACGAACTTTAAAAGGTGATAATCGCCACCCGGTTTGCGTTTTTCTCCAAAATGAAGCAAAAACGAGCAAATCTCCAAAGAACTTTTTGTCGTTTGTCGTAGTTTTTTGGTCCCCATCACGCTTTTGAAGTTTTACCATTTAAATTCGGGACACCCTGTATATATATATATATATATATATATATATATATATATATATATATATATATATATGTATATATATATATATATATATATATATATATATATATATATATATATATATCAGGCTGTACCGTATGAAATGTTATTCCTTGTTATTTTTTAATTGCTTAAAGTTGGATAATGTATTTGACAATAAAACAGATTAAGTAAAATAAGAAAAACAATTCATTGTTAGAAATATATCAGGCTGTACCGTATGAAATGTCAGTTTTGGATTTGCCGATTTCGAAACTGTCATGGCTCCTACTCCGAGTTCTTTGGCATATTCCCTAGTGCTTTTTGAGGGACAAGCTTCGACCCTTTCTTTCGGGTGGTCATTGTCAAGCTTGGTTTCTGGCCTTCCTCGCTCCTCGTTGTCAAGGTCAAAATTTCCACTTCGAAACCCGGAAAACCACCGGTAAACAGTTCTTTCATTCACCGTTCCCTCCCCGAACGCCGTGTTAATCTTCATACACGCCTCATCAGCGCTATGACCGAGAAAAAAATTCGTAACGAAAAATAATACGGATTTCCGTTGAAGTCATAATTTAAGTTTTATTTTTTTCTCTAAGGATCGTTCTGACAACACAGTACGCAAGTTACTGATTAAATAATAGGAATAAAAGAGCTTTAATTCTATATGAATAACAATGATGTTTGTAAATAATGAAATAAAAAAGGGAAAGGATTAAATCGCAAAGTAAACAAAACTGACATTTCATACGGTACAGCCTGATATGTATATATATATATAACGTGAAGGAGCGTGGATGTGTGTATATAGCCCCTATGAGAAGCATATACACACACACATATATATATATATATATATATATATATATATATATATATATATATATATATATATATATATATATATATATATATATATTGTTGGTAACATGCTACACGGAGTGAGAAGGGACCGCTAAGTAGGGCAACGGAAGTCTGGTGAGTTGCTAGCCTTGCCTCTGATCTCTCCTTTCCCTAGTGGGGATCAGGAGTCTAGAATCGCGGGCTGGTGTTGTAGGCGGTGATTCGATACAAATCTTATATCGATAGTAGGTCACTAGATAGAGCATCGATGTATTGAGTTTAAGTCATTAATCCCCTTAGCACGATAAGTTATGAAATTGGTTTTATAATATTTATTTCCTTTTTTTAATGTATGCTATTTACATTATGTTTACATTTTTACAAGTAAAATGAAAACGTAAATAAACTCTTGAGCATAGCGCTGTTCCGTATATATTTCAAGTGACACTAGTAAAGAAATTGAAACAGTTATTGGTAGGTTTTGACCTTTCGTGCTTAAATTTTACCGCTACTGCTCATCAAAAACCTCTTTATTCCATTTTTGTATTATTTCCAAAGAGAGCTCTGTATTTTGCCAACACCTATGTTATTGTGCACTTTATTTGTAACTTTTAATATGAGTTCTAGTAAGTAAGTAAGTAATAAACACTTAAAACGTCAACAAACATTTGAAAACAAGATACTCCGAATACAGCCATACCTACAGAAAATTGGAGGTTCATCCATTTTTCACTCACATGGAAAAGCTAGTGCGAAAATACCTTCAAACTCTTCCAGACTCCAGCAGTGCCGTATTTTACCTCAGCTGGGACAAATAACATTTTACATAATAAAAAACAGACTTTAATAGGATATTTCAAATATTTAACCTGAAAAAATGAAAGACAAAAAAATCATGTTTGTATTGGTCCAAATGAAATTATTTTGTTTTTATACTCTAAAAATAAAACATTTTTAGTGAATTGTAAGTTAAGATTTCATTTCATCTATAGCCTATATGACAACGGTTTATATATGTATATATATATACATATATATATATATATATATATATATATATATATATATATGTGTGTGTATATTGTGGATCTATTTTGTAATAGTGAGTAATGTAGCAATTTTCCATTCTTCCCTTCTATTACAAGGGATTGTATGAAACAGGTTTCTGCTAATGTCATCTCCTAATGAAGCCGTATCATGACCTCGTTTCTTGTCCCGCCATTTCTACACGGCTACCAACATAATTCAATTTCTAAGACAATAGTAGTAAAATAAGTTATAAATTTTGAAATGAAAAGGAAATTGTTAGAAATCACCTGTTGCCCTAGTATAATCGATTAGAAACAGCTGATCTGCTGCAGCCATGATTCTTGACGTGGCACTGGACTAATACGCTGGAGAAACAGAGTTCAAATCTCCAGCACCAGTAAAGATGAAAAGTTGTTGAGCTTATCTTCTAGTGTCTTCGTTCATGTGTTGGATTCGGCCAGCCTGATCGTCCGTAGGCCAGCCTTTTATTAATTTAATAATGGGTACATGCAGAGGGGAAAATCAGGCGGCCGGAGCATAGTACTGACCAAGCTATCTCCCTACATTACCGCATGGTCATGAAGTAGATACCTCTATAGTATCTGCCCGTTTGGCCTGTTACGGGACTAAAAAAATCCTCTATCCTCCCACTCATAAAACAGCCTTCTTTGGCCGTTCCTTCATCTCCCGAGCCTCCTCCTTCTGGAACTCTATCCCTCATTCCATTCGACACTCTCCTTCCTTGTCTGTATTTAAATCCCGCCTCTTTGCTTTTCTCTTATCGTCCCAGGAAGACGCTTTTTAAAAATTTACCTCAATTGCAATATTTCTCAAGATTGATATTTGTCAAAAAGGGTTACATTTAATATGGCAGGTGATCCAATTTCAACAACTTTCCACGTTTTCCGTTATTTCGCTGTAGATTTTTCTCGTATTTTTTATTCAAGAGGAATGAACAGTGAAACATTGGAGCGTTCACCTTCAAAATCACTACTCGGCTTGCGAAAGGTATTCGGCAATAATTAAGTTTCGACAGGCATTCTGCAGGCTTCCTCAGGTTTTGTTTAGATAGAACCAGCACAATATCTCTAGAATCGTCGTTTATTACCACACCTACAGCGTCTTATCCAAAATACATAAAAATCATTGAATATCCTAGATGTTTATGAAAGTAAAAAAAGTCCGACTCGCAAGAACTGCGTCATCTTAGCGCGATTCCGTTCTTACAACTAGTGGCTTTATGAAAGCTTGGAATATAAACAGTTATTATATTGATAAGACTTTTTCTGAAATACTTTTATGGCCCCAGATACGTGACAGATGGCAAGGGTACCTTTACCTGGAATAATTACAACCCGCCCTTCCAAACGTTCGTTCTGAGAAAAAACTATTACCAAAATGTTTCTATTACAAAGGCGTTTTCTTTTCTTCTTTTACTATAATACTAATTTTACAGATAAGTGCAATTTAAAACAAAAAACAACCAATTAAAAATTGAGTTAAACAACTACAAAACCCCGTTCAAAAGAACCAATAAACACATTTGAACTTTTAAGCGCTTATTTCTCCGATTGACATCGCCTAATCAAAAATGCTTCATGACCTTTTTCTTTGTAGAAAATTTAGTAAGCTTTCGAATGGTTCCCTTTCACTCACCACGATTTTCAAACCGTTCTGAGGGAGGGAGGAACCGCGCTAAATATGCTCTTTGTGCAACTATTGCGAAACATTGCTGGAGCATGGATTAACGACGCTACGTGCCAGCTTAGCCAACATTCTAGCTACCGTCAAGAACATAGAACTTAGCCATCATTCTAGCTACCGACAAGAACATAGAACTTAGCCAACATTCTAGCTACCGTCGAGAACATAGAACTTAGCCAACATTCTAGCTACCGTCAAGAACATAGAACTTAGCCAACATTCTAGCTACCGTCAAGAACATAGAACTTAGCCAACATTCTAGCTACCGTCAAGAACATAGAACTTAGCCGTCTAAAGATTACATTTTCGTTATGCCCTTTACTATTAGATAGAACCACCTGTTGAATGCCTTGTTGCACCAGGCATTATTGCACCTCCTTTGGTACCTATTGCACTTCATAATGTGCGGAATAAACCTTCAACCAGTCCTTCTATGTGCTACTTATGTTTTCCACAATATTAACTTTCTCTCAGCTGAATAGCCTTTGTGCACCATCAAGCTTTATATGTCGCTACAATTTCCTGAGGAAATGTTGTAATAAGTTGTCATTAAGTGGTAATGCTACCTTGTGCCATCGAAATCGAGGTAATTTTCTCCAATTTATAAATAAAAAATAAATCGATATTTTTCAATTCTTTATATCGAACGTTTTATATGGGATGTTAAAGTATCCAAAAAAAAAGGTTCAATTCCTCGAAAAAAAAATGGCTGCGCTGTTTCTGACGAACGGTAACTCTCTTTTCACGGGCGATAATCTGCAGGTAGTAATTTTTAATCTAGAACAAAAAACTATAATTATTTTGAAAGAAGATGGTTAAATCTAGTTAAGTACGCAGGATTTTTAAGAAATATTACTTTGTTCAAAAACGGTGAGAAATTATTTATTTTCTATTAAAAAAATTGTCGAAAATCGTTATGAATCGAAACCAATTCTATGTACTTTACGTCAGAGTATAGCCCAATTTGAAAAACATTATTTTGCGAAAACGAATTTAAAGTTTAATGTTCTGAAATGTTCATTTTTTTTTACTATTTAATTTTTCTCTTATACTTTCTTGTAATAAATATTTTTAAAAAATGGGTTTTAATTTAATAATTGATTGAAAGAAAGACCAAAAAAAAAAACAAAAAAAAAAAAAAACGTAAAAATTAAATAGGAACCATGATGATTAGATAGTTAGCCTTAATTTTTATTATGATGATTAGATAGTTAGCCGTCGAGGTGATAAGTAAAGATGGAATGGTTGGGATTCATCATGATGATTAGATAGTTAGCCGTCGAGGTGATAAGTAAACATGGAATGGTTGGGATTCGGCTAAATAAACCTCAATATGATTTTTTTTTTTTAAATTCTATATTTCGGACGTTTCGGCTACTCATTGGTAGCCTTCGTCAGCTAAAATGACAAAAAAAGAAATTAATACAGAAACAAAAAAAAGTTTATAATTGTGATAGGTAACAGAACTATAAATACAATTAACTTATAAAAGAACATATCGTCTTAAATTCTTAGAATGAGTAGAATGAAAAAGTAAATAGGTACAATAATTGATTTTAATAGTAATTAGTAACATTAATTGATTTTACAAAGAAATAAGAAACTACATACCAATGACAAATATAGTAGCTAATAGTAACATTAATTAATTTTACAAAGAAATAAGATACTACATACCAATGGAAATGCCGAGCGGCAGAGGAAGACCAAGGTAGACAGTTAAGTAACCATTGTGAAAGAGTCTAAGGAAAAAGGAATCTACTGGGGTATATGTAACTGAAAACAGCAGGTGGTGGGAGAAAAGTCGGTAAGGATCAAAAGGCATGTTTATGACATTTTATGACAGGAAAGGAGAAAAAGGTGTTAATGGAAGGATACACAAGGGGCATGGTAAAAATCTAGGTGGGAGGTCGGGAGAGTATTTGGAAAATATTAGCGTACATAGGAGAAATGCCTTGTTGGTCAGTTTTGTAGTTTATATTGTTTTTGTTTAAGTTTATGTGTACACATTCCGAGATCTGTAGTCTTTTTTTGTTTCGTTGTGTAGAAAGAATTTTCGTTTCGTCGAAGTTAAAAGTGTGTTTTTGTGTAATGGCGTGTTTTGCAAGTGCAGATTTATCTATTTCTTTATTAGTGATGGTTCGTTTGGTATAGAGGGTTTTGAGTTTGTTGGTAGTTTTCAATCCAAAATTTAGGGAAGGGTAGGATTTTTTTATTGTCTTTGTAAGTTTATCAGTCAGTACAGGTGTAAATGGTAGAGATCGGAACATTTGGGAACTGGGAGTTAGGGAAGAATTGGGAGAGACAGTGTTGGAAGGTTGGGATTTTACTTTTTTAACAAGGGATTTTATGAGGTTGGGGGGAAATTGGTTGCGTGCCAATATATCTGAGGCGATATTAATATTTTTATTGTGGAAGGATGCATGGGATAGGGAGAGGACTCGGCGAAGGAGATTTCTGGCTACATTAATCTTGAGGTAGTAAGGATGGGATGAATGAAAATTAAGTAACCGTCCCGAGTATGTGGAACAAAATCATATTGAGGTTTATTTAGCCGAATCCCAACCATTCCATCTTTACTTAAATAGTAACCAATCGCGTTCACTCGGCATCGGAATTTCACTCAGAAAAAGATATTTTTTGCCCATTTAAACAAATTTTCCTCGCAAAAACACTCTTGAAAATCATTTTCTATTAATTAAGAATGAATATTAGCCCATAAAAAATGTTAAAAAGCAAAGTTATCAATGTAAGTATTGCCCCTTAAAACCTTCATAACCAAGATTTAAGTCTCAGAAATGTTTATCTGCTTATGTTAACCTAATCATAATAAACAAATTTGAACTCCATGTAACAAGTGTGTTTTATCTTGTTGATGTACAGAGATTCTTTTCTTTTAATGGTTTCAAATAATATTTATTTATATACGGAGCTTCACAACAGCAAGGCGATTTGCTCACATAAATGTTTAATAAAACTGTAGCAGAACATATGTTACTATTAACACATATGAGGAGCTTAGTATCAAAGTTGGACAACTCCACTTTTGCTTTTTTTACAGGAGAGGCAAAAAACCATTTCTACTATATTGATTTCAGTATCATGGTGATTTTTTTATGTTATTCTTATAGGCCTCAGAAACATTATTTCAAAGGCACTACAAAATTATATAAGTATTAAGGCCGTAATTACACTTTAAATAGTGGAGTTGTCCATGTTTGAAACCAAGTCATGGAGTTGTCTGTTTTTGAAACCAAAGGGAGCCATTTGAAAATTGAACCTATCCTCTTTTGAAACCAAACAAATATGAATTTGGTATGCTCGAGGGTGTTTTAATATAATGTAATTATGTCTAAGGTATTAGATCAAAATTATATAGTTCAATATTACATGAAAAATGTTATTTAAATACAGTTTGACAAAACTGAAATGAAACTAAATTATCCTTATTTTATTAAGTTCAGAAAAAAAGTGGTACTTAGCTATCCTCTTCGCACAGTTTTACCTATAACTACATGTATTGAAGTGGCTGTGCTATACTTTTCATCGCCGTACTCAGCCATACCTGTGCACAGCTAATAAAATAAAGTTATCAATTAGCGATGCGATTATTTTATGAAAAACGAGTTAACCATTATTATTTTCTGCAGAGAGTTGTTGAAAAGTTTTTAATAGAAAATAACTGAACATTAACGATGAGATCTATTTAATATCTAGTGTGAAACTGTCAATATTTATTTGTTATACGCGAAAATGTAAATAAAAAGGAATATGTCGAGAACAGTGACCAGTACTACATTAGCTGTTAATTTATTCACCTGAGGTCTTGAAAATATATTTGGAAGGATACATAGTTCTTCCACTTGAGTAAAGTATGAATATTTTAAATTAAATACCGGCTGTTTTTCACGGTTGTTGTTATATAAAGCCCGTTTATTAATAAAATAATTATTCTATAGAATTGGTAGTGGTCTCATTCGACTCGACACAAAAGAAATTTTTAAAAAATCATACCTAAATCAGAAAGATTCAAGTACCTAGAGGTTTTGTCCCAAAATCCGGCATTCGGGACCACAGTGTGCCGGATAACAGCTAGTTATTAATAAGAATTATAGCCAAATGCACTTATTACAAGTAGCTATAAACATTCAGCCATGATGGATTTGCAGTGCATGTTGGGAGCAGATTGCATGAATGCAAGCTTCTCATTGGCTACTGATGGAGTTGTCATTTTTTGAAACCAAACTACGTTGGAGTTGTCCATATTTTGATACTGAACGGTTGAAATAAACGCTATTTTACCTATTTTCTGTCCGTTTTTAACGAAAAAACAGTTGTAAAATCGAATGCAGCATAAAAATCTACTTAAGAATCGACAAAAATCTCAAAACTGAAAAAAATGGAGTTGTCCAACTTTGATACTAAGCTCCTCATATGTTAATTAACATATGTTCACCAACAAAAGACAGTGAGTGAAAAAACAATTGGTGTGTTATGAGATACTTTACAAACGTGTTTTAAAAAAGTGTTTTATTGAAGTGAAAATCGGTATTGTGTTCATGTAAGATTTCCCGTGTCTATCTCAAGCAACTGGTCTTGTATAAAATCATAGTCTTGTGAGTGCCAATATTTATTTTGAACATTCTACTGCTGAAATTCCCTAACTTTCCTTAGCAGCTAACTTTCTGCTTAAGAGGCTATTGTGTTAAGGTGCATTGAACCACAGAAGACAAAGACAATTATTCCTTTCCTTTGTTCATATTAATTTTTATCATTTTGTTTCCAAAAATAATAATAATAATTTTATATTTAATAAAAAAATAGTTAGTGTTTTGTTCAATTTTATTTATTTTTTTGTTGGCTCCTTCTGACAATATCACTTCACACGATGCCAGCAAAACAAAATGAATAAAAAACTATATTAAATATACAGAAAAAATAATAATAATAATTAATGTTCTGATAATCTACGAAGGTGGTTCAATATCTCAACGATTTGTTTGTATTAATTTGGAAGTTCTGTTTTATCTGACATCTTCCCCATCCGGATTCAGGTAAACTTATGCAACTTTAGGAACAGTTAATATACTATTAAAATCCCGGATAATTCAATAAGAATCAGGCGTTGTTAAGAAATCATGAATCCTGATAAAGGGGATTAAAATACAACAAGACCATTTATACAAGTATGAATGAATTTTGTATTCATTGATGAATATTTATAATACAAAAGGTAAGTATTTAGTGGTAATTATATGGGAAAAAATATAAAAACCAGTTTAATTAAACTGTTCAACAATTATAATACAATGTAATTATGTTTTTATAGAAATTGTTGTCAAGTTCTAACCATAATTACTAGGAAATGCAACAGTATTAAACCTCAGGTGTATAATATAAAAAATGCACGTGTCTACAAACACTTACTTCATAATTATACACAGAGAACCTGATAGAGCTGTGTTCTAGAAGATGGATCCAAGCTCACTCTTTCTCGAAGAGGCAAAACTATTCGGTGAATTATAGTAATCGGGGGAAAAAATCGAAAATTCGAAAATGAAATAAATTACGAAATAAATAAATAACAAATTAGAATATATAAATCGAAATATATCAAAAGAATAATTCAAATGGAAAAAATATATATAAAAGATAAAATATAAACTTGAAGTAATAAAATAGAAGCATTTTTTTCAAGTGAATCTACTATATATTTGTCAAATACCACTCACTCACTGACCTATCATCGCCCAGCCCAAACCACTTGAGAGAAAAATTTGAAATTTTGCATGGACACTCCCTTTACGATGTAAACACTCGCTAAGAAAGGTTTTTTTGATATTCAAATTTTTAAGTATTTTTAGAGTGGTCTGAATTTTTAGTTTTAAAGAGAGCATGCTCGCTCAGGCAGCATGTGTTACTAGGATGAAAAAATAACAGCTGTTACCGTATCTATTTAATAATATTATTTTTAATTGCAGTTAATTTCAAATATGATGGCAGACCTTGAATTACTAGAAATAAACTGTCACTCATAGTTCAGGCTATGAGGGACAAAATCATTTGAATTGAGTTTCATTTCAACTTGTCCCCCATAGAGTTTTCCTGGTGATGATGCATCCGAGATAATAATATACAGTTGATGAATAACATATAGTGTGACGGGAACCGTGTATAATAAACTACGGAAAAATGTATATATAGTAGCGTTAACTTTGATGATATATTATTAAACGCGATAAAATAACTACTCATCTGCCGCGAGGAAGCACGGGTATTCAGCTAGTATTTTTATATAAAGTAACAGGTAAGTCTTGGTAACTGATAACCCTGTAGTTCTTTGCCTTCTGAAAACCCATCAAACATTTATATATCTAGTAGCATGGCAGTGTTGCCAGAGCGGGAAGAAATCTATTCTCGAAAACACTAATTTCGATCATCTAGTTTGTGATTCTCACACTTTATTATTAGGCTGTACCGTATGAAATGTCAGTTTTGGACATGCCGATTTCCTTCAAATGTCATGAAACTGTCGTGGCTCCTACTCCGAGTTCTTTGGCATTTCAGGTGGTCATTGTCAAGCTTGGTTTCTGGCCTTCCTCGCTCCTCGTTCTCAAGGTCAAAATTTCCACTTCGAAACCTAGAAAAACACCGGTAAACAGTTCGTTCATTCACCGTTCCCTCCCCGAACGCCGTATTAATGTTCATACACGCCTCAGCAGCGCTATGACCGAGCTTAAATTCATAACGAAAAATAATACGGATTTCCGTTGAAGTCATAATTTAAGTTTTATTTTTTTTCTCAGAGGATCGTTCTCACAACACAGTACGCAAGTTACTGATTAAATAATAGGAATAAAAGAGCTTTAATTCTATATGAATAACAATGATGTTTGTAAATAATGAAATAAAAAAGGGAAAGGATTAAATCGCAAAGTAAACAAAACTGACATTTCATACGGTACAGCCTGATAGCTACAAGATCTAGGAACCGGGTGATTTCCCCCTGTTTCAAGGGTATTCCCATTACTTTAGTTCTAATGTCAGAATAATGGAAGTTTGACCAAATCTGAGATATTATCAGCTGTTAGACAAGTCAAGTCCAAAGATAAATACACTATCCCCTTCACTCCTGCTTTCTCATGTCTGCTTGTAGTAAGGTGTTGTTTTCTCTTATATTCTTTACCTTTATTTTAACAAACAGAAATTGTTTAAATGACACCTCTAACGTATGGAAGGAGACTAAATATAAAAACGACTTTACATCACGGAAGTTAGAGATAAAACCTATATTTTTTCTATCCTATTCACTAGCTTTTAACCTGGTTATTGCAGAGTAACAGGAACAAGGCAGTGATTTATCGCCTTCATCCGGTGATTACTTATCAGGAAATTATACAGCCGGCCATGTGTCATTTTATTTCCAACAGGTATGTAACTCCTATGGGAAAATATGTGCTTTGAGTTCCGAGTAAACTCGTTCAAATCTTGTAGCGAACAAAAAACAAAATATGGCAGGCAATATTCTAAGAGACATTATATATATATATATATATATATATATATATATATATATATATATATATATATATTCTTTAAACATGGCCAAGGTCAAAAGAAAAGCAGTCTTAGTATGGGTGGCGAGCTATCCACACATGGGGATATAATGGCCCCTGAGGAGGTGGCATAAAGGCCACGAAACATGTTGGGCGTACAAACAAAAAATAGTACAAAGAGAATTGGAGTACTATTCTTTTGACCTTGGCCATATATAAAGAATAAATAATTATACTTAAATAAAGGTCAGAAATACTTGGGAAATAATATATATATATATATATATATATATATATATATATATATATATATATATATATATATATATATATATAAATCAGTCCCATAACAGGCCACAAGGGCCCAGAGGGGCAGATACCATAGAGGTATCTGATTCTTGACCATACGGCACACTATGGAGACAGTGTGGTCAATACTATGCTCCGGCCGCCTGATTTTCCCCTTGGCTGCTTCGACTGCTAGAGTCATTAGCACCCAAGGTACCCATTATTAATTAAATGAATTAAAGGCTGGGTGAGCCTAGGGACGATCTGGGGCCCCAAATCCAACCCTCGAACGGCAGCACTAGAAGAGAAAATCTTTAGTGCGCGCTCGGGTTTTGAACCTGGTCGTCCAGTTCATTAGTCGAGTGCTCTACCACGGAGCTAACCTCGCCCCCATATATATATATATAATCATAAAATTTTTAAATACAGGGTGTCTTCCGTTCTGTTCCACCAAACTCAAGGGTTCGATTCTACGACTAATTTGAAAAGAAAAAAATGTTCTATAACATTTTTTTTTCTCCGCTAGAAAGCCCACTTTTTTGGCTTTGCAATGTTTTTTTTTGGGGGGGGGATTCCACTTTTTTCTATTACAACGGTTATAACTACCCTAATTATTCAACTAACATCAAATGTGAGTATACCGAAGAAAGTAGATTAAATATGCAATCTTCCTAATACAAACAAAAAAACATTGCAGTAAATTCAGTAGGAGAAAAGTGAAGCCAAACATTTCAAAAGTTTCCGAAATTTGGTCGTTTTCGATCGCTTTTTCGTCTGAGAAAGAATTGGAATTTTGATGTGCACACTTCGGGGAAAACTTCCTCAAATTGTTAGAGCTTTTCAACGGTTTACCCACTTTTTTTTTGGTCATTATAACAAAAATGGGACTAAATGAAATTTGAACGTAAAAAAACATAGATTTTCAGCCAAAAATCTCAATTTTCCCACTTAAACATACCAGCTACATTAAGATGTGACCGATCGAGTATGTTAAGTATTTCCCCCCCCCCCCCTGACGTGAAAATTATTTTCGGCACTTTCGGATTGCACTATAATCGGGGGTTTTCCCCTGTGGAGGGAGGGGAAAATCGCGCTGAATAGATAACAAGCACATAGTTAAAATGGTCGTAAGGAAATGCTTTTATGAACTTCCCAACGATCCATGGGATGAGAAATATCCGGCGCGCCGGTGGGGATCGAACACGCCATCTCCCGCTTATGAATCTAACAGCTACGCATTTTGTTTAAGATTCTGAAAGTTTTATTTTTTTTTTTTTTTTTTTTTTTTTGTACTTGTCTGATTTTTGTAATGAGCCCTTCAATTCTTGATCCATTGATAAATAAAGAAACTGTGGACGAGATGAACTCTAGAATTGTAGAGAGTGACATTGTCCTGAGAAATAGAGCTGGAGATAAGATTGTCCCGGTGGGGAGTAACGGGATCTAGAACCTGATACAGATAACCCTAACAGAACCTCTAGGTGGGAACATTATATCCAGCTGGTAGCTTATAGCGTTTTCTCTAAAGAGGGAAGGTCTTGCAAGCCGGAAGTGTTCACAATGCTACATATATATATATATATATATATATATATATATATATATATATATATATATATATATATATATACATACAGGGTGGCCCAGATAAGCGGGCCACAAGATAAATAACTAATAAACGGTTTGAGATATCAACAATTTTCATAACGGCAAAGTTGTAGTACTTGTCGGGATCTATAAAATGGTGCCTTCGGAAATGAAAAAATAACACTTCTAAGGGCTCAAATAGGGAAGGGTTTCCTCTTTACCCATATTTTGCATTAAATTTTTAAAATGTACTAACACAACAAGGAAGAACCGTACAAACGGGGTTTCGATGCGTCAAGTAGTTCTCTGAAAATATACATTTCCATTTTCATGTATTCCTCATCTGAAATTCCAAAAAAAGGTACTTGAATTTATTTAAATAGTATTTTTGTTAAGGGAGGGGCACTGCAGCATAGGAGAATGTGTTCAGCACTCAACAAAACGATTTCCATTAGTGTAAAATAAAAAAGAAAATACATAACAATTAGAGCTTTAGGCATAAGAGTTGCCAAAATTACAGATAACAAATAATGAATGTTTTTTTTTGTTTTTTTTTTGCAATAAATACAATTTTAGATGCTGAATTACCCTTTCCTTAACAAAAATACTATTTAAATAAATTCAACTGCCTTTTTTTTGAATTTCAGATGACGAATACATGCAAATAAAAACGTATTTTTACAGAGAACTTCCTTGTTTTTTTAGTACAATTTAAAAATATTTTGAAAAATATGGGTAAAGAGGAAACCCTTTCCTTCAAGGGCCTATTTTCTCATTTCCAAGGGCACCATTTTATAGACCTCGACGAGAACTACAACTTTGTGCCTATATTTCTCTTGTGGCCCGCTTATCTGAGCCACCCTGTATATATATATATATTATTCTTGTGGATAACCCAAAATATTTCTTAATGCGTTTCGTTCTTTTAGGCTTACCCCTGCCTCCGTAGAAGGTACATGAGGAGACGAGAGGACTTCTTAGCAAGAAGTGCCCCTGATGAGGTGCGAATGAATTAAGCACGAAACATGTAGGGCATGAAAAATAAAGTGGTGTGACACAAAGAAGTACTACTTTTTCCGACCCTAAGGCTAAAAGAACGAAACGCATTAAATAATATATATATATATATATATATATATATATATATATATATATATATATATATATATATATATATGTAAAGAGCTGTTTGCCTGACCGTCTGTTTATATGGTTGTTACTTTTACAAATCCACACTGACCGATTGTGACCTAACATGACACCCCGTCTCATACGGGTAGTGTCAAAGTGCAGGCCAAAAACGTCTACCAGCTGTCTGTCAGTATGTTTGTTCCTTATACAAATCCACACCGTTTGACGGATTTTGACTGAAGTACTGGCGGCACAAAAACTAAATCCGTATTTTCTAATAACTTTTACTCATCTTCTTTTGTAACTAGAATTATAAGAGTAATGATGGTTTCACAAATTCACCATGAAATGTTGAACGATTCATATTTTAAAAAATTAATAAAGCATTCTACAAAATCAAAATGCATCTTGTCCATTTCATACAGTTCCAAAATGTCCCTTGTCCAGCATACAGTTCCAGAAGGACCCATGTCCAAACTAATATTTACTTTTTCATAATTGGTCATCACTCAATTCTTTGGACTCCAAAGGACCAGAGTATACGCTATCTCAGAGTACATCTAGACACAAGACTGACTTGGCGACATCACATACACAAAAAACTACAAGCTCACACACGACTGTTACAAATTTATCCATTAATAAATAGGAAAACTCCCCTAAAACACACCTGTAGTAGACTACTATACAAATCGACAGTACTATCCATACTAACGTACGCATGCCCGGTCTGGCTTGGTGCCAGTAACACACACTTAAAACGTTTACAAACTCTTCAAAACAAAGTACTCCGAATAGTTTCAAATGCTCCTTGGTTCGTAAGGAACAGCCAGATCCATAGAGAATTGGAGGTTGATCCATTTTTCACTCACATAGAAAAGCTGGTGCGAAAACACTTCCAGCCTCCAGGAGTTGCGTCTTTTATCAACTGGGACAAATAAAAATGGCTCGAATTAAACACAGACTATATCAAGACATGTTAAACCTATAAATTTCACTTGAAAAAAAAAATGTGTATAATACGTTTCTTGTATTGGACCAAATAAATTGATTTTGTCTGTACTTTTTCATAACAACTATTGTAGTAAAAGTGTAAAACTTTTAGAAAATAAGTCGAGTAAAGCAATGTGTGTCATAAAACCAAAACTCCCTCCAAAAAATCAAAAATTACTCCCACGGGTTTTCTTTCGTTTTCCAAACAATTAACTTTCTTGGAGAAGGCTTCTTTTGGAAAAGGTTGACTCAAATTTAATATTTGGACATCCATAAGTTTATTATAGGAAGTTATCTGTATAAATGCAGAAGGTTAATCTCCTAAAACTAAACAGGTTAGGTTAGTTTTGGTGGTTTTCCACTATTAGCTACTATAGATGGCGTGACAGTCAACATATCCTTGAACTATCTTAGGAACCTTCTAAATAGTTCCTCATTTTCGAAGGTTTTTTTATATTTCAAGGGGAAACTCGTCTACAAAATTATACTCTTCTACAATAAGGAGGCACTCCTTCTAGCTTTATGTAAGAGATGACAAAAAAAAATTAATAAAAAGAAATATATTTTTTTGAAAATAGCAGTAAATTTAATTTGCAAAAAGTCACACCTTTTAACCGGAGAACATTATCTTTGTTCGTTACATAACACTTAGGCCTCTCGTCCACTGGAACCGAAAAGCTGCGAAATGAATTCGGACGAAAACGCACGAACAATCCAAACACGAGGCTCCACGATGGACCGCGTCCATTGGGCCCGTATCGTTCGTCCGTTTTCGTCCGAACTGGTCCGAAGTGCGAACCGATCCCATTCTGCTGGGATTTATAGTTGCGAACGAGTGCGAAAAGTCATGGTTGAAAAAATGGACTGTGAGTACGAGCCATCAAGCCAACTGCGAATTCGGACGAACACTGGGTCAATGGACGAGAGGCATTCGCACGAATTCGGACGAACACTGAGGCAATGGACGAGAGGCATTCGCAAGAATTCGGACGAACACTGAGGCAATGGACGAGAGGCATTCGCACGAATTCGGACGAACACTGAGGCAATGGACGAGAGGCATTCGCACGAATTCGGACGAACACTGAGGCGATGGACGAGAGGCATTCGCACGAATTCGGACGAACACTGAGGCAATGGACGAGAGGCATTCGCACGAATTCGGACGAACACTGAGGCAACGGACGAGAGGCATTCCCTTGAATTAGGACGAACGCCGATCGTCCGAATTCGTTCCTTCGCAGTTCGCATCTTTTTGGTTCCAGTGGACGAGAGGCCTTATTATCAACATTACCATATGTAAACTCTAACATTTCAATCAGGAAAAATTATTCAAAGAGGCAAAGTTGTATGTAGTTCTCGTAAAAGTTTATAAAATCTTGCCCTCGGAAATATGAAAATAATGAGAAGGCTTAATTTATCTACTTATTATTCATAAGTTGCATTAAATTTTTGAAAAGTTCTAAAAAAAACGATGAAGCTCTGTTCAAACGGATAATCGTTTGGTCAAGGAGCTCTCTGTAAAAAAAAACGATGAAGCTCTGTTCAAACGGATAATCGTTTGGTCAAGGAGCTCTCTGTAAAAAAAAACGATGAAGCTCTGTTCAAACGGATAATCGTTTGGTCAAGGAGCTCTCTGTAGAAAAAACGATGAAGCTCTGTTCAAACGGATAATCGTTTGGTCAAGGAGCTCTCTGTAAAAAAAACGATGAAGCTCTGTTCAAACGGATAATCGTTTGGTCAAGGAGCTCTCTGTAAAAAAAAAACGATGAAGCTCTGTTCAAACGGATAATCGTTTGGTCAAGGAGCTCTCTGTAAAAAAAACGATGAAGCTCTGTTCAAACGGATAATCGTTTGGTCAAGGAGCTCTCTGTAAAAAAAAAACGATGAAGCTCTGTTCAAACGGATAATCGTTTGGTCAAGGAGCTCTCTGTAAAAAAAACGATGAAGCTCTGTTCAAACGGATAATCGTTTGGTCAAGGAGCTCTCTGTAAAAAAACAACGATGAAGCTCTGTTCAAACGGATAATCGTTTGGTCAAGGAGCTCTCTGTAAAAAAAAAAACGATGAAGCTCTGTTCAAACGGATAATCGTTTGGTCAAGGAGCTCTCTGTAAAAAAAAAAAAACGATGAAGCTCTGTTCAAACGGATAATCGTTTGGTCAAGGAGCTCTCTGTAAAAAAAAAAACGATGAAGCTCTGTTCAAACGGATAATCGTTTGGTCAAGGAGCTCTCTGTAAAAAAAAAAAAAACGATGAAGCTCTGTTCAAACGGATAATCGTTTGGTCAAGGAGCTCTCTGTAAAAAAAAAAACGATGAAGCTCTGTTCAAACGGATAATCGTTTGGTCAAGGAGCTCTCTGTAAAAAAAAGATGAAGCTCTGTTCAAACGGATAATCGTTTGGTCAAGGAGCTCTCTGTAAAAAAAACGATGAAGCTCTGTTCAAATGGATAATCGTTTGGTCAAGGAGCTCTCTGTAAAAAAAAAACGTTTTAATTTGCCTGTATTTCTGACACATTCAGAAATTAGATATTTCACAGAAACGGTGAATTATAGGAAATTTGGTAAAAGAACTCATTTAAAGGGTTAAAAAAAATTTTGCGCACAATTAAAAATGTCCGACTCTCAGGATCTACTTCATCTTCGCACCGTTCATATCTCAGGATCTGCTTCATCTTCGCACCGTTCATATCTCCGGTGCCATGAGTAAAGGAATAGAACCAGTCATTGGTAGGTTTCGATCTTTCGTCAAATATAAAATCTCTGAGAGAAGGAAGTTTAAGAAACAACAGGAAATTGTTTCCTAAGCGGAAGTGACTGCCACCGCCATGCAATCGTTTGCCATAGGAAAACGCTATTAACAACACGTTTCCCGTTTTCTTTCCTTGTTTTACTAAAATTGGGGCAAATTTGCGAATAATATATATATATATATATATATATATATATATATATATATATATATATGTATATATATATATATATATATATATATATATATCCACACATACATAGATACATACTACAAGCAATTAATTTGTTTTGCAAGAAGGACGTAGTAATAAGTTCATAACAAGGATTTATTAGAAATGATTGATGGAAATGATTGATGGAAATGATTTCTGCGAATTGTCATTTCTGCCTGTATTTAGTTCAAGATCAGCGAAACATGATAATTAACAGCTGATCTCCTGATCCCGCCTGCGCATTAATGTCAATCATGAGGACTTTAGCGTGTTTCTTCATCAAGGACCCTATTTTCGTATCCGTTCTCTCCTGCGGGTCTAGCTAACTATCCAGTTTGTAAACAGTTTCCGAAGGAATGTATCAATTCAGGGTGAACTCATGAAGGAATTTTTCAAAACTTTCTTCTTCTGTATACAGAGCCTAACTTCGGGAATCGATGCAGGATGAAAAAAGAAAGAAAAAAAGTCCATTGGCAGTTTCCTCGTTTTTCCTTCCATTCCGAGAAAAAATTCAAACGTAATTGTGAACAGGCATTTATTTTTATTATTATTATAATTTTTTTTTAATTTATCTACTTATTTATTAAAAAGTCCGTCACGCAGGAGCTGCATAACTAAGCACTTTCCTGAGAATTTGGGTAGTGTAGACTGCATTATTGAATAATTTGCTGTAAATAACCTATATAGATAAATAAAATAAATAAAAACATTTATTGTTCTGCTCTTTTGCTTTTATGAGCAGCTGTTTCAATTATTAATTTTGTAATTAATTTCCTTCCAGAGTTTTGGGTATGCGGGGTACTACACTACGTAATAAATACAAAAAGCTTCACACTTTGATCTATTGATCTTGATGAGTTTCACGAACCTACGTTTGGCGGGAGAATTCAATTCAAACATAGTACAAAGTAACACCCCCCTCCCTTCCAATAGACCGATTTGGCTCATTATCATATCAGTTCTTTCTTATTAGATAGCCAGTACGTATAAAGAGTTTCGTTACAATACAACAGAAATTACGACCGGTATAAGGAAATTAGTAATTTCTGTCCGGAGTAAACTCTCCCTTCTAGTCAACGGATTTAGTTTATTTTTTTAAAAAAAAATTCTCTTCAGTTGACCACAACGAATACCGAGTTTCGTTAAAATATAACAAATATTACGGCTGGTAATGACAAATAACTACTTTTGCTCCGGAGTAAGCCCCCCCCCTCCCCATGGACCGATTTTGTTGGTTAACGAACTCATTAACCACGTACAATACATAAAAAAAAGTCCGTCACGCAGGAGCTGCATAACTAAGAACTTTCCTCAGAATTGGGTAGTATCGATTGCATTCCTGAATAATTTGCTTAAAATAACCTATATATATATATATATATATATATATAAATCACGTGTCTGTCTGTTTGTCTGTTTGTTTGTTCCTTATACAAATCCACACCGTTTGACCGTTTTTGACCAAACTTGGAATAATGGTAGGTCTTGATACGAGAAATCTCCTAGGCTAGGTCAAAAAAATCTACCAGCTGTCTGTCTGTATGTTTGTCCCTTATACAAATCCATACCGTTCATCCGATTTTGACTAAACTCGGTACACATGTAGATCTTAATCTGGGGAGTGTCTTAGGTTAAGTCAAAATCGTCTACCAGATGTCTGTCTGTATGTTTGTTCTTTATACAAACCCACACCGTTTGACGGATTTTGATCAAACTGGGCACACAGGTTGGTCTTGATCAGGGGATTGTCATAGGCCAGGTCAAAAACGTCTACCAGCTGCTGTCTGTATGTTGTTGTTTCTTTTATAAAAATCCACAGCGTTAGACCGATTTTTACCAAACTTGGCATACATGTATGTCTTGATACGGGGGGTGTTATAGGTTATGTCAGAGTCGTCTAGGACTTGAGTTGGGAGGTCACAGGTTCGAAACACTTCACAGATTCGTGTTATTAGATTTTAATAAAACTTATTTGGTTTCTAATTTATTTAGGCTTTTCTATATGTAGAAAGTAGGTGTAGCATGGCACGCCGGGTAACAGCTAGTAGATAAATAAAATAAAAACATAAATAACACCTGTTTCAATTCAATCCAAACATAGTACAATGTAAATCCCCTCCTTCCGATAGACCGATTTAGTTCATTTTTACAACACATCTTTCTTATTAGATACCCAGGACGTATACCGCGTTTCGTTACAATACAGCAGAAATTACGACCGGTATAAGGAAATTAGTAATTTCGGTCCGGAGTAAACTCCCCCTTCTAGTCAACCGATTTAGTTTATTTTTACAACACATTTTTCTCTTCAGTTGACCGCAACAAATACCTAGTTTCGTTGAAATATAACAAAAATTAAGGCTGGTATTGACAAATAACTACTTTGGCTCCGGAGTAACCCCCCTCACCCTCCAGATGGGCCGATTTTGTTGGTTAACGAACTCGTTCAATCGTTTGATGGGGGAATACTACATACCAAGTTTGTGTTGACGGACACATATATAACTATATATATATATATATATATATATATATATATATAGTTTTATATATATATATATATATATATATATATATATATATAAATTTTAACGGGGGTCATTTTCGGTCTCTAATAGGTAGAATCGATAAAGATTCGAAGAAATTTTTCAAAAATTCCGTCATGAGTGCAACCTCAATAGCTACTTTCCTTCGTAAGAAAGTGCTAAAATAGTGCTAGATGGAAAATATGTACAGATAAAAAAAAAGTATGATACACAGATAAACTTACAAATAATAGTTATAAATATTTCTTGGTCGCGAAAATGAAATGACGCCATCTAAAGCTGCAAGTTTGACATAATTTCACATAGCTACTTTTGATCGGATGAAAGTGATCTTCCAGCCAAATGGAGAACAATGAATGTTTATTATCGAAGAATGCCTGGAAAGTCTCTGCTTTGAGTAAAAAAATGGAGACCTATTATTATATTATTCCTCACAAAATCAGAGGCGTACTCACTCTTATATTCTTGGGTGTGGGATTATAGGAGGTGCTGGTGGGGATGGGATGGGGTAGAAGATAAAAAATATACTTTTAATGATTTATATATACATAGATAGATATATTTCCAGCAATCCAAATATTTGGAAATTGGACAAAAAATAACAAAGAAAAAAACAGTACAATACAATTCTAAATCTGGCTGCTTATACAAACATGATTTTTAAATCGTCTTACACTACTTAAACTTATAAAACATTTCTCGGTATTGCCTTCATATCCTAACTTATTACCTTAAAATTATAATAAATAACATAGCAGATAGAATTTTTTTTAAATAAAAACAAGCACATATCGTCGTTACAAATGCAAAGTATCGAATATGAAAATCACCACTTTTCAGAGTGGAAAAGCATTTATTCATAACTTTTTTTTGGACAGTCAAATATTCGGCAGATTTGACCTTTAGATAGTGGAATACTTTCCCTTTAATAGAGTGATCTAAGATTGAAGAATTTCCCGTACATAAGTCCAGAAGAAATTAGTAAAGATTGACAATGAAAGATGCATTTTTTCATATTCGTTACTTTGCATTTGTATCGAGGATATCACTAGTATAAACAATAATATAAAAATTAAAAATATGACACAAGTTAGGCATTATGAAAGAATGTAGTTATTGATTTTCGACAAATACTTCAAAGTGAATTCATGTAAGAAATTCCATATAAAGTATACATTATTTTCAATATGGAATTTATATTTATTTTTACGAAATTAAATTGAATGGTGAACGTTAAATAGTGACCTAGTCTAAACTATAAGCGTTGGAGACATTTATATGAGATCATAACTTAACACAATATATTTTATTAAAAATCATAAACTTCCAATGTTTACCTAATGCATATGGTGTAGAGGACTAATATATTGACAGTAACATATATTCCTCGTGAACAGACATATTTTGTCACTAGTGTTTATCATAAATATGGAGAAACATTATGCAGTCTGAGAAATAACCATTTATTGTACCATATGAGTAATATATTACACCATATAGTTTGAAGATATTACCAAAGCTGCAGAGATTCTGACCTTTCCGCTGAATCGCCCCGTAAAACCCCACGCTTTAAAGCTGGAAGACTCATTAAGTCAAATGTTACTCGAAACCTCCATAAAATAGGAGCTAGCTATAAATTTACCATTTATTAGCGCCATATTTAATTCCTTAGTGAGCTGAACACATTAACACCAGTCCTGAATAGTTGTGACGTCATGATGGTTCAACAATTCCATAGAGGTATAAGCATTGTATAGGTTAAGTATCCGACCGTTCATCAAGAGTCGTTCATTTCTATAAATCTCTGAATCGATTCTCCATGAAAGACCAGCTCCCCTTGAACTCTTATCATCTCTCTACATCATTAGGTCAAGAGAAGGAAGTTTAAGGCGCCACAACAGGAAACTGACAGCATCCAAAACGGAAATTACTCCATCCTTTGTCAAAATGTAACCACTAGTAAAACTCTATTACCTTCTCATTTTCTTTCCTTATATTACTAAAATACTCTAGGCGTAAGAACCAAAAAGTTACTCGCCCTAAAACCCGATCCTAATCCTAAAATACTCTTTTTCACGGGTAAATTGAATTTAAAAAGGCACGACCAATTAAAGCTGTGCATCCTGTTCAAACAACACAACCAACACTTTCGAAGGTTTGATACGCCGTGAAACTAAAATTAAAAAATGCCCAATCCGCAAGAACTGCGTCATCTTAGCGCGGTTCCGATCCGGCAATGATTCCGTGTCATTAGTATTGCTAATTCTGTGCTTTCAATTCGTTTGCATATGTCCACCCGAATCACTCCGATAATCTATTATAGGGCTGTAACAATTGGCGTAAGGTACACGGGCGTAAAATAAGCAGTATCTTATGAGTTAGTGTGGTCAGTACTATTCTCCAGCCACCTGCGTTTTTCCCTTCGGAAGTACCCATTAAAGGCTGGGCTGGCTTGGTGACGGTAGAATAATTCCAATAACTCTAGAATATCAAATCATTCAGCACAAATCCAAGTTTTGAACTCATTTCCTCCAGAACCTGAGCCCAAAGCTCTTCTCCTGAGTCCCCAACCAATAGTATTGGTGATAGTAGACACCAAATGGGGGTCAACTCCCAACAGGGAGGGAGGAAATTTAATTTTTTTTTTTTTTTTTAGGTTAACCAAATTTTTCTTTGAATAGAAAGCAACACCTAAATAACTGTTTAGTAATTCCCAACTGCAGCATCGTGAACTAGACAAAATTTACTTGAAGAGCAAGTAGACTTTGTCAATTATAAAACCAGAGAAAGGGGGCTAAAACACAGTTTAAATAATCCTTAAACTCCTTTTTTGGGGGGTAAATTAGTGGGTTATTTACATTTATTTTTGTAAATTTCTATTAAACTGCAGATGCAGCACTATTAGGCAAATGTTCTTATTTCATAAGCTTAAAGAATACAATAATTTAGGATGCTCTTATTATTTCGTGTTAGTATACTATTTATTAATAAAATACACTTTTTATTAACACTCCAATGGTCGCGTGAGATCTCTCAGATACACAGCATCTTACGCAGACTGTGTAAGGGACGCAAGTGCGCGGGTCTAGCTATACCCTTTACTATTCTTAGAGCAGGTAGTCCCTGATGGGTCAGTTCTGACCTGACGCTCCTCCAAGCAGGAACTAGCCAATAAAACTATTTTGTATCTCATAGATACCACGCGACCATATTTTTAATTTTAGAACAGAGCGCACATTGGTGTCATACCTACCACAAAATAAAAACAACAACAAAATAAACGTACTTATGATATCAAGTATGAATATGGATGCAGCGATTGATGAAGAAACAGGGGTAAAAAAGATAGCACTGTAGCCGAGATAACCAAAACTATAAAGCGATGCCGAATGTTCTGGGTAAACAAGACTACAAGGCTCACCCAGTATAAATGCAAGGGGTGCGGCCAATATTTATGTCTCTATCATTGCACATTATATTGTCCAGATGGATGGAAAGTGGATGATGATACAGAAGACGTTTTTTGAAGTTATATATTACTACAAAATATTATCAATATTTGCCCTAATATTTCCTACCTACTTGTTATTTGTATATTTCAACTATATGAGTTTGCATATAATAAATAGATAACATACAATACAATCCAAGGTGAGGAATAACCCATCAAAGTTCAACATATTCATTTATTATATAATAAAAGTATGTGTTGAACTTTGAAGGGTTATTCTGACCTTGGATTGTATTATTAATTAACACCCTTCCCCTTTTCATCAACATATTTAAATAAATAACATTTTCTTGGTAAATTTACTAATTTTTTGTATATTAATCTCCTGTTAAGAGTTTTTGTTCATTCTTAATACAATAGATAAAGTTATTTACGGTAAATAAGACTGAAACTCAGGCGTATCTCTCAGATACAAGGCGAACACCAATGGTAGTTTCAATGGCGCGACCATTGAAGTGTTAACACAAAATTTTGCTGGTTTTTTAATTGACAAAGTCTACTTGTTCTTCAAGTAAATTTTGTCTGGTTTACGATGCTGATATTGGGAATTACATATCTTAAACAGTTATTTAGTTATTGGTTTATACTCAACGTAAAATGTGGTTAACCTAAAAAAAACATAAAATTTAAATTTCCTCCCTCCCTGTTGGGAGTTGACCCTCAGCCCAAAGGACCACTTGTGTTCCATTTGGTGTCTACAATCACATCCTTAAGTATTCGACACCAGTTGCCTTACAGCCTGTATATTTTGTAGAAATAGATTATGTGACATTCCATTTGTATCCATAGCCACAATGTGGTCTGGAGGTATTTAGACTTCGGAAATGGATTTATGTCATAACTAGCGTAATGCTGATCGTAAACGTCTACGTGCAGTGCTATTCGATTAAGTTCTAAGGGTAGTTATCCACAACTAGTTATATAGGGCTAAATTTGGGTTTTCAACCTTTTTAGACAACAATCATGAAACGTTGGCACCTTGATGGAGATTATAGAAAACGTTCATCCTAAGAAACTATTCCCGCCTTAAAACAAATTAATTTGGTCACACAATGAATCGGTCCAGTCATTGGGCATGTCAACGTTTTTTCGATAAAAAAAGTTTCTGCATTTAGTTAGGAAATGTTTCATGCAGAAGTTGGTTTTGTAGTATTGGGATGTATGTATGTATTGATTCGTCATCAGATGTGAACGAGGAATGCGTGAATGGCCCATTCTTTCGCAACAGAGGACAACTTCCTACATTCTTCAGACTGTTGGTTAACGTTTTGTGCTTTTAATTTCACTTAGTTTGCGGCCCACGGTGTCATACCAACCATGGCCGTATATAGGTAATAATTTCAGGGGGGGGGGGCTGCGACCAATTCCGGGATACCGAATACTAACAATCTAGAACTTGGAATAGTTTTGACAACTAAAACGCTATTACATCTTATTTAATTTATTTTTAAGGGGTTTATGACATATTTTACTGATCAAGTCCAAATTTCGGGTAGGGGGGGGGGCTGCAGCCCCCTCAGCCTCCCCTTATATACGCACATGATACCAACTGATATTACTATAAAGTACTACCACATAACGATGTTATTAGGTACAATTATCATGAAGTATTATTATTATTATTATTTTCGTTAGTTCGTTACGAGGGCCAAGAAGTGCAGACACTGTAGAGGTATTTAATTCTTGACCATACGGCAGAATAGGGAGATAGTCTGGTCAGCACTACTCTCCGGTCACTATATATCCTCCTTGCAGATAATAAATTAATTAAGGCTGGATTGGTCTAGAGACAGTCAAGAAGAAAGAATCCAACCTCAAATTATTTTTATTAAGTAACCTATATTAGAGATTACTTATATTATAATGCAATGCAAGACAATAATTTTATTTTAATGTTGTATAATATTTTTCTTATAGATAATTACAATATAAATTTAAAAAATATATTAATAATACGAAATTTTTCTTGAAAATAAATAATATTGTAATTATTGTTACAATTATTATTATTATGGGTATAGATATAGTAAATTGATTTACCTTGATATGTTATGACCGAAGCTTGATAATTGATGGTTATTGCCTACCAATGATGCAGACGAGTATGTAAATCAGCTAAGATAATAATGGTCCATGAATTATCCCTTGTACAACACCCTCAGGTACTATTAGATTACTCTAACTCCCTAAAGTTGCCTAGTTAAATTGCCTAGGGGTGACCTTGGTTCAATGCGTCTTTGCTGTTCTAGGTGGCGTAGACATCAAATAGAACGGATGTTCCACAATTAATAATTTATGTATTGCTCTCTGTGTTTTAGCATAAATATGCTTTAGCGTTGACTAAAATGAAAAAAAAAAAACGTTACAAAAAAGTGTCCACTGGCGTCCGCGCATGCGCAGTGGCGTTTGCGCATGCGTAGTCACGTTCGCGCATGCGCAGTGGCCATGTACAAAAAAGAAGACTGTTATACAGTACATTACGTAGGTTTGTCGGGTGGGGCTAAAGCATATTTATGTTCCTGAATTTGAGCAGAAGGCTCTAAAGGAGATAATTTTTTTTTTATTTATTTATTTCATTTTAAGGGCTTCGCATCTATGGAGATGAGCCCTAATACAGATTATAATATATATATATATATATATATATATATATATATATATATATATATATATATATATATATATATACACTTTATTTACATTATGTTGGCATTTATTCAATTTACATTTAAACTTTAATTAATATATATATACACGCATGGTCGTAAGTTTGATTCCCACTAGGGGCGGTGGCTTTTCTTTCGAAAAAAAGAAAAGGCATCACCCCTATCCTGGATAGAAAAGGGTGGTAACCTATAGATAGCCCGTCTTAAATTTCGTAGTTAATAATAAATGGACGTTATGTTTCCTGATTATTAAACCCCACAAAAGTGTCTGCCCTCGTGTAATTATTTTCAAATATGTTTATTGAAGACGCTGTTTAAATCGCAGCGTGAATAAAGCACTTCATTTAATATTAAAAATAAAAACTAAGTACTTTGATTTTTTTTTTTAACTTTACATTTTAACCCCTTTAAAAGTGCCTGCCTTATTTATTATTAATTTTAAAAATGCCTTAATTTGCCATTTGTTTCATTAATAATAGTTGGCTTCTGAATAAATGTCTATTTTTGAGCAATATTGTTTTGCACCTTTCCCCTATGCGCAGTACCTGGTGTTCCAAGGTATGTCCAGGAAACACATACATACCTTCTGATCTACCTAAGAGGTACATTATAGCAAAATTTCAAGGAGGCGCATAAAACACTTCATGAAAAGTGCGTTACCAGCTCTCGGACTAAGGAGTGTGTATCACACCATGAAACAGCAACCAGAGACTTGACCAGCTGTTACATTAAACACCAACACAACACACTACTTGGTCACTATTCACTCACCACCTGTTACCTTACGGTTCCTAGACACTTTCTCGTTACACAATCAACTTTCTACTCCATTCCCTAAGCTAGAGGCGGGGGAGCGATCCTGCGCCGCAAATTCCATCATATCCGCACGATGAAATATTCTATACTCCATTCCTGTCGTCTCGTTGTCCGCTTATTGTATCTTCTGCCTCTCAGGATCTAAAGTTTTGAAGAATTAGAAATCTCTCATATTTTTTTTATACCTTTATATATATATATATATATATATATATATATATATATATATACATTGTACGCGCTGGGGATTGAAAAATTAATCCTCAGCACGTGGTTTGAGGGATGGGTTCAGAGTATGAGAAAAAACAATTAAACTTACCATTACGTTGCCAGCTGCTGAAGAAACAGGGCCCTGTTCGCAGCTCCTGGAAAGTAAAGAGAGAAGAGAGGCCGGAACGTAATGGGAATTGAGGGGGCAGTCCCGAGCTATAAGAATGAGATGTGATCTACTCTAGATCTGGAAACGAACTGCGCTGGTATATTAGGGAGGTGGGGGTACGACGTACTTTGTACCCTAAGTCTTAAAGCCCGCGCCCCAACATACCGCCCACCAAGAAACGATGGTTTCTTAAAAAGAGAAATAAGAAATCTTGAGAAAGAAGAAAATAAATTATAATAATAAATATGTGGTTATCTTCCAAAGGTTCATCACGAAAAGGTATGAGAGAGAGAGAAGTAGGAATAAAGGAAACGCAAGTTCTTCACTTCCAAGGGGGCTGTCATGGAAGACTTCTTCGCGGGAAGCCCACGGAGAGGATGAGGACTAAGGAGGGATGAATCCTTTGGCAAATTATAATAAAGCCTCGCTTGGCGATAAGAAAGAGAGACAACAAAACACTTGTGAAATAATAGAAAAATAAATGAATGCTTCTTGCGAGAGAAAGAGAGAGAAAAAACAAACAATTAATGTGGCAGCAACAGTAGTTTTGTTACTGGCCTGACATAAGTGCCATGGGTTGTGCGGATTGACACCACACGCACCACGCCGTCACATCCTGGATGTACGGCTTCAACCCGGCCAATAGGCCATGCGAGGGGTGGTAAAGAATTTTCCTTGAGGAAAACGACGTCGCCTACGGCAAGGTTTTCGGAGCACTTCGTCCACTTCTGTTTTTGCACGAGTGTGTTTAAATACTCAGAAGTCCAGCGTCTCCAGTAGGACGCATATAACGACTTGACCCTTGTCCAACGTGATGCATATGAGGTACTTTCTTCTAGAGGTTCTGGAACGGCTAGCAGAGGGCCGCCCACCAAGAAATGACCAGGGGTTAGAAGATCAGGATCATCAAGAGGATGAGGGCAAGAGAGATAGAGTGGACGACTATTTAAGACGGCTTCAATGCGCGCAACTAGAGTAGTGAGTTCCTCGTAACTTAGAGCAGGATTTCGGCCAAGCATTCGTACCAAAAGGAGTTTGGCAGATTTTATGCCAGCTTCATGAAGGCCACCAAAATGAGGTGCATAAGGAGGATTAAAATGCCATCTTATGCTGCGGGATGCGAGAAATGAGCTAATTTCAGGAGAGGAAGCCTTCATCTGATCATAAACTTCTTTTAGGTGTCGAGAAAAACCAACAAAATTACGTCCACAGTCTGAATAAATGTCGTGGGGGAGACCTCGTCTCGCAACAAATCGGTCTAGAGTAGCGATAAATGCTTGGGTTGACAGAGAGGAGACAACTTCCAGATGGACAGCCTTAGTACTGAAGCAAACGAAAAGACATAAGTAGCATTTCTTAGCAGCAGCATTTTTCCTGCTGCTTTCCTTAATGTGAAAGGGGCCAGCGAAATCCACCCCGGTGCTTGTGAAAGGCTTTGAGACATTGACTCTTGGATAAGGCAGATTAGACATAACTGGCTGAGTAACTGAGGCTCTTAACTTGTGGCATGTAAGGCACTTGTGGATGCGCTTGCGCACTAGATCGCGAAGAGAAATTATCCAATAATATCGCTGGATCAAACTTTGAGTAGTCCTAGGTCCTGAGTGCAAGGAAACTAAATGATAATAGTCGCAGAGGAGTTCAGATATTCTTGATTTTTTAGGCAAAAGAATAGGATGCTTAGCGGACTCACTTAAGTTTGAGTACCTCAAGCGGCCACCAACTCTTATAAGTCCCTTTTTATCGAGATATGGGGACAGGGATGCTATATTGGAAGGAACAGTTGAATTAGAAACAAATAAAAATGGGAAACTGTCTTTCTGCACCAACGATATTATCAGGTCTTCTGCTAACGTTAACTCTTGGACAGAAAGAGCGCCCTTATGACGCGTGTTACTTGATCTAATGTTGTGAACAAATCTCAAAACATATGCTAGAACATATTTCAAACGAAGCCAAGAAGAAAACTTATTTATGAACTCGATTAGGTAAGGTGATGGAACAGAGGCGGATAATAACACTTTAAGCGGTTTCAGCTCTGGTATTTCTTCCTCAGGACTGACGACCCGCGTGGACGGCCATTCGCTGGGAATTTTTCTCAAAAAAGAGGGACCTCTCCACCACAAAGAGTTTTCTGAAAAATGCTCCGGAGAGCAGTCTCGAGTGGCTATATCGGCGGGGTTCTGGTCAGTCGAAACGTGCGACCCATTTGCTGGTGGGAAACTCGCTATTTTTGTAGAAGAACTAAATTCGTTAAGCACACAATGATGAGGTAATATGTAACTAGAAGAGGAATTTGCTATTTCCATGTGACCCAATTCTAAATATTCGTTTAGAAATTTATTATACTCAAACATAATCTCAAGAGTTCGAGAAAGGCGCCTTTCTAAATTTAAAATATATTTTAGCGCTTGGTTGCGATTATCGCTCAAAATTGGAGCATTAGGTTTGAAAGGCAATGACACCACATAGCGACCAGAAGTGTCTCTGGAATGAGTAGTCACAAAATGATTTTCAACGAATTCATCTTCAGGGTTTATAGGAATGGATGCACTCACTTCTTCAGTTTCCCAGAATTTGGAAACTAAAGAATCCAAAGAAGGAGTTATAGCCATCAAGGAACATATAGCAGAATCTTTATTTGGGTTTTTATTTTCTGGATTGATAACATTACCACCGATAACCCAGCCAAAAACAGTGTTTATTGCGGAAGGGTTACCCTTAATTATTGTAATAGGTTCGTTTTCTAGAATGAGTGGATATAAATCATTTCCAATTATGAATTCTACTGGAGAACTTTCAAAAAATGTATCATCGGCTAATTTTAAATTTTTAAATCTGTTTATTACCCGTACAGGTAGACTTTGTTGCGGTAGGTCGTTAGAAATGGTTGATAAGATAACAGATTGTGTTTTAAATTCTCTTTTAGAGTTGTCACGGGGAGACAAGATACAATCTACAGCTCCATATGTGGGTGTAGCAACATTGGATATCCCAGAAAGAGAGATAGAATTTTTCAATTTTTTGAATCCTAGACGCTTGACAGCTCCGAGAGATATAGCTGAAATTTGAGATCCAGAATCTAATATTCCTCGAATCGGTTGTTGACGGCCACTTGAATCTCTTATAAACATTTTCACAGTTCCAAGAAGTACCGTTATGGAATTAGCAGAATGACAAGATAAAGTAACGGAATTATTTCTAGGCTCTTCATTAGTGATAAAAGTGGGAGTTATCGCATCGTTGGAATTAGGATCACAAGAATTTAAATTAGGATTTGGATTATTATTACAAGTTGAATAAGAATTAGAAGGGTGTAATAAGGTGTGATGGGATCTACTACACGATCTACAAACATTTTTCGATTTGCATTGATTTTTCATATGTGCACCAAGACAGTTAAAACATCGTTTTAAGCGTTTTAAAATTTCATATTTTTTATTGAGTTGACAATTAATTAACTGAGGACACGATGTTATCTTATGAGAATGTTTACAAATGGGACAGCTGGGATCTTCTCGTTCTATTTTATTCGAATTAGTTAGGAAAGTATTAACTTGTTTACTCTGAGTAATTCTACCTTTTATTCCGAGATCTTGCATTATCTCAGATGATCTAGCACGTTCTATTACAAAATCAAGTAAATTTTTAAAAGTTGGAACATTTACTGATTTGAAATGATTTTCGAATGCAATCTGAGTGGAACGATCTAAGTTCCTATAGGCCAAATGAAAAAGAAGAACATCTTCTAAATTTGCTATATCAAGCACTTTCAGTGCATTTACAGAATTGGAATGTACGCTAATGAATTTCGGCAGATAATTATGGTTAGATGTCGTAATGGGAGAAAAGAACAAAATTTGATTTATATAATATGCGGCCAGACGTCTGTTTGACTGGTATCGATCTTTAAGCACCTGCAATGCTAAAGCGTAATTTTCGGTTGTAAGTTGGAAATTTGATATAAGAGATAGAGGCTCTCGTTCGAGTACTGACCTCAAATACTGAAATTTTTGAACTTGCGTCAGGCATTCGTCGGTATCGACTATACTGTTAAAGAGTGATATGAAGGTAGTCCAATCTTCGAATTTCCCCGAAAAACGTGGAATTTCTATCCTAGGGAGAAAGGATTTGGTTTGAAGAATAGGCTTCTCCTGCAGGCACGCGCCTGTCGGAGCTTCGGGATACAGCCTGTCCAGCCTAAGATATGTACTGCGTATGGAATGTATGACGTCATCGAAGGCTACGCAAACATTCTGAACTTCCAATTTCTCAGTTTCTATAGAAACTTCCGCGTTAATTTCCATAATCGTATCCTGTATTCTATAGAAATTATTTTCCATTTGATCCAATTTGATATACGTAGGGGCGAAATCGCGAAAATTTTCCTTTTCTAAATTTGTAGCCCTTTTTAAGTAATTGGATGCCATTGCGAACATGGCCTCGCGCTTTTCCTTTAAAATAGCTAGTTGTTTAATGGGGTCTCGCTTCGACATCTTGAAGTTGGACGAATAAAAATTTTAATTCTATAAAATGGGGAACTAATATGTATTCCGCGATTCGGATTAGTCGTGGTTAAATCTCCACGGATTACTTACGCAATCCGCGGCCCGGAGGACCAAAAATGTACGCGCTGGGGATTGAAAAATTAATCCTCAGCACGTGGTTTGAGGGATGGGTTCAGAGTATGAGAAAAAACAATTAAACTTACCATTACGTTGCCAGCTGCTGAAGAAACAGGGCCCTGTTCGCAGCTCCTGGAAAGTAAAGAGAGAAGAGAGGCCGGAACGTAATGGGAATTGAGGGGGCAGTCCCGAGCTATAAGAATGAGATGTGATCTACTCTAGATCTGGAAACGAACTGCGCTGGTATATTAGGGAGGTGGGGGTACGACGTACTTTGTACCCTAAGTCTTAAAGCCCGCGCCCCAACATATATATATATATATATATATGATGTTTTTTTTATCGCCGGGAATCATATTTTTGTAGAGAATGGCTTCTTTCTCCAGCGGTAGTGCTCCTCTTCTACTTCTTCCTGCTAAATTTCGCTGGATTTATCTCCTACTTCGTCAGGCAGGCCCTTTTGTTTCTTTCTCCAGCGGTAGTGCTGCTCTCCTACTTCTTCCTGCTAAATTACGCTGGATTTATTTCCTACTTCGTCAGGCAGGCCCTTTTGTTAATTTTCTTGGGGTCCATTTCCCTTAGCTATTATCAAGGAAGATACAATGGTATGCCAGATGAAGCTGGAGAGGATTCCAGCGAAATATCGCAGGAACAAGTAGGAGAGTACAACTACAGTTGGAGATACGCTATATATATATATATAGCGTTCTATTAACAGTCAAAACTCAAACTGATTTTTTTAGAATTAAAAAATGGGTAATCAGAAAAGTCTCAACGTTGTTCCTTCGTGATTCTGTGATTTATCTACCTGCTTAAGCCGATTATAAATTGCGACCTGTAGATAAGGAAGACCCTGTATATCTATATGTAAAAAAAAAAAAAAATGTTGATTTTAATTAATCCAAAAAAATTACTTGTCATTAATATATTATACAAAGAGTCCATTCCACGTTCCATTATGGGTGGCGAGCGAACCACATGTGGGGTATTCACAATGGACCGTTTTTATTTTATTATAACAATAAATTTATAATTATTCTTCAACTGACGCTTTTTTCCAATCTTCTTATTTTTGTGGTAGGGGGAAGGTCAATTAATAAAAACTTCACCATACAATATCACCAACTTTATTCCGTCCCTACATGTTTCACACCTTTTCTGGTGCCTCTTCAGGGGAAAAGTTACGTCTAGACGTGGCCGTACTGGTGGAAGGTTATCCTCCTCAGATTGAGGCTGTAAGTTTTATATATGTAACTTTTCCCCTGAAGAGGCACCAAAAAAGGTGTGAAACATGTAGGGACGGAATAAAGATGGTGATACTGTATGGTGAAGTTTTTATTACTTCACCTTCCCCCTACCACGAAAATAAGACAATAAATTTTGTTTAGGACTTTGGATTGGAATCTTAAAGCTACTCTTTGTATAATATATTACTGTCAAGTCATTTTATTAAATTAACTTTAATGAAACATTTTTTTTTTAAATATTTAGGATTTTCTGGCCCCTGAGGAGGTGGCATGAAGGCCACGAAACATGTAGAGCAACCCAAGAATAATTTAGTACATAAGAAAAAGGAGTATTATATTTTTACCTAAGTCATACACGTATATGTCCAAACAAAATGAATATACGTAATTCATTAGTCAGAAATAAGAGGACTAGATTATATATATATATATTCTTATTTTCGTGGTAGGCGGAAGGTCAATTAATAAAAACTTCACCATACAGTATCACCAACATTATTCCGTCCCTACATGTTTCACACCTTTATTGGTGCCTCTTCAGGGGAAAAATTACATATATAAAACTTACAGCGTCAATCTGAGGAGGATAACCTTCCACCAGTACGGCCACGTCTAGAATGATCATGGTCTGAAAGAATCCAAAATGGCGAAATATAATCAGCTGATCCATAATCGATTTGTCAAACATTTAAAATTTAAAATTAATTTCCAGAAGAAATATAGTCTTAAAAATGAAAAACATCTTCCCACCTTCTAATTAAAACATATTTTTACCTTTTGTTAAATAAATTAATAAAAATCGTATTCAAATGTAATATTTCAGTTTTTTTATTTACCACTTTTTTCCTATTTTTTATGATATGAATATTTTCCTTAATTCTTCTTTTCATTCTATTTCTCTCTTTACCTAATGTACTAATATTTCCAAAATCGAAACTATGTTTATATTTTATAGCATGATAAGCCAACGCTGTCTTATTCTCTCCTTTATCAATACTTTGCGCATGCTGTTTAATCCTTTTTCCAAGTAGCTGTTCCGATTCCCCTATATATGATTCATCACAGCCATTGCAGTCAATTTTGTAAATATTGTATTTAGTTTCCCTTAGTTTTTATTAATTGACCTTCCGCCTACCACTAAAATAAGAAGATTGGCAAAAAGGGTCAGTTGAAGAATAATAAATATATATATATCACATACATATATGTCACAAGTGTTGCTGACAGTGATGAAACTTGACGTAACTCTGACGACGAGGATACGTCATCCACATGGTTGAAAACTACAATAGAATGAATTATTGTCAGAGTGTAGTATGCCATGACAGTAATTACCAATGACGGACAGGCGTTGACAGAAAGTCGTCAGGAAAAATAAACCTCTTTACATGAATACATAACCTTGCCTAGAGATAACCTAGTCATAGTCCGAGACCAATGAAATATCTCGTTTCTGTCATTTTTAATAGATATTTATAGTAAAGGAAGAACTGTATTATTTTTTATGAACCATCAGTTTCCACATTATTAAGCACCGGGCTGTCCAGAGTTTGCAAACTCTCTTAAACACTCAAGGTAGAACAGGAAATTCTTTCAGTGTCCCTATCACAGAAAATAGGTCAATTTGCCACAATAGAGACAGGAACCAACTTCTCCCACATGAGAATCCAGTCTGCTAACCACTGGACCGCATAAATTGGTAATAATGTCAATATTACCATTCCTTTGAGGAATGCAAAACATGATTGAATATTAACACTAGATTTACCAGACCTGGTACTGGTATAAATGTCAATAACAAACAAATATATTTATTACTAATATATATAAAGTAACATTAAGTTCATTAAATGTATTCTCTACTTATAGCTACAAAAGTCATAACATCATTCAGGAAAGCAAATGTTATATGTAGTAGGAATTTTGAATTGAAATTGCACGACCAGTCAAAATGACTGCTCTGGTAAATCGAATTTTAATAAGTTTCTTCGATAATGATCAACAATGTTCCCCCTAAATCAGTCTCAGTAGTCATATTTCTTAATTAACTCCCCCTCCCCCCAAAAAAACTAATTTTGAAATAAGAAGCCAAGTTCCAGGCCCCTTTTCCGAATAGAGTTAGATTATGAATACAATATCACAATATTGAGCCAAATATTAGGCCCTTAATGCCTTCTCAGGAACCCTCTCACTTCTTTTAGGCCCTTAATACCTTCTCAGGAACCCTCTCACTTCTTTTAGGCCCTTAATTCCTTCTCAGGAACCCTCTTACTTCTTTTAGGCCCTTAATACCTTCTCAGGAACCCTCTAACATCTTTTAGGCCCTTAATACCTTCTCAGGAACCCTCTAACATCTTTTAGGCCCTTAATACCTTCTCAGGAACCCTCTTACTTCTTTTAGGCCCTTAATACCTTCTCAGGAACCCTCTTACTCATTTTAGGCCCTTAATACCTTCTCAGGAACCCTCTTACTCATTTTAGGTCCTTAATACCTTCTCAGGAACCCTCTTACTTATTTTAGGTCCTTAATACCTTCTCAGGAACCCTCTTACTTATTTTAGGCCCTTAATACCTTCTCAGGAACCCTCTTACTTATTTTAGGCCCTTAATACCTTCTCAGGAACCCTCTTACTTATTTTAGGTCCTTAATACATTCTCAGGAACCCTCTTACTTATTTTAGGCCCTTAATACCTTCTCAGGAACCCTCTTACTCATTTTAGGCCCTTAATACCTTCTCAGGAACCCTCTTACTTCTTTTAGGCCCTTAATACCTTCTCAGGAACCCTCTTACTCATTTTAGGCCCTTAATACCTTCTCAGGAACCCTCTTACTCATTTTAGGCCCTTAATACCTTCTCAGGAACCCTCTTACTTATTTTAGGCCCTTAATACCTTCTCAGGAACCCTCTTACTTATTTTAGCCCCTTAATACCTTCTCAGGAACCCTCTTACTTATGTAGTAGTAGTAGTAGTAGTAAAGTAAATTTTATTTTATAAATGTACAAATAATAAGTCCTTGAGAGATTCACAATAAATTTACATAAGCTTGGATATAATCCATCAGCTAAGCGACACCACATAATATAATACACATGAAAATAACATAAAAACAATATGAGTGATTGTAACCAATATAAAAACAAATAAATAAGTAAAACAAAAATTGATCCTCCTTATTCCTGATAATCAAATTTAAAATTAATTGCCTCTTTAACGTAGTGGTATAGTTTTGCGTAGTCCTGGCCGTTCAAATAGTCTATTGCTTGCGTGTGGGTTAATCTATTTTTGAAGAATATGTTTAATCTTATCTCGGAGAGGATTGGGCATACAGCTAGGAAATGGATGATATCTTCGGGTTCTTTCATATTGCAAAGAGAGCAGAGGGCACTATCATCAGAACTCCAAGGCTTCCTATTCAGATTTAGGGTTTCTGTTCTGGCTCGCATGATGGTCCTTATCATTTGAAGGCTGTTAGTGTCGTTGATATAAGACAGCTGCTTACATTCAAATTTCAAAATTTTGTAGGTTGTGTGCGCGTTCGTTAGCCTGTCTTGTAACTTTTCTTTTTCCTGGGAGTGAATACTACCTACTATGCATTTGACGGTTGCATGTATCTTATCCAGTGGGGTTGAAAAAAAAGTTTGCGGTTCGAATCCTGCTTTGATACAGACATCACGCAAGTCATTGTACCAACCTACCTTACCCACAACCACTTTAGCTGCAAGCTGCTTAGTGAGCCTCTCTTCAGGCGCATTCAACACTTTTAGAACATACATGAGATGAAGCTGCAGAGTGTAGATGTACATGGATGCTCTTCCTGTTTCCAGCTGCAAAGCGTAGTTCGGCGTATTCCTCCTTCTCAGGAACCCTCTTACTTATTTTAGGTCCTTAATACCTTCTCAGGAACCCTCTTACTTATTTTAGGTCCTTAATACCTTCTCAGGAACCCTCTTACTTATTTTAGCCCCTTAATACCTTCTCAGGAACCCTCTTACTTATTTTAGGCCCTTAATACCTTCTCAGGAACCCTCTTACTTCTTTTAGGCCCTTAATACCTTCTCAGGAACCCTCTTACTTATTTTTGCATTTCCAGCTTGGCCAGGTTTCATAAAAGGATGGCCGTTTAAACTTACATTCAAATAAACCCGATCATTTTACGCCATCAGAGAGTATATTATAATCCTTAATCGTTACCCTAAGGGCCTCAATCTTTAGGTGCCTTGCTCTCAGATAATTAATATCATGAAAATACCTATATTACACCATTTTTAGAATTTATTTGAAACTTTTACTGTTAACATATATATATATATAAAGAACAGCGATATCTCCTGAAAGTTCGCCTTCAGCTCGAAGAGAAGAAAAGTGGCGCTAGGCCTTCTGCTGCTGATTACAACAAACTGAGGTCTTTGGTAGAAGAAATCCTCGCAAAACTACTCGGGTCATTCTGAGAGAAGTTGCTGTTGACCATCCAATAGCTGTTCGCCAACTGGAACGAATTGCTCATATTAAAACCTAGATTATTTTTGCGCCAACACAATAAAACAATTCTAAAGATTTAAAAGTCCGTCACGCAGGAGCTGCACTATTTAGCACTTTCCTGAGAATTGGGTAGTGTCGAGTGAATTCCTGAATAATTTGCTTAAAATAACCTAGATAGATAAATAAAATAAAAACACAAATAGTTCTGCTCATTTGAATTTATTATGAGCAGCTGTTTCAATTATTAATTTTGTAATTAATTTCCTTCCAGAGTTTTGTGTATGCGGGGTACTACACTACGTAATAAATACACAAAGCTTCACATTTTCGTCTACTGATCTTGATGAATAAAATATAATAAAAATTACGACTGTTATTGGCAAATAACTACTTTGGCTTCAGGGTAACCCCCCCCTTCCTAATAAACCAATTTAGTTTATTTTTACAACACATTTTTCTCTTCAGTTGGCCACAACAAATACCGAGTTTCGTTGAAATATACCAAACATTATGACTGTTGGGGTCTCCCGTGGTCTAGTGGCTACCGCACTCGATTCATAAGCGGGAGATGGTGGGTTCGATCCCCACCGGCGACAGGAATTTTCTCATCTCAGGGCTCGCTGAGAAAGTTCCTGGCTGCCCCCTGGACGTTGGCGCTAATGGCCACGATTTGTCGATGCGCTTTAAAAAAAAAAAAAAAAAAAAAAAAATATATGACAGTTATTGGCAAATAACTACTTTGGCTCCGGAGTAAACCCCCCCTCCAGATATTCTGATTTTGTTGGTTAACGAACTCGTTCAGTCGTTTGATGGGGGAATACTATTTACCACGTTTCGTGACAAAAAAAAAAAAAAAAAAAAAAAAAAAAAAAAAAAAAAAAAATCAGGTCGTGTTAACGGACACACATATAAGTATAAGTATCCGTCATGAGTGCAACCTCAATAGCTACTTTCCTTCGGAGGAAAGTGCTAAAAAGAAACATTAAACACGTGAATCTAAATGACCCGAGTGGCTCCAAAATGAGCAATGTTCTGAACTATGTTCCTTGATAATGATATGAATGTGATAAACCCCGAAGGAGCGGCGGCTAGTTTACTGCCGGATTCTAGCCTAGATTTATAGCTATCTCTATCTCGAAATAGACAGATATTACACAATTCTAGCATTAACATAGCATATCAGATTTAGACTAATTTCCAAGCTATTATTCACAATTCTGACGGATAGTATGTCAGGATTAAGCCGAGATCTGTCTAGGACCTTGTACTAGATTGGGGGTCCTAGGTTCTGAGGTTCCGAATTAATGGGGTTCATATTACTTAAGGTCTTATAGAAATCGGGAGCAGCCATTATGTGGCAACTTATCAACATATTCCTTGAAAGCTGCTGATAAGGACTGAGAGTTAGAAATATTTCCGGGAAGGCCTAATAACCTGTGTTAAGTAGATACTGTCTATTATTTTTGAGACCTTTGAGACCATTCCAGAACCATTGTGCAGTTCGGCATAGTGGTAGACCATAGGACTTATATTCTGCAGGTCATGAGTCTGAAACTTTGCAGTACACTGATAGATTAAATCTTATAAATTCGTTGTTGGAGTGTCCGAGAAAAAAATCAGTCGAGGCAAAGCATTATTCGAGAGACCATTTCTTGTTTTTGTTTTGAGATTCAAACATATTATAACAAGGAATATCCTGACAGAGAACACGCACCAAGATGAAGAAGCAGTTTCTTCGAGAAAAGCCACATCTGCCGTCTCTGAAGGGTTGGGTTAAGGTGGTAGTTTAAGGGCAGAAAACTTCTTGGTCATCTCCGCCCTTGTTGTGTTTAATTGTGCAAGATTAATGTTAGGTTGGAGAGTGTTTTCAGTATTGTGTGTTTGAGATAGAGTTGTGTTACTGAAGTTGTATTTGTGAGAATCTAACTCTGGAAAAAAAGAGAAATTATTGTTGATAAAAAATTGCATGGATATAAGAACCAGCTTCACACACCCATAAATATATTTGCACACAAGTATAAATATAGTATATATATGTGTGTATATATATATATATATATATATATATATACCTAGTATAGTATATACACACTATAACACAGAATACATACATATATATATATATATATATATATATATATATATATATATATATATAGTGCACAGTATACATATAAATACAGTACATATAATAAAAAATATATATAATGTAAACATATATTTTGTTTTATTTTTTTTTATTCATTTTTTTATTTATTATTTTATTTTTATTATTTTTTTAATTGTTTTTTTTTATTTTGTTATTTTTTTTTAAATATTTTTCCTTTTCTTTTTTTCCCCTCTTTTGTTTAACTTTTTTTTTGTATTTATATTTTTATTTTTATTTTTTTTTCCTCATTTATTTATTTTGATATATACTAGCGATTACACTGTATTTCTCTAGGATCATCGACTTTACTCTGAAGGATTTGTAAAGAATATAGATTTTTTTTTTTTTTTTTTTTTTATCAATTGCCAATATAATGGAACTATTTCTACCTTTCGACATCCGCCTTCCCAAGGTTCCGAGCGCTAAGAGTTCAATCATTCGAATAGCCTGATTGACAGAACTGATTGATGATTCAAAACCTATTCGGCTGCAGATGATTGAAAGGAGATGACTCTGTAGTTCCGTCAAATCATTTATATCCTCGAGTAAATGTTTTTTTGTTTTATTTCTTATTATTAGCTGAATTTAGACTGAAAGCGCTAAAACACTTAACGAAAACCCCAAGAACATTACAAAAATATCATTAAATCATTCTCTTCTACGGAAAACAAATGTTTATTTTATCAGTTATTTTAATTTCAACAGCCACTTACTAGTAAGAACGATTTTTTGGGTTGCGCTATGTACAGGTTACCACCATGTAATCAAATTAACACCCCATCAGCCAGGATGGGGCTCATGCCTATTATTTCCACAAAAGAAAAGCAATCGTCCCAAGGGGGAATCCAACCCACTACCATAAGTAGAAAGTACTCACGCAATAGCATTCCCTGGAATCAGTTTTAAATGTTTATACAAAAATATTTTCACTAATTTGGATGTATTTCGTTAGTTCCTTAAAGATAGTATTTCTTGTTCCGTTCAGTAAATCCTGAGATTCGCAAATAGTATTTCTTGTTCCGTTCAGTAAATCCTGAGATTCGCAAATAGTATTTCTTGTTCCGTTCAGTAAATCCTGAGATTCGCTATGCCAAAGTCCAATTAAATCCCTTTTAAAGCATTTTCCAATGAAATTTACTGATTCCAATTGGACAAAAATTGGACAACAATTTGTTGAGATACTCAATATATTGATAACTTTAAAAAAAAATATCCTCAAGCCGCCCTGATGTATTTTTCATCTTTATATTGTTTGATTTTTTAGCACTTTCCTCCGAACGAGGAGGATAGAGGTTGCACTCATGACGGAATTTTTGAAAAATTTCTTCGAATCTTTATCGATCCTACCTAGTAGACACCGAAAATGACCTCCGTCAAAATTTATATATATATATATATATATATATATATATATATATATATATATATATATATGTCTGTTAACACGATTGCGGCCAGAGTTTTTGTTTTTTCTTCACGAAACGTGGTATGTAGCGTTCAATTAGCAAACGATTGAACGAGTTCGTTAACCACCAAAATCGGTCCACTGGGAGGGAGGTTTACACCGGACCGACAACACTAATTTGACCATTCCAGCCGTAGTTGTTGTCATATTTCAACGAAACTCGGTATTTGTTACGTTTATCTAATGAGATAAATACGTTGTAAAAATAAACTAAATCGGTTCATTAGGAGGGGGGGTTTACTCCGGACCCACAAAGGGGGGGGGGGGGTTCTGGACCACCCAATGGACAGAGAACATAGAAGACGAAAGAAAGAGCGGCAAAGTACAGTAAGGGGTCATAAAGTCATAAAATGCTGTGTTAATGGAAAGGGAGGCAGGTATAAAGGGCTATATTGCAGGCGGTATATGGGATTAGGATGGAGTTTTTAATAAATGGAAGATGTTGGAGTAGATAGAGGAGATGACTTCTTTGTCAATTTTGTCATTAACTGGGTTATTTTCTAGGTGGATAAAAATTGATTCGGAAAGGAGGCGTTAAAGGTTATTTGTTTGACTATCGAATTCTGAATAAGGTATTTTTGACATTGATAGATCTATCGTAAACAGACGCTGTATGTAAATATGACCAATCAATACAACATGTTGACTTTTACAGATTATTATTAGCCAGAAATTACCCAGTCCTGCTTCTCCCTCATTCTTAAGGATAAAACAATACAAAAACCTTGTTTTACTAAAATACTTATTTCACTTAAAACTAAAGCCAATTTAAAACAGTTTAAAAAATATACGAAGAAAATGTTTTAACTGAATCCAACGATTCAATGTAACCGAACCAAAATTTATTATAGCTAGAGATTAAATTACAGGTAGGTCAATACAAGTTTTAGGACCTAGACAGGTTACAATTTTCACAATGAACTTGTTAATTTTATATCCGGGGCCATGATACCCATCTAGGTCTTAAACCAGTATTTGTCTATTTCTAATTTAAGCTCTAGCTATAGCATAATGTTTTTCTCATTTTTGAATCTTTATATATATATATATATATATATATATATATATATATATATATATATATATATATGTTGCTATTAACTCTGTCCTGCTTGTTTTTACAGTCCTGATGAAGGCTTGAATTTCAAGCCGAAACGTCGGCAAACAATAAAACCCATTTTCACATGTGTATGTAAAATGTAGCTTTATTAGGAAACAAAAACCGAACTCTGACAATATCTATCTTTTTGTGCGTGTGTGTGTGTGTGTGTGTTTAACGGCGTATCAACATTAGTGCTATTAACGCCGGGCTATCTACAGGTTGCCACCCTTTTCTATAATGCCAACAGGAGGTGGTCGGTCACCCATTCAGGTGCTGGCTACGCCCGACGTTGCTTAACTTCGGTGATCAACGGGAACCGCTGTATTCAACGTGGCTGTGGCCGTTGGCAATAAGCCAAGTCATCAACGAGAATTAAAATTGAATTTTTTAGTAGTTCTTTAGATGTGATCTATCTAACAAGTAATGGAAATGTTTAGGTTTTCAGAGAAGGGATTTTATACGATTTTTTTTTCGGCAAATCGGCATAAATCTTGCCCATTAGCGCCGACGTTCAGGGTGCAGGCAGGAATTTTCTCAGCGTGCCCTGAGATGAGAACATTTCTGGCGCCGGCGGGGATCGAACCCACCATCTCCCCCTCATGAATCCAGCGCGCTAGCCACTAGACCACGGGAGACCCCGATTGTATAAGTTATACACAACATACAAGCGTTTAACTACTTCCATATGGATCAGTTTTTAGCACTTTCCTCCGAAGGAAAGTTGCTATTGAGGTTGGACTCATGACGGAATTTTTGAAAAATTTCTTCAAATCTTTATCGATCCTACCTAGTAGACACCGAAAATGACCCCCGTTAAAATTTATATATATATATATATATATGCATATATATATATATATATATATATATATATATATATATATATATATATATGTCTGTTAACACGATAGCGGCCAGAGTTTTTGTTTTTTCGTCACGAAACTTGGTATATAGCATTCAATTAGCAAACGATTGAACGAGTTCGTTAACCACCAAAGTCGGTCCACCGGAAGGGGGGGTTTACCCCCAACCCAAAACACTAATTTGACTATGTCAGCCGTAATATTTGTTATATTTCAACGAAACTTGGTATTCGTAGTGGTAATATAGAGAGAAAAGAGAGATATAAAAATGAACTAAATCGGTTCATTAGAAGGGGGGGGTTAACTCCGGACCCACAATACCAATTCGCCACTACCAGCCGTGATTTTTGGTATATTTAGACGAAACTCGGTATTCGTAGTGGTAATCCACAGGTAAATATGTATTGTAACTAAACTAAATCGGTTCATTAGGAGGGGGGGGGTTTACTCCGGACCCACAATACCAATTCGCCACTACCAGCCGTGATTTTTGGTATATTTCGACGAAACTCGGTATTCGTAGTGGTAATCTACAGGTAAATATGTGTTGTAAAAATAAACTAAATCGGTTCATTAGGAGGGGGGGGGGGGTTTACTCCGGACCCAAATTCTTAATATACTCATACCGGTCGTAATATCTGCTGTATTGTAACAAAACGCGGTATACGTCGTGGGTAACTCATGAGAAAGAAGTGTTGTAAAAATGAGCTGAATCAGTCAATCGGAAAGCGGGGATTTAATTTGTAATATATTTCAATAGAAAAGCCCGTCAGACGTAGGTTCACAAAGCCGCGTTAGATCAAAATACGATAATATGAGGTTTTTTGTATTTATTACGTAGTGTAATAGGTACCATGTGTAAACATAACTCTGGAAGCAAATTATTAATTGATCAGTTACTCATTACAAATTTAAAAGAGAACTATTCATGTTTTTATTTTATTTATGTAGGATATTTTAAGCAAATTGTTCTGGAAAGCAGTCTACACTACCCAAATTCTGAGGAAAGTGCTTAGTTATGCAGCTCCTGCGTGACGGACTTTTGTTCTTAAAAATCTTCTATGTAATCATCTTTTTACGTTTAGTGGATTATTCATTTGTATGAATGTCAACACTTACTAATCCTCTACTAAGGGTGGGTTTACACTAGGATAGTTATTGCAGGATATTTATATCAGAGAAAAATTCTGACTAATGTAAACCATGTAAATCCTCTATATAATAATCTGTTTACGTTTACTGGATTATTCATTTGTATGAATGTCAACACTTACTAATCCTCTACTAAGGGTGGGTTTACACTAGGATAGTTATTCCAGGATATTTATATCAGAGAAAAATTCTGACTAATGTAAACCATGTAAATCCTCTATATAATAATCTGTTTACGTTTACTGGATTATTTATTTGTATGAATGTCAACACTTACTAATCCTCTACTAAGGGTGGGTTTACACTAGGATAGTTATTCCAGGATATTTATATCAGAGAAAAATTCTGACTAATGTAAACCATGTAAATCCTCTATATAATAATCTGTTTACGTTTACTGGATTATTTATTTGTATGAATGTCAACACTTACTAATCCTCTACTAAGGGTGGGTTTACACTAGGATAGTTATTGCAGGATATTTATATCAGAGAAAAATTCTGACTAATGTAAACCATGTAAAATTTATGTCTGACATAAATTCTACATGGTTTACATTAGTTAAGGGGCGAGGTTAGCTCAGTGGTAGAGCACTCGACTAATGAACTGGAGGACCAGGTTCAAAACCCGAGAGCGCACTAAAGATTTTTTCTTCTAGTGCTGCCGCTCGAGGGTGGGATTTGGGGTCCCAGATCGTCCCTACGCTCACCCAGCCTTTAATTAATTTTATATAATAATGGGTACCTTGGGTGCTAATGACTCTAGCAGTCGAAGCAGCCAAGGGGAAAATCAGGCGGCCGGAGCATAGTATTGACCACACTACCTCCCTAGTGTGCCGTATGGTCAAGAATTAGATACCTCTACAGCATCTGCCCCTCTGGGCCCTTGTGGCCTGTTACGGCCATTTTTTTTTTTTTTTTTTTTTTTTACATTAGTTAAAATTTCTCTCTGATATAAATATCCTGCAATAACTATCCTAGTGTAAACCCACCCTAAGTGATAATTTTTGTTTACCTCTGTAGCATTTCGCTACTCGGAAATAATTCAGTCTTTCCTATGATGTCATTTCAAGAATTTCGTACGACTTTTTGTTTACTATTTTTAACTCGACCTTAGCGGAACCCAGGAATTTCGGGATGGAGACTTCAGCCATGAAGATATAGAAGGCCTTCCTCTCTTGATGAGTATGTTGGGGGAAGAAAACCCCAAAATAACTGTTAGAGAACTTGCAGAAAAACCTTAAGTTAACAAATCGACCGTTCATGACCACATCAAGGGGATTAGAAAAGTGAAAAAGCTCGAAAGTTGGGTTCCACACAAATTAAGCGGGCGCCAAAAAAATCAGCGCTATGAAGTTTGTGCTGCACTTCTTTGCTGAAATAAAAATGACCCATTTCTAGCCACATCTGCCCTACTCTCCGGACCTCTCGCCTACTGAATATCATTTTGTTGGACGACTGAACCGCTACTTACAACACACAATATTTATGGATCAAACGGAATTAGAGAATGCGCCTGTTGACTTTATAAATTCTATGAATTCTGAATTCTATTCAGACGGTATTAAAAAGTTACCAACCAATACATTGAGAGTATGTCCTTCACATTCCGGCTTGCAGTACGACTTATGGTCGAACTTCCGAAGTCGGGCCACAAGTCAGATCGTGAATGGGCTTGTTGGATTGTTGGAAGTCTAGTTGGACGAGTCGGAGCGACTCCAAGGTCCGTTATCCGATTGGTGACGGAGTTGGAGCGTAAGTGGCAGAGTCGGATCAAGGTCCGTTATCCGACTGTTGACGGAGTTGGAGCGTAAGTAGCAGAGTCGGATCAAGGTCCGTTATCCGACTGGTGACGGAGTTGGAGCGTAAGTGGCAGAGTCAGATCAAGGTCGTCCAACTTAGCTCAGTCAGTGACCTCCGGGCAACTTCGGTTTGCACTCGATACATTTTTCGGCTCGTGAGCAACTTACACAGTCGTGAAAACAGACTAGGACTAAAGTTGTATCGCTAGTTGGATAGCAAGTCGGAGCGTGAGTGGAGTCGACCATCCAACTAGTAGTCCTACTAAGTCGTACTGCAAATCGGAACCTGAATGGCCTGGGTTATAGCAACTACCCAATATTAAATGAATTTGGAAAAAAGATTGGTTCAAGAAATCAACACTAGAAGAATGTTCGATTACTGCTTACCTCAATGGTGAGGATTGGGCGAAATATTATGGATTTCTTAGAGAATTATACGTTACAAGCAACTACTAATATCGGAGTTTAATTTTTAAGAAGAATCCTGTTTTTTTACGAGAAGAATTTCTGTTAAAAATAATAAATAAATTTGGACGAGGATTATTTCTAGTAGCTGTTAGATTGGATAGATGAAGATTTAAAGAATTTTTTCCAAAAATATTTTATTAGTGTAACCTCAATAGCAACGTTCCTTCAGACGTTCCTAATATAGGTCGTACCTTTATCTATTCTGGTTATATGTGTATATGGTAGTTCAATAGTGAATATTTTGTGAAGTTCTTTATACCATATTTGAGGTGAAATGGTAGATTGAGCAAATCAGAATGATTGAAAATCATGAATCGAATCCCACCGGGGTTGTGCAAGGTATAGCTACCTTTTATCCCCGCGCCAAACCCTTTTACGCCAATTGTAGCTGCAAATTAGCCTTTTCGTGTCCATACCGCTATAGCAGTATCACGAACTGGGGCTCATGGATATACACGCCTGCTTGATCCTGTATAGACATTACAACGAACTCTTAAAATTAATTTCTACTTCAATTAGTAGGTATTAGATTTAATTCATGATTTTTTAGCGCGGTTCTTTCCCCCCTCCATAGGAAGGAAACCCGCTCATAAGGTTGACCTCATAACGCAACCCAAAACCAACCAGAAAATTTCTCGTTTTAGAACCTATAGATAACGAAAATAACGGTGCTTAAAATGTGTATATGTTTGTCTGTTCGCTCTCTCACACTCACAAAAATGGTCCAATTTTGATGAAATTTGGTACATTAATACTTTGTATAATTTAAAAGATCAAGTTCGTTAAACAGGAGAGGAGGATCTGCGGGATTCTGCTTAAAAATTAAATTCCGATATAAGTAGTTGCCTGTAACGATATGATTCTCTAAGGAATCCATAAAATTTCGTCAATCCTCACCATCTAACATTTTTCTAGTGTTGATTTCTTGAACCACTCTTTTTCCAAATTCATTTAATATTGGGTAGTTTCATAAAGCAGGCCATTCATGTTCCGATTTGCAGTACGACTTAGTAGGACTACTAGTTGGATAGTAGACTCCACTCACTCTCCGAATAGTAGGACTACTAGTTGGATAGTCGACTCCACTCACTCTCCGAATAGTAGGACTACTAGTTGGATAGTCGACTCCACTCACTCTCCGAATAGTAGGACAACTAGTTGGATAGTCGACTCCACTCACGCTCCGACTTAGTAGGACTACTAGTTGGATAGTAGACTCCACTCACTCTCCGAATAGTAGGACTACTAGTTGGATAGTAGACTCCACTCACGCTCCGACTTAGCAGGACTACTAGTTGGATAGTAGACTCCACTCACTCTCCGAATAGTAGGACTACTAGTTGGATAGTCGACTCCACTCACGCTCCGACTTAGTAGGAGTACTAGTTGGATAGTCGACTCCACTCACGCTCCGACTTAGTAGGACTACTAGTTGGATAGTAGACTCCACTCACTCTCCGAATAGTAGGACTACTAGTTGGATAGTAGACTCCACTCACGCTCCGACTTAGTAGGACTACTAGTTGGATAGTAGACTCCACTCACTCTCCGAATAGTAGGACTACTAGTTGGATAGTAGACTCCACTCACTCTCCGAATAGTAGGACTACTAGTTGGATAGTCGACTCCACTCACGCTCCGACTTAGTAGGACTACTAGTTGGATAGTAGACTCCACTCACTCTCCGAATAGTAGGACTACTAGTTGGATAGTAGACTCCACTCACTCTCCGAATAGTAGGACTACTAGTTGGATAGTCGACTCCACTCACTCTCCGAATAGTAGGACTACTAGTTGGATAGTCGACTCCACTCACTCTCCGAATAGTAGGACTACTAGTTGGATAGTCGACTCCACTCACGCTCCGACTTAGTAGTACTACTAGTTGGATAGTCGACTCCACTCACGCTCCGACTTAGTAGGACTACTAGTTGGATAGTCGACTCCACTCACGATCCGACTTAGTAGGACTACTAGTTGGATAGTCGACTCCACTCACCCTCCGACTTAGTAGTACTACTAGTTGGATAGTCGACTCCACTCACGATCCGACTTAGTAGTACTACTAGTTGGATAGTCGACTCCACTCACGCTCCGACTTAGTAGGACTACTAGTTGGATAGTCGACTCCACTCACGCTCCGACTTAGTAGGACTACTAGTTGGATAGTCGACTCCACTCACGCTCCGAGTTAGTAGTACTACTAGTTGGATAGTCGACTCCACTCACGCTCCGACTTAGTAGTACTACTAGTTGGATAGTCGACTCCACTCACGCTCCGACTTAGTAGTACTACTAGTTGGATAGTCGACTCCATTCACGCTCCGACTTAGTAGTACTACTAGTTGGATAGTCGACTCCACTCACGCTCCGACTTAGTAGGACTACTAGTTGGATAGTCGACTCCACTCACGCTCCGACTTAGTAGGACTACTAGTTGGATAGTAGACTCCACTCACGCTCCGACTTGCTATCCAACTAGCGATACAACTTTAGTACTAGTCTGTTTTCACGACTGTGTACGTTGTTCACGAGCAGAAAAAGTATCGAGTGCAGACCGAAGTCGCCGAAGGCCACTGACAGAGCTAAGTGTGACGACTTTGATCCGACTCTGCCACTTACGCTCCAACTCCGTACACCATAAGACAGTATTGTGGGCGAAATTTCCGCAAGAAAAGCCGTCGCGCTAAGGGCTTTGCGTTAATAGAAGAGCCTAGAAAAACGAATAAAACCATTTTTAAGTGCGATATCTTGAAATATTTTTGAGAAAATTATTTTATATTTTTATGTAAAGTATTTTTGAGACAAATATCTTTTTAATTTTTTAAGCTTTATTAAGAAGAGATGAATGAGCATTGAGATAGCAAAATTGGATATTATTGGCGTTCGGCCAGAATTAATGCGTGAAAGTCCGATAATTTCAGAAATGTTACAGATTACAGATCAGTCTTTCTTCAACGCCCTGATTATGGCTTCAGTTTGAAACCGAAACGTTGACAAATATAAAAAATTTTAAATATAAAGAACGTAATTGAAACACCTTATTTTGATCGTATCATCTTATATGCGATAACAGCAAACAAATGTATAGGTTATGATCATTCATGCTTTAGGATATATGCACGATATTATCTCAGCGGTCACCCATCCTTGTACAAACCATCCCCGACTTTTCATAAGATCAGATATGCTTCAAGAACTCCTGATTTCAACGACCTATGTCCGATTGAACTGTTATTCATTTAAGATCAGATGATCATTGGAATTTCTAATAATTACTGTCAGGGTCGTCATTTCGGCCTTCCATTCGTCCAGAATCTACGTTTACAATTGTATCCATCCTATTCGTGACTAAAACATCAAATAGTAAATTAATATTAAGACTGCAAAACAAAAATAATATATTTAAATTAATATTAAAGATGGTTAATGATAAAAATATTTAAAAACTACTATAATGTTTTTTTTTAAAATGAAATCCTATCTTTTTATTATGCTTATCTAAATAATCTTGCTTAATCCAGTACACAATCTGACGGAACGTTAGCTTAAAGTAATTTAAAAAAATATGACAATTTTTGGGAGTCATCAAATAATTTATTACCTAAAAGATAACAATACTCTCAAAAAGAAGATAAAAACGACAATAAAAAAAGAAATCCCTACAATAAGTAATGAAACCTCAACATAATCTTGCCATGATAGTGACTCAAGCCGGGACAATTTCATTTATTTACCTCGTCTGAATATCTTTAGGCCTATTTATCAAAATAATTAAAAAAAAAAAAAAAACGCGCTGTTCTCTGGAGGAATTTGCATAAATTAAATGGTTATAATATATTCCATGAAATAGATGAGTAGTAAAAATTTAGGCGTGGGTTGTCGAGATGGAGAAAAAGGAAATAAAATAAAAATCCCGAAACTGGTTCAAAGCCCCTGGCGGGGAGACCTTGAACTTTAAGATAGCTAAGATCAGCAGAACCAGTAACATCATCCGTTAGGTCTGGAGGCTTTTAGAATCATCTGGGTATTATATATATATTTATTTTGTTTTTTTCTCGTGTTTATACATTTTCCTAGTTTATATCTTTTTATAGCCCCCATTCCTTTAATATTTATTCAACTTTTTAATATTTATTTGTTTATTTAAACTCTTTAATTTTATTCCCATCCCCCTCTGAACATTGTATCATCATTGCCCCATTCCAATGAATGTACATATTTACTTATATTTCATTTTATTATTTAAGGCTTCACATATAATATTTGTATTAGTTGCTTTTTTTGTTTTGTTCTTTTATACTTTTGTTTTTCTTTATTCATATTTATATTTTTAGGTTAAATTTCTTTATTGTTTATTTTGTACTTATTTTTATTCTTATGGGACGAAGTCCCAGAATAAAGTTTTTTTTTCATTCATTTTCATTTTCATTCATTTATATATATATATATATATATATATATATATATATATATATATATATGAAGGGTAAAGGGAAAAAACGAGGAGAGTCACAAATTCTTCATTCTGAGAAAATCGAATTTTTAAGTTTAAAACGCTGCCAAAATTGTAAATTAACATATTTTTCAACTGCTGCAAGTTTTAAAGAACCACCAGAGATCCCCGAGGTACATTACAACAAGATACAAACAAACAAAAATTTCTACTAATAATAAGTATATATTTTTCATAAAAACTGCAAACTTACAGGCACAAAACAAGGAGAGTCACACAAGAAAACACTACTCGTGAGACATTTTTATTTAATACGTTTGATGATAGTGACATAAAATTTTAAAATCAATCAAATTTAGAAGTTTTTGTGCTTTTTTGACTCAGTTATTGATGCTCTTTAACTTTTAGGGGTTGGGTGTATCAAAAGAATTAGTGAATCCAAGCTGTAACTCGTTAAAAGGCTCACCACCGTTTTTCGGAAAATTTGAAAAAAAGTATTGTTTTTTGGCTAGCAATTGCTGCTCTTTTACCTGGCTTGAAAAAAGTGCTAACATTTCACGGTTTTTCGCTGCCAAAAGTTCTCCCGCCGGCTTTTGAGGTGAAAAACTTGGTTTCAGCATACTCAACCCATACCTAAGGATATTAGACAAAACACTCTTGTGGAGGAATTAAGCTCAAACCCCTGTATCTATTGTGTTATATCCCCAAGTAGTTCTGTACTGTCTAGCCTATTAACAGTGAGTCAGCCAAGTGTGGCCTATCCTGAGACTCAGTAATACTTCTTTCCTTGAGTTTGGTATTTCACTATATGGCCATTAATATACAGTTCAATTGACTTCTGGATGTTAGCAGAATCTAGTCCACCATGACACATGTCTAGTACCAGTCCGATACTGTACTTACACTGACTTGACGTGTCCCTAGTACCACCAGACAGGCATGTCCATCTCCATGACAACCGCAGGATACTTTGACAGAACTGGATGATATCCTTCTAAGAGTCCTGGCGTTCCTCAAGGACACTCCTTCGGCCCTATCCTTTCCTATATGCCTGTCATAGCCAGCTCATTAATTATGTATGCCTGTATGAGATGGCTAAGGAACTGCCAGGAGATAGCTTTGGACTGCTGAAGGCTGCAGCGTGTCCCGTCTGCCTGTTAGATTTAGGTCAAGATCTACACGCATGATCTAAGTCTAGTCAAAATCTGATATCTTATGTAATACCCTCAATATCCATTCTAACAATTTGGTCTTTATTACTTGAGTAAGTATGAGTTAACTTGACTTCCGAAGATAAAAAAATTGAGCCTTCTCAGATATTGGAGTTCGAAGGGAAAACGCCCGTGGCCTATATTGCCGTGGCGTAACTCCGCAGGAAAAAGTCCCTCATTTGTAAGTTTATTACTGAGAAGTTTAAATTCAGGACCTCGGAAGAGAAAGGAAGAATTCCGAAATCCGGATGTTGGGAAATCCAAGTCAAAGTTCTACAAGAGCTTCAGGATAGCAAGTGCGAATGTTTACTCTATGGAATGCTGATTCATAAACCTGATTGAAAAATTATGCAATTAAATTCAATGTTTTTATTATAATTTATACGAGTGATTTATGGGTACTAAAATGCTTGTAGAAGAGTTTCAGATCTTGAAATCGGACATTGAATTTTTATAGATGATGGTGATATTCACTTTAACTAGAAACTGTGAGAGAACTAAATAGTCCTAGAGCCAGCAACGCACTTTTCATGAAGTGTTTCATGCATCCTGAAATTTTGCTATAATAAACCTCTTTGGTAGATAAGAAAATATATATGTGTTTCCTGGACATACCTTGGAACACCAGGTACTGCGCATAGGGGAAAGGTGCAAAACAATATTGCCCGAAAATAGAGTTTGTATTTAGAAGGCAACTATCTTTAATGTAAAATTAAGACAATTTTACAATGAATAATAAATATGGCAGACAGTTTTAAGGGGTATAACACGTAAAAAAAAAAAATTAATTATTTTTATTCTAATATAAAATGAGAGTTTTATTTTCGCTGCCATTAAAACCGGAACAGCTGTACAAGATCATGTGAGCAAGAACCAATGAGAGCACAGGAAACAACCAACACTGCGCAGTCGTGTCATACACTCTTACGGTTAAGCGCAGTGTATTCCAGTCTATCATAAGCAACATTTATTTTCATGTTTTCTGATAATTAAACCCCACAAAAGTGTCTGCCCTTTTGCAATTATTTTCAAATATGTTTATCGAAGACGCTGTTTAAATCGCAGCGTGAATAAAGCACTTCATTAATTATTAAAAATAAAAACTAGGTACTTAATTTTTTTTTATTATTATCATTTTAACCCCCTTAAAAGTGCCTGCCTTATTTATTATAAATTTGAAAATTGCCTTAATTTGCCATTTATTTCATTAATAATAGTTGGCTTCTGAATAAAACTCTACTTTTAGGCAATATTGTTTTGCACCTTTCCCCTATGTGCAGTACCTGGTGTTCCAAGGTATGTCCAGGAAACACATATATACCTTCTTATCTACCTAAGAGGTATATCATCATCTCCCTATTGTGCCGTAAAGTCATGGATCAGTTACCTCTATAGTACCCGCTCCGCAGGGCCCCGTGGCCTGTTACGAGACGGATTTTTTTTTTTTTTTTTTTTTTTTTTTTTTTTTAACATTAAACACTATCTGCTTAACCTGACCTCTCAAAGCCTTCCCTGGTCCTGAACGAGACATGATCATATATTAATGTTTTACGTAGTGTTGTTCGTTGAAATGGCCATTTCCAAATGGTGGAGCCATAGGGAAAATGTCCCTTCCAGAAGTGCGCGCATGCGTAATTGAACTATTCAATCCATACAAACAGGCTACAGTTTAATATTTCATAATTTATGTTAAGAAAAATGCAAAAAAAAAAAAAAAAAATGTATAGTGTATTGTTGTACTCTTTCAAGTCTATTTTCTCTTCACAACTAATAAGGTTTCAAACCTAGGCGGAAGAATCTTAAAATATTCAGGAATTTAGCTTGATATCGATCTTATCTGCTAGGATAATCGAAATGTTATCTAGTAGAGATATGGAAATATTTCTACCGGTCAAGATTTAATCTTGACAGTCAAACGGTCCTTAATAGGGGTCCAGTTGTGATAGATTTGACCTTGAACCTCAGGTCAATTCTTCGGAATTCTTGACTCGATGCAACCTCACAATTAGCGACACTCATAACGAGTCTTGTCCGTCCTCTGCTTATTGCTGCTCTACGACCAACTATAGAACCCAACAAGATTCTTTATCTGGATGAATAATCACTATTTTAATAAATATAATCTACTATATATTTGTCAAATACCACTCACTCACTCAGTGACTCACTCACTCACTCACTGACCTATCATCGCCCAGCCCAAACCACTCGACAGAAAAATTTGAAATTTTGCATGGACACTCTCTTTAGCAAGTAGACATTCGCTAAGAAAGGATTTTTTGATATTCGAATTTTTAAGTATTTTTAGAGGGGTTTAAAGTTTTGGTTGGTTAGAGCAGGCAAGCCTAGGCAGCATGCGTTGATAGGATGATAAAAGAACAGCTGTTACCGTACTGTATCTATTTCATAGTATTATTTTTAATTGCTGTTCATTTCAACTATGAAGGCAGACCTTTAATTACTAGAAGTAAACTTTGATTTTGTCCTTCATGGAGATAACCTGGTGATGGTATTAATATCCCGAACCCTCCTCACCCATCAGCATCCCCAGGCAGAACACTTCTTGATAATGATCCCAAATATAATGTGAGCTTCCGAATGACATCTTGGAAAATAAGGATTTTAATTTTACCGTCCATTTATTATTGACAACGGATTTCTACCGGTACTGGTTAAACTCCTATTGCTGGTAACCTATAGATAACGGGTTATCTCTAGGTCATCTCTTTGTTGACACTGGTCCGGAGCACCCCAGTGTCAAGAAACATTATACTTGGATTAATTATCAATGATGAATAACATATAGTATGACGGGAACCGTGCTATAGTAAACTGCACAGCATTATATAGAAGCGTTAATTTTGATAAGACATTATTTAAGGAAATAAAATAACTACTTATCTGCCGTGACGAAGCACGGGTAATCAGCTAGTTATAAATAAAAACAAAATATGACAAAAATCATCACAGAACTCTTATAAACTAAAGTAATAAAATTATAAATCCATATCACAATCATTAATAAATTATAAAAAAAAATAACAAAGAAAATAATAATAATAATAATAACTAAAAAAAAAATAATAATAATAAAATATATAATCAACAATATGAAAAAATAAACAAAAATGAGATAAAACAATAAGCAATAAGATAATATAACAAAGTTAAAAAATAAATGCCTAAAAATAAATAATGTAAATACAAATTTTACTTTTGTTCAGGACAAATGTTAATTTAAAGCTTGTTGTTGAATTTAAATTTCTTCCGTAGAAGTCCATCTGACTCGAACTTTCAAAATTACAAACTTAAAAAGGCAAAAAGCTCAATGGATAATTAAACAAAGTAAGAAAAAATGTTGGGTAGATTTCTTATCTAACATAAACAAGCATACATCACATCACGATATTTGGTCAACAATAAATCAAATTAGACACAAAAGGTACGTACCACCAATAACAGGCTTTATGACAAACAATGACGTCACTACTGACCAGTTAGAAATTAGCAGTATTCTTGGTGAATATTTTGCATCTATATCTAGTAGTTTTATTTTAAAATGTCCGACTCGCAGGAACTGCATCATCTTAGCGCGATTCCGTTCTTATCTCTAGACTCATTTAAAATGATTAAAATAGAAGCTGTTATCATTTTGGGTCCACATTTCTAGAAAGCATGAAGATTAGATAGTTAGCCGTCGAGGTGATAAGTAAAGGTGGAATGGTTGGGATTCGGCTAAAGAAACCTCAATACGATTTTTGTTAAAAAAATCTATATTTAGGACGTTTCGGCTACTCATTGGTAGCCTTCGTCAGCATTGAAAGTGCCGGGAGGCAGAGGAGGACCAAAGTCTACAGTTCCATCTTTACTTTCAAGAAAGGTCTTATTTACGATCTTACCTGGATAGGCCAAAACGCCCTAGGAAGGACCCCGCTAGGCAGTTGAAAAGCTATATCTTGGAAATCCATATCTCTAAGATTAAATTGTTTTTCTTAACCTGATTTATTATCAAATACATTATCCAACTATAAGCAGTTAAAAAATAACAAGGAATAAAAACAGACAAAAAGAACAGTTCGAATAAGCGAAATCAATTACATTAAAGTTTTAAGCACTTATTTCTCCGATTGACATCGTCTAATCAAAACATTCATCAGAACCTTTTTTGTAGAGCATTTAGTAAGCTTTCTAATGGTATTCTTCCGTTTACCAAGATTCTCAACCTTTTTCGAGATATTAAGGAAGGTATACAAAGTTACCAAAACTTTTTATTTCTGTTAATAAAATATTTTATTCTAACCCTTCCTTAACTCCAAACGTAACACAAATTTCAACATATTAGTTTTAATGAAAGTAGAACATGCAGAAAATGTTTCAACTGAATCCCATGATTCTAAGTACCCAAACCAAAAACGGTATTCAAAAACTATTTTTCCAATTTTCTCGAAAACGGTTAAAGCTATCTACTTGAAAATGGTTTCATTCGTTTTCCTAGCCCAAGATGCCTATAAAACGAGTGCTTACAAGCTTATGAACTCAAAAACGTAAGCGTTACGATTTTTTTGCGCGAATTTCGCCCCAAACGCCATCTTCCAGTGAACGGATTTTGCTGGTTAACGAACTTGACCTTTCAAATTGGACGACGGATTTTTGTACCAAATTTCATCAAAATCGGACCATTCGTCTTCTACCTAGAGAGCGAACAGAAATATATATATATATATATATATATATATATATATATATGTATGTATAATTATATACATATATATACATATACAAATTTGAACCACCATCATTTTCGGTCTCTAGTGGTTCTGAAACGCAAAATTTTCTAGTCGGCACTTCTGGATTGCGTCATGAGATCAACCTTATAAGCGGGGTTCCTCCCTATGGGGGAGGGAGGAACCGCGCTAAAATGACCGAACCCCAATAATCTACTCAATCTCAATATTAACGGTCGACTATTTCTTTGAAATGGATTATTCCTGGTTTATTAAAACGTTGTCTCAGTTATCTATTATCAGAGGCTTATATTATCCTAAAGAGCTTATTTTCTTGTTAACTAATCATGGAAAAGCGAACTTAATGTAGAAATGATGATAGTTTTTCCGGTTGCAACGAGAAAACCTCGATGAAATGGTCCCATTATGCAAATCTACACCTAGGAAAATTGTCTAGTTTTCGCTGCAATAATAGGCCAATCGCCTGCTGACCACAAGATCACTCAGCCGAGTAAAACATTTCTCTTTTCTTAGCTTTTAGGGAAGTATTTCATCGTATTTATTCCTTTCAAATAATAAAGATGAAAGTTGTATAATTTTGTTATATTTCTCGGTCTTTTCTTTATGCTCCATTGGGATAAGCTCTTTTTGATGAACGATCTCCCAGTTACAGACATTAAAAAAGCGGATGGAGTAAATATAATATTATGAAATAGATACAGTACGGTAACAGCTGACCTGTTAACGTCCTAGCAACGCATGCTGCTAAGGCTTGTATGTAGTTTAGGCTGGACAATGATTGGTCAGTGACACAGTCTGTGGGTAGTATTTGTCCAATATATAGTATATTTTTCAAGAAAGATCAAAGCCTACCAATAATTGCTTCTATTCCTTCCCTAATGGAACTAGAGATATGAACGGAACAGTGCAAACATTATACAGTCCCTGTGGGTCGTACGTTTTGCCCTTACAGCAGATTGGGAATAATAATTATTTTTTTTCCAGAATATATATATTTATTTCTTTTCACAAATATTACAGTCTACAATTATATGTATTTTGTAATTTGATATAGGTACAGGTAGCGTCTAGGGGATAGGGGAGCTAGCTATAGGGGATTCTAGGATGACCTGGAGTTACCTTACGCCATCCAACCACACCCTGCGACTAGCAGGGAGGATTGGAGGCGAATGAGGCGTGGCCTGTGATATCTTGAGGAGAGAAAATATCCATCGATATCACTCTCAATTATCATAATTACAATTACATTGATTTTTGATCACTGCACGACACTTTACTGCCTAAGTAGATCCCGGGGCCACTTCCTATTAAGGCGTCTTGGTGGAGAGGAAGGATGATTGGTGCTTGATAAGGATTGGGCTATAGGATTGGGACGATTGATTAGTTTACTATGGCAATATGAGAAGCGGCTAGGGATTATATCTTTGACAAAAGGGATATTTAGGTCATTATACAGCACATTAAAGAGATAGTGTGATGAGTACTATGCTCCGGTCACCTCATTAAACACTAAACGTGCACAATAAGGGTTGGGTGGGTCTAGGGAAAGTCTGGGACCCAGACTTCAACCAATGAACGATAACTTTCAGTGTGTGCTCGATTTTCGGGCTGCGATCCTACTCCAAAAACTTACAGTACTCTAACATTCTCTACATGTTGCAATATATTCCGCTAAGCCAATCTATCTTACAGTATTTGCTTAACTTCTCATGCTCTGATACGACTCTAGGTACGCTGATAGGCATCCCGGTTTAAAACGGGAGCATCTGGATTCAAATATCAATCTGCTCATTAAATTGTTAACAAAATAAAGACTTTAAAACAAATTAATTGAAAGTGTATGTCCTCTTGTGGAGTAAATAATGGTTAATCAACATATATTCATAATAAAATATATCCATGAAATTTATAGCTTCTCATTAAATATATTTTTTTTTTCCAAATTTAATTTTTTTCCCCGTACCCACTTGTTAGCTATTCCTTGAATTATTTTTTTTTATTTTTGTATTTCCCCCGCCGATTTTATTTCTGTTTAATTATTTTGTTTCTGTTCCTTTTATTTGATTGCTTTAATTCGACTCACTCATCCGTGTATTTCTTCATCGCTGGGTTTAATCATCACTCGATATGCTCAAATCTCCATTCACTCAACCATGCTTTCATTCATCCGTGTAAACACAAGCCAGTTTTTTATGAACAGAAAATAACAATATTCAACCTCTCACATTCATATAGTAAATATACATTTATGTACATACTATCGTATTTCATATATATATATATATATATATATATATATATATATATATATATATATATATATATATACAGTGGAACATGGATAATTCGAAATCTTTTTTAATTCGAATATTTCTCTCGGTCCCTAGAATTTAGGGGGGGGGGGGGGGGGGGGGTTATTTAAACAATGTAAAAAATCGTGGTTAATTCGAACAAAATCTTGGATAATACGAATTATTTACGAGCCTGTGCTGGGGGGGGGGAGTGGACAGAGGGACAGTCGATCTTAAATCTTGTGAAAATATCAGTCTCATAGTCTAGTTCTTGGTGGGTCGCGCTTCCTCCCTTCCAGGGGTTGTTATAGTTCCATCCTGTCGTTTTATCCTAGAATTCCCTTCCAACATCCCTCCGATATTCATTTCTTATTCAGTTATCATTATTATTTTTTTTTAATTTCATTATAAGGGCTTCGCAACTATGGCTATGAGTCCATCTAATTCAGTTTTAAGTCAGTCCTAGGTTTGTTGTATTGTTTGTGCCTTGAGTTTATTGTGTACAGTGCAGTTCGGTGAGTTGTTGATTTTAGATGAAGCATAGAAGTTATAAAACTTTAAAGTTGTCAGAGAAAATATCTGCGATTAAAGAAGTTGAAAAAGAAATAAAGAAAAAATCTGAAATTTCCAAGGACTAAAAAAAAAAAAAAAAAAAAAAATTCGTGCCCATGAAAATGGCTATTTTTCAAAAAAATAGACTTTTATTTTTACTTTTTTGATAAATTATTTACGTAATCAACAGTTCATGGAGATAATGTTTCTTTTTCTTTAAATAAAATTTATTTTTGTTTTTGTTTAATTAAAAAATGTGAAAATATGAAGTTCGATTTTTTAGTCCTTTATTTTCAAAAACTTTTGTAATTCGAATTTTGGATAATTCGAACTTTTTTATCGGTCCCTAGGGGTTCGAATTATCCAAGTTCTACTGTATATATATATGTGTGTGTGTGTGTGTACACTACGCCCGACGTTGCTTAAATATGGCCATCAACGGGAGTATTCAAGGTGGCTATTTGTTACAGCTGCTGGAAATTTATTGCTAATTTTAAGAAAAAATCGGTACTTACGTATTAGCGTCAAAGCAGGTTAAATAGGCGGGTCTCGTTCAGAGATCTGGATCATGGATAACGCATTTCTATTGGTCAATCACTATCAGAGATATCATCTATTGAGTTTATAGTAGCCATCTTGTTCCCTTTGTCTTTTTAACGCAATTCATTTGCGCTTTTTTTACCCACGCAATTGTTGTTGTTTTTTTTTTGTAACGCGATTTCAGTTTCTGTGCGAGTTAGCGACATCAGAATAGCTAGGATGAAAGCTAATTTTTCGAAGCGATGCCAAATTGTTTATCAGTCCATTATCCAGCGAAAAACCATCCTTGATCTATATTATCAACGAGTTGGATTGACTAGAGTTTAGATATAATCTTGAGCGAGCGGAAACGCATAGCAATTATGCTATTAATATAAGTGCTACGCGTTTTCGCTAACTAAAGATTATATCAAAACTCTAGTTAACCTAAATCGTTGATAATCCCGTCGCCATATTGGGGAAATCTGATTACACTCCTTGATCCAGATCTCTGACACGGTGTAGATCCAGTTCTCTGAGACCCGACTCTTTAACCTGCTTTGACGCTAATACGCAAGTACCAAAAAATCTATCTAGCTTAGATCTCCCCGTATCAGGGTGGATAGTGTATCGGAATCGGTCGTTTTCTTCATTTTAGGTCTCCCTGAAAATTTCCCTGAAGTCCCGATCATGGATCTTTAAGAAGGTTGGCAACCGTCGTTTTCCCTGACGGTCACCCATTCATGTTCTGTCCACGTCCGACGTTGCTTAACTTCGGTGATATAAGGGAACGTGTATTCTACGTAATTTTCGTTATATATTAGAATAAGACATTATCTGTAAAACACTTTCTAACGGACAGCAAAAACATGAAAACGTTAAATCACCACATGAAACCATTTGCGGATGTTACACCACACATAACTTCATTACCTTAAGTTTATAAAAAAGATAAACATATAGAAACACAATATTTTAGTATTTTCAATTTTTTTAGTATTACAAATTATTTGTACAAATTATTATTATGGGCGTATAAAGAAAATAATTTGGGGGGGGGCTGGTACCATTTCCGGGGTAAGGAATTCTAACAATTTAAAACTTGGAAAACTCTATTACACCTAAAATAAGATATTTTTTATGAACTATGGAATCTTATTTAATTTATTTTTAAGGGTTTTGAGACACATTTTTACCATCAAATCAGAATTTCGAGGACGGGACTGCAGCCCTTTCAGCCCCCCTCCCTTGTATTCACCCAAAAAATACCGCTTGTTTGGCTTTATTTCAATTTATTCAATAAATTCGTCCTATTTTGGTTCTTAATTTTTTGTAGTTATTTTTTTGTGCTTGTTCTATTTTTAAAAGTTGTATAGTATACATTTATTACACACTAGCTGTTACCCAGTGTGCCATGCTACACCTACTTTCTGTCTATGACTCCCCCGTATCAAGATCTACTTGATACCTAGTTGTCTATACCCAGTTACGAAAATCGGTCAAACGATGTTAATCTGTTTTAGTTCAAAATGATACCGGCAGAGGCCAGCACAACAGCACTTCATCTATCAGCCGACAGAGGCCAGTAGTAGTCGATTCAAAATGGCCGTCACAATCTGAATGGTTCAGTGTAGCCAATTTCTCTTGGACAAAACTTTTGACCTTTCGACCAAATTTTGAAAATTGACTATTTTGACCTAGCCTAGGAGATTTCTCGTATCAAGACCTACCTATGTGCCAAGTTTGGTCAATATCGGTCAAACGGTGTAGATTTGTATAAGGAACAAACAAACAAATAAATAAACAGAAAAACAGACAGACACGTAATTTATATATATACATATATATATATATATATATATATATATATATATATATATATATAATATATATAATTGTTTTTATTGTACAATGTTTTAATTCTTTAATTTTATAGATATTTTCATTTCGTCTCAATCCGTGTGTACAGAGCCAATAATCCAGTTGTTGGTGTAGTAATATATTATTACCTACTGCCTATTTGGTTAAGGTGTCCGAGCGTAGAACGGAATATTTTTTTTTTTTTTAATATGTCTATTTAACATCTGTACAATATTTATGTACATTGGTTAAGTATGATCAGTATATACAGGATCTTATTTATGATCTGACATAATGAAAAACGGAATAATTTGGTTGGAAAGCTATCTTCTATAAAGTGGATGTTCATTCTTGGACTTATCTCCGAGTCGCCGCCATAACGACACCGGCCGATGCACGATATTGTCTATTGTCTTGGACGTGTCGTATTTTCCCTTGACAGTTCGTTAGATGTAATTGGTTAGAGGAATGGTTTCGTCCCGATCGGTCCATCCTGACCCGATAGTCCGGCCAGGTCCGTTATATACACCTCCGAGGTAGTCGGTTTACAGAATACTACCGATAGAATCTTTAAGGGTCAGGAACTAAATATACAGAATCAATGATCTAAATCTTTTTAAAAGAATCAATACATGTAATAAAATTCTAACGGATCGCTGTCTGTACATGGAAGATATATGAGAAAAAATACTATTGGGGGCCTTTATCAGCGCAATAATACCCAAAACATTGATTTTTAGAATTTTTGTATGTTTTTCTGCATATCTGCTGTCTGTCAGACACTCTATACACATCAGGGTTTAACAATCTCTAAGGGGTCAGCTTAGTGGCTCTGTCACGTTTAACAATCCTAGCAGCCTGTATGCTTGATCCCCGATGGCTATACCTCTATACACATCAGGGTTTAACAATCTCTAAGGGGTCAGCTTAGTGGCTCTGTCACGTTTAACAATTCTAGCAGCATGTATGCTTGATCCCCGATGGCTATACCTCTATACACATCAGGGTTTAACAATCTCTAAGGGGTCAGCTTAGTGGCTCTGTCACGTTTAGCAATCCTAGCAGCCTGTATGCTTGATCCCCGATGGCTATACCTCTATACACATCAGGGTTTAACAATCTCTAAGGGGTCAGCTTAGTGGCTCTGTCACGTTTAACAATCCTAGCAGCCTGTATGCTTGATCCCCGATGGCTACACCTCTATACACATCAGGGTTTAACAATCTCTAAGGGGTCAGCTTAGTGGCTCTGTCACGTTTAACAATCCTAGCAGCATGTATGCTTGATCCCCGATGGCTATACCTCTATACACATCAGGGTTTAACAATCTCTAAGGGGTCAGCTTAGTGGCTCTGTCACGTTTAGCAATCCTAGCAGCCTGTATGCTTGATCCCCGATGGCTATACCTCTGTACACATCAGGGTTTAACAATCTCTATGGGGTCAGCTTAGTGGCTCTGTCACGTTTAACAATCCTAGCAGCCTGTATGCTTCATCCCCCATGACTATACCTTTATACACACTAGGGATTAACAATCCTAGCAGCCTGTATGCTTCATCCCCCATGACTATACCTCTATACACACTAGGGTTTAACAATCCTAGCAGCCTGTATGCTTCATCCCCCATGACTATACCTCTATACACATCAGGGTTTAACAATCTCTAAGGGGTCAGCTTAGTGGCTCTGTCACGTTTAACAATCCTAGCAGCATGTATGCTTGATCCCCGATGGCTATACCTCTATACACATCAGGGTTTAACAATCTCTAAGGGGTCAGCTTAGTGGCTCTGTCACGTTTAACAATCCTAGCAGCCTGTATGCTTGATCCCCGATGGCTACACCTCTATACACATCAGGGTTTAACAATCTCTAAGGGGTCAGCTTAGTGGCTCTGTCACGTTTAACAATCCTAGCAGCATGTATGCTTGATCCCCGATGGCTATACCTCTATACACATCAGGGTTTAACAATCTCTAAGGGGTCAGCTTAGTGGCTCTGTCACGTTTAGCAATCCTAGCAGCCTGTATGCTTGATCCCCGATGGCTATACCTCTGTACACATCAGGGTTTAACAATCTCTATGGGGTCAGCTTAGTGGCTCTGTCACGTTTAACAATCCTAGCAGCCTGTATGCTTCATCCCCCATGACTATACCTTTATACACACTAGGGATTAACAATCCTAGCAGCCTGTATGCTTCATCCCCCATGACTATACCTCTATACACACTAGGGTTTAACAATCCTAGCAGCCTGTATGCTTGATCCCCGATGGCTACACCTCTATACACATCAGGGTTTAACAATCTCTAAGGGGTCAGCTTAGTGGCTCTGTCACGTTTAACAATCCTAGCAGCATGTATGCTTGATCCCCGATGGCTATACCTCTATACACATCAGGGTTTAACAATCTCTAAGGGGTCAGCTTAGTGGCTCTGTCACGTTTAGCAATCCTAGCAGCCTGTATGCTTGATCCCCGATGGCTATACCTCTGTACACATCAGGGTTTAACAATCTCTATGGGGTCAGCTTAGTGGCTCTGTCACGTTTAACAATCCTAGCAGCCTGTATGCTTCATCCCCCATGACTATACCTTTATACACACTAGGGATTAACAATCCCTAAGGGGTCAGCTTAGTGGCTCTGTCACGTTTAACAATCCTAGCAGCCTGCATGCTTCATCCCCCATGACTATACCTCTATACACACTAGGGTTTAACAATCCTAGCAGCCTGTATGCTTCATCCCCCATGACTATACCTCTATACACACTAGGGTTTAACAATCCTAGCAGCCTGTATGCTTCATCCCCCATGACTATACCTCTATACACATCAGGGTTTAACAATCCCTAAGGGGTCAGCTTAGTGGCTCCTTCCATACCCTTCAACTAATTTTCACATTTTTTTTTTTTTTTCTGTATCCAACGAGGCCTTCCTTCTAGGCTCTAGGGCATTGAGAGTGTGGACCCGAGAATTAATGTTAAAAATAAAAATCACTTTAAAAATGTTTGGGTTTTATTTGTTATTATGCCTACATAATCAGTTCGTTGGCATTTGCTTTAAGCTGCTCTACTCCATTGTTTCCTTAATGATCCGATATCCATCCCATTGATTCCCATCATGGCCTGGAACCCATCCCATTCTGCCTCCCTAAGGTTTCTAGGCAGTTCTATCGGTGCGTTACCCTCTCATAATCCCTATCCGGGATCATTGCCATTATCGGGGAATAGTTCTTTACGAGAGTCGTTCTCGAGAACCATTCCCAAACAATCAGGGGATTGGTTCACTCTTTAGGATCAGCATTCTCTATTCAAACACCGGTGGGAATCCATAGCTGGCTTCTATCCAACCTGTACTTTATATGAAATTAGAATCTTCCAACAACTAAAATGTGATCTTAATGTAACATATGAAAGAAATAATTCTGTGAAGATTTCTACGTTCTTGGCTGCCATAGAAACTCGTCCACCAATGACTTCTTTCTTGCGTTAATGACCTCAACGGTTGACACGCCTTAAATCCAACTAAAAAAAAAAAAAAAAAAAGACTTCTTATCCAAATTGAACTCGCCTCGGGAGATGGATTTGAAAAATAACTCGTTCTAATAAATAGTAGATACATGGACGCAAGGGGGTCTCCCCGTGGTCTAGTGGCTAGCGCCTTAGGGTGCGTTTACATCTGACACTTCTCGCAGATAATATATGTCAGGTGTCGGATAGATATTCTCTTGAAGGTTTACATACTGACAGAAATAGCTAGACATTTATGTCATGGATATGTATAGGACAGTTCTGGATTTGTTCTAATTTGCGATAAATTCACCAAAAGCACAAATAATCAGTGTTTACATTTGTTGGTATAGAAGTGTCGACAATACAGCTAGTAGCCAAGATATTTATCTCTGAAATTAAATTCTTCTCGTAAAAATCTGTGTTTACACCTGGTGGTATAGAAGTGTCGACACTTATAGTTCGTGATAGAAATATATATCTCAGACATAAATTGCTCATGGTTTACACTAGTCGCAATTTCTGTCTGATATAAATTTCCTGCAATAACTAGCAAGTGTAAACCCACCCTTAGATTCATAAGACGGAGATGGTGGGTTCGATCCCCACCGGCGCTTAGTGGGCCAAACGACTTTACGTGTTTCAAAAAAGGCTACAGCCTCCAAATCTTAACAGATTTCAATGCATTTTTAAAAAAATGAAAGCTAATAAAGTTAAAAACAACTTTGTTTGGCCAGAATTTTGTTTTTAGTTTTTCTGTTTATTAAATTACGTGTAAATAATTCACAAACTTTTACAATTGAACATAAAATAATATTTTATTTTTCATCTATCTTAATATAAGCACTGATATCGTTGAAATTAAACATTCAAATCCTGATTAGACATGAAAAAAATCAAAACCTTTTTTCAAATAATTTAAAAATCATATAATTTCAATTGAAATTGTTGAATTAACATAAATTTATGTTTTGAAGATCTCAGTCTGATTTTTTCCAAGTCTAATCAGGATTTGAATTTTCAATTTTAATGATATCAGTGCTGATATTAAGATAGATGAAAAATTAAATATTGTTTTATATTCAATAAAACAATAAGGGGGCGAGGTTAGCTCAGTGGTAGAGCGCTGGACTAATAAGCTGGAGGCCTGAGTTCAAATCCCGAGCAAGCACTAAAGATTTTTTCTTCTAGTGTCTTCGTTCATGGGTTGAATTCGGCCTCCCTGACCGTCCCTAGGCCGACCCAGCCTTTAATTAATTCAATAATGGGTACCTTGGGTGCTAATGACTCTAGGAGTCGAAGCACCCAAGGGGAAAATCAGGCGGTCGGAGCATAGTACTGACCGCACTATCTCCCTAGAGTGCCGTATGGTCATGAATCAAATACCTCTATAGTATCTGCCCCTCAGGGCCCCCATGACCTGGTACGGGACTGATTTTTGTTTTTTTTTATTATATTTAATTGTAAAAGTTCGTGAATTATTGACATACAAAAAACAAAAATCTGGCTGGACAAAGTTGTTCTAAATTGAATTAGCTTTCATTTTTTTTTTTAAATACATTAAAATCGGTTACGATTTGGAGACTGTAGCCTTTTTTGAAACACGAAAAGTTGTTTGGCCCCACTAAACGGTGGCTGCAGGAATTTTCTCATCCCACGGCTCGTTGGGAAAATTTCTCGCTGCACCCTGGATGTCGGCACTAATGACCTAGAAAAAAAAGACTATAATGCTTGGTTTTTACAGCAGAAAAAATATCAATAACTACAAAAACTAATTTCTGTATTAAGCTGGAAAGCGTTTTCGTCCAAAAAATGAAAACGGGCGTTCCTATCTGGGCTAGAATAGGGATTCAACCTTCCCGTGCTTTTTAAATAATGTTTCCTTCAAATTACATAAAATAAATATTTTAATTTTATCTGAATATTCTTGGGAATGGTTGATAAAATGTATTTCTCTTTTGTGGTTCATTAAAAAACGTACCTCCACCTCCCTATATAGGATGTATAATACAGAAATAAAACCCCCCTAAAATCAGAGCCCATAAAAAGGTGGAGTTATTAAAGCCCAGCCTCCGTTCTTCAACCCTCCCCCCCCTAGGATTAGGTTCAGCATAAAATTATACGGAACGTGAGGTGGAATATGAAAACTTACCTTTAAAATATCTAATAACATTACTCACTTCCTTCTTGTGATATTATTACCACTTTTAAACCTTAAACAATAACATAATTTCCACAAAATAACTCCTCCTAGATAAATATCGTGCCCTCCATTCTTGACCTGATTATAAATCATATCTATATGCCTAGAAATCGATATGTTCCATCAGAAGGACGAGTTCGGGATGGAATTATTGCTTATGGACGATTAACATAAACAGCACTTTCAACGACCCGAAATTAATTTAACCTTAATGTTTTACATAAATTCAATTATTTATGTACGCCTGTGGAATTATTCCTCAGCAAGCCAATAATTCCTCAGCAAGGCAACCATTCCTCAGCAAGGCAACCATTCCTCAGCAAGGCAATAATTCCTCATCACACCAACTACTCCTCAGCAAGGCAACCATTCCTCAGCAAGGCAATAACTCCTCATCACAGCAACTACTCCTCAGCAAGGCAACCATTCCTTGTCAAGGCAATAATTCCTCATCACAGCAACTACTCCTCAGCAAGGCAACCATTCCTTGTCAAGGCAATAATTCCTCATCACAGCAACTACTCCTCAGCAAGGCAACCATTCCTTGGTAAGGCAATAATTCCTCATCACAGCAACTACTCCTCAGCAAGGCAACCATTCCGTGGCAAGGCAATAATTCCTCATCACAGCAACTACTCCTCAGCAAGGCAACCATTCCTTGTCAAGGCAATAATTCCTCATCACAGCAACTACTCCTCAGCAAGGCAACCATTCCTTGGTAAGGCAATAATTCCTCATCACAGCAACTACTCCTCAGCAAGGCAACCATTCCTTGGTAAGGCAATAATTCCTCATCACAGCAACTACTCCTCAGCAAGGCAACCATTCCGTGGCAAGGCAATAATTCCTCAGCAAGGCAACCATTCCTTGGAAAGGCAATAACTCCTCATCACAGCAACTACTCCTCAGCAAGGCAACCAATCCTCAGCAAGGCAATAATTCCTCATCACATCAACTACTCCTCAGCAAGGCAATAGTTCATCATCACAGCAACTACTCCTCAGCAAGGCAACCATTCCTTGGAAAGGCAATGGTTCATCATCACAGCAACTACTCCTCAGAAAGGCAACCATTCCTTGGAAAGGCAATAGTTCATCATCACAGCAACTACTCCTCTGCAAGGCAATCATCCTTCAGCAAGAAACCATTCCTCAGCTGGATAACTATTCCTCGTCACGGCAAAGACTCCTCAGCAAGGCAATCATTCCTCTGCAAGACAACTATTCCTCAGCTAGGCAACTATTTCTCAGCAAGGCAACTATTCCTCAGCAAGGCAACTATTCCTCAGCTAGGCAACTATTCCTCAGCTAGGCAACTATTCCTCAGCTCGGCAACTATTCCTTAGCAAGGCAACTATTCCTCTGCTAGGCAATCATTCCTCAGCAAGCAAACCATTCCTCAGCAAGCCAACAATTCCTCAGCGAGGCAACCATTCCTTGGAAAGGCAATAGTTCATCATCACAGCAACTACTCCTCAGCAAGGCAATCATTCCTCAGCAAGAAACCATTCCTCAGCTGGATAACTATTCCTCGTCACGGCAAAGACTCCTCAGCAAGGCAATCATTCCTCAGCAAAACAACTATTCCTCAGCTAGGCAACTATTTCTCAGCAAGGCAATAATTCCTCAGTTATGCAACCATTCCTCAGCTAGGCAAATATTCCTCAACAAGGCAGCCATTCCTCAGCAAGGCAATACTTCCTCACACGTCAACTACTGTATACAAATTTAAAAGTGTTGTGGCTCGTTTTTAACACATTTACATTTTAAAGCTATATTTATAAAATCACAAAAAAAAAAACAGCCTTTAGCTAAATATTCTCAATTTAGTTTAAATGTTCTTACTTATACGTTAGATCATTTTATTAGTTTTCGGAGTATTGTTGCAAGATAGTGAATAATGTGTAAAACCATTAGTGTAGGTACATTATAATTATTATTTGCGTTTTTAGACATGTATATATAGATGTATATTTAATTATGGGCCATTTTTGGTAACAAATGTGTAGGATTTATAATAACTTCAAAATATGTTTGAACCATTTCACCTTCAGTGGAACGTTAATTCCTAAAGATAAAAAGGCCCGAATACCAATCCCTGCCCCTGTTTTTGCTGGGTGTTGCACAAGGGCAGTTAGTTGGTACCATTCTCTCGGTTAATTAGGGCGGGGTAACTGCTTCTTAGTTATGGTTGTTTACTGATAATTATAGTCCTATGTTGTAACGTGCTTTATGGGTGTTACATATTACCGATACAGTAGAGGCTCATGGATTTACATGTAGTAACTCTCCTATCTTTGGTATCTATTGCTAATCCTCCGCAAGTCCGACGAATAGATTTGAAAAGCTAAATCATTTCCTCTGTTAAAGCGTTTTTAAAAGGAGAGAAATGCAGCGGTGTCGCTGTGGCTCAGAACTGGACGCGTCGGTACCCTTCTTGCAGCATGGTTGCAAGGCTTTTCATAATTTATAGTTTTTTATTATTTTTTCCTTTTTAAATTCAATTGTTCATTCTCCATATAATGAAATTTAAACAATAAATGTAAGATTGATTTTAGAAATCCCTTAATTTCGTTGAGTGTCCATGATCTACCGCAGTTAAATATATCCTTAAAAAGTCAGTCACGCAGGAGCTGCATAACTAAGCACTTTGCTCAGAATTTGGGTAGTGTAGACTGCTTTCCAGAACAATTTGCTTAAAATATCCTACATAAATAAAATAAAAACATGAGTAGTTCTCTTTTAAATTTGTAATGAGTAACTGATCAATTATTAATTTGCTTCCAGAGTTATGTTTACACATGGTACCTATTACATTACGTAATAAATACAAAAAAACTCATATTATTGTATTTTGATCTAACGCAGGAACAGGATACAGTCCCTCTAGGTATAAAGCGCTCCTTGCGGCTATATTAGGAATTTGGGTCCTGAGTAAACCCCCCTCCCCCCTTCTAATGAACCGATTTAGTTTATTTTTACAACACATATTTACCTGTAGATTACCACTACGAATACCGAGTTTCGTCGAAATATACCAAAAATCACGGCTGGTAGTGGCGAATTGGTATTGTGGGTCCGGAGTAAACCCCCCCCCTTCTAATGAACCGATTTAGTTCATTTTTATATCTCACTTTTCTCTCTATATTACCACTACGAATACCAAGTTTCCTTGAAATATAACAAATATTACGGCTGACATGGTCAAATTAGTGTTTTGGGTTCGGGGTAAACCCCCCCTTCCGGTGGACCGACTTTAGTGGTTAACCAACTCGTTCAATCGTTTGCTAATTGAATGCTATATACCAAGTTTCATGACGGAAAAAAAAAACTCTGGCCGCTATCGTGTTAACATATATATATATATATATATATATATATATATATATATATATATATATATATATATATATATATATATATATATAAATTTTAACGGGGGTCACTTTCGGTGTCTACTAGGTAGGATCGATAAAGATTTGAAGAAATTGTTCGATAATTCCTTCATGAGTGCAACCTCAATAGCTACTTTCCTTCGGAGGAACTTGCTAAAAAGGTAAAAAAAAAAGAAAGAAATATCCTAACATGTAGGCATGCTTCTCTTATCAGAGTGATGATGACTATCCATAAGTTGAGAAGCTAACACTGTTATTATTTCAAGATATAAATTTAATGTTACGTTTCCTCCCTAAAGTAAATACTTTCGCTTATAATGTCCGGAACAATCGCCATCTTGTTTACATAAAAGTATGTTACTTTTTTATTCCGCTTCCCGCGGTTATACGGAAGTCCAAAAAAGTCCCCATTTTTAAAAAAAGGAACCCATTTTCAAAGCAATAGCTTTAACCGTTTTCGGAAAATTGGAAAAATAGTTTTTGAATACCGTTTTAGAGCGGTTCCTCCCTATCTCCATAACCGCTGATGAGGTTGACCTCACGACACGATCCGGAAGTGCCGACTAGAAACTTTCATGTTTTAGACCCAATAGATCACGAAAATATAGGTGGTTCAAATTTGTATATATATGTGTATATATATATATATATATATATATATATATATATATATATATATATATATATATATATATATTTATATATGTATATAATATGTTGAAATTTTGGTTACGTTTTGATTTAAGGAAGGGTTAGGATAAAATATTTTATTAACAGACATAAAAAGTTTTGGTAACTTCGTATACTTTCATTAATATCTCGAAAACGGTTGAAAATCTTGGCTTGGGAAGCCATTCGAAAGCTTACTAAATGCTCTACAAAAAAGGTTCTGGCGAATGTTTTAATAAAGCGATGTCAATCGGAGAAATAAGTGCTTAAAACATTAAAGTAATTGATTTCGTTTATTCGAACGGTTTTTTCTGTCTGTTTTTATTCCTTATTATTTTTATCCTTGTTATTTCTTAATTGCTTATAGTCGGATAATGTATTTGACAATAAAACAGGTTAAGTAAAATAACAAAAACAATTTATTGTTAGAAATATATAGATAAATAGATTTCCAAGATTCCAAGACCTTGTAACTAGGGGGACCCTTTCTAGTGTTAGCCGACCCTTCCTGGTATGATCATAAATCAAGACCTTTCAAGACTGGCGGAACCAAAATAATAATTGCTTCTATTTTAATCTTTCAAAATTAGACTAGGGATAAGAACGGAACCGCGCTAAGATGATGCAGCTGTTACCCGTGGGAGACTTGGATAAAGTTATTGGTAACCAGATATGAGACAGCAGGAGTTGAAGGGATAGCATATTTAGCTTTGGACTGCCCTTGTGAAACAACTGTTAATATACTACAGATTATGTTCCGTTACGGTCTCTCTTGGTGAATATCTCATTTTTAAGAGTGACCATTTCTGATAATATACTCCTCTGTTACTATTTTGACCTAGCCTAAGACGGTCCCCGGATCAGGACCTACCTGTTTGCCAAGTTTGGTCTATGTCGGTCAAAACGGTGTGGATTTGTATAAGGAACAGACAGACAGACAGACAAACAGCTGAATTTTATATATATTTGTGCGACTTTTCAATTGATTTCTTGGGGGTCATTTTTACTTCGTTAACGCAAATATAAATTAATTTAATTTGTATTATTAACATGTGATTCTATTGTCACCTACTGAGTACATATTCTTATTATTATTGTTATAGTCATGTTAGCATCTCCGACGAGGGTCAGAAGTACATTTTCTGAACTAGTGAACTATCCCTGCTTCTTGTAGCAATTAAAGCACGTTTTTATCGCTTAAAATGTAAACACGCTTCCTTATGCACAATAAATAACCTAATACGTTAACTGTTAAAAATATTATAATGGAAGGGGTCGTGCCAAAATAGTGCCAAGCAACATTTTTAACAAAACTTAACTGCAGCTGCCATCTGTTGGATATTATGTGGGATTATCAGTCTATGATGCAAATGTTACTAAAATATTACTACAAGCTCTGTATGCTACTTAATCTTTTGCCCCCTAACCATTTCAATTGATAGTCCCACGTAATATTAAACATATAGCAGCCACATTTCAGTTTTGTTAAAAATAATGCTTAGCACTATTTTGCCCCGACCCCTACAATTGAGAAAATATTTTATTATTATAAAATTAATTTGCGTTAACAAAGTAAAAAAGACCCTTTTTTGGTTAGATGTTATTAAAAATGAACTGAAATATTTATTCTTAATATTGAATTGTTAAGATGATATAATATTGATGTGTCGAACTTTGATGTGTTGTTTTTTTATCAGACGGGATAGTACAGGGCGTGTCCATGAGATAGGCTGGGGGAGTCACGAAAGGAAGTCGGATCTGATCAGCATAATGGAGTCAGGGAGGAATGTAAACAATGCCATACAACACGTTTACACCTCCTGTCATCCGAAACCCCGCCAAATGCCAGGTAATCACCCGGCGCTGTCATCCAGCAGAGCAAACCTCTCTCGCTAAGTGTGTTTACACACGAGGACATCGGTGAAGGCCTCTCTCGTCACACCTAGGTTCGTCCTTAATGTCTCGTGTTGAGAAATGTCCAAAGATTCCTGTTTCTATGTGCACTTAGCCGTGTGTTCCTCTTCCAATCTGGTTTTATAGATGTGTTTCCTTTTTCGGGACATCCTCTTCGATGCTATTCAGGCCCGGAGAACAGAAAAACAATCCTGCCGTGAATCACTACACCTCTGGGGGAAGACATTTTTATTGTACATCTAAAAGCGGGCAGGAAATACACAATCTACTTTAGAACTAATGCAAATTCTTTTCAAACATTGGACAATGTGACGTCACTTGTACCAGTCCTCCCTCATTCGTATTGCACCCCAGCTTAACATTAACGTAAGCGATGTTGCTCTGAAGCTATTCGCTCATCGCTCTTCGCTCGTATCGTTTTTTTTTTACAACAAATAAACCTTGCCGACACTATTATTTTGTATGTCGAAATGATGGGAAATTCCACATTATTACCTGCGTGAGTGGGGTTACCATATTCATCTCAGATTCTTCTAGGGCAGCAGGTAGGAAGATGCAGACATCGTGAAGACAGATCAACACACAGGAATATGTCTGGGAGAACGTGCTCAGGAAGGAAGGGGAATTTAGAGAGTGCGATGTAATAGCAGGGGGCGGGAGGGGGGGGGGGGTGAGAGAGAGAGAGAGAGAGAGAGAGAGAGAGAGAGAGAGAGAGAGTGATGATGAATACGGCGAGAGAGTACCACCCCCCCCCCCCCCCCCCCCCTCGTGTCCCTAGGGGTGCAATCAAGGAGCGAGCGTACAAACACTGCACTCATACCCCGGGGCCTCCTGATTAACACTCACCAACACTACCAACTCACAACTCACACTCACTCACTCACTCTACAACTCAGCACCAACTCTAAATTGAAGAGAGACCAGCTTAGACATATTAAATTAAACGCTGTCTCTTGACGTTGGTAATAAAGAGAAATCTCTGTGATTTAACTTAATGGAATATGCAAATCAATATATATATATATATATATATATATATATATATATATATATATATATATATATATATATATATATATATAATCATTAGTCAGTATATTTTTGATATATTGCATAGCTTACTTAAAATAATGGTTTTCGGAAATCGATGCTCTATGTTTAAGGATAAAGAAAATTCGTAACCCATGAAACTAGGATTTTTATTTCTTTAGATTCTTGATATGCGCCCCATAAGTAATTTCTTAAAGTGTTTCATTGAATATATACAACAAATCGCAACGAAACAACGAGAATATCTCCAATTAACGATATACGCCGAAAGTTTTCATCTTTTTAATGCATTTTAATTAATTTGATTGCGCTGTCACATTTTTAAAAACATGGCGTACTTAAAGATACTATTAAAATCGGTATTCAAAAATCTATATCGATATCTAGCAGAGAAAGGTGTTGATTTTTTTCCTAAATTGTCAGTTGTTGAAATTTCTGTAATTTTAGGAGAAGCAAAATTTGCTACTAACTTTGGCGAAGTGTTATATCCAAATTATATCCAAAATTTGAAGATATCCAAAGGAGATTAGATTTAGTTTGCCGTGGAAACATTTCATCAACTTTTGAAGCCATCTTCCAAGGATCGAAAGAACTATAAAATCAGTTGCGACAATGATAAGTGAGAAATTGCAAAAAGTACTTGTAGACGATCCTGTGAGAAAATATTTTCCCTCGACCAAAAATCTGTTTTACGGGCAAAATATTATTTTAAAGAATTTAACCAGTGAAACACTAAAACAGGGTGTAGATAATATACCAAATCTGAAAAAGGATGCTTTTAAACCAAGATTTTTCTTTGTCCCTAACTATGGTATATTTGAATTTGTACTTAAGTACTAGCTTTACCAGGTTAGAGAGAACCGTGGGTCTCGTTCAGTGATCCGGATCATGAAATGAGAACTCAATTGAAGTTGTGGCAATATGGCGACGGAAAGACCATTTATTAATATTATCAACGAGTTGGATTGACTAGAGTTTCGATACAACCTTGAGCGAGCGGAAACGCATAGCAATTATGCCATTAACATAAGTGCTACTGGTTTCCTTGGATATATAAAATTAGCACTTATGTTAATGGAATAATTGCTATGGATTTCCGCTCGCTCATGGTTATATCGAAACTCTAGAAATCCAACTCGTTGATAATATAGATCACTGGTTTTTCGGTGGAAAATGGGCCGATATGCTAGTTAAGAAAAGTTAGGAAAGGTTTGTTTGGTAACCATTCAAACTGTCTGAATGGCATCTTTTTCAGTCGTAGGTAAATCCCAAAGAAGAACACAAAGGACACTAAGAACTCAAACAAGAAACAATGAATAGAACTAGCGTAATAAAACACAAATCTAAAAGTGAATTGCGTTGAAAACAGTAGGTGAACAAAACAGTTACTAGAAAGAACAGCCAATAGAATTGCCCATAGGAATAAGCCAATAGAAATGCCAGTTCATTTACTGTTTTTAACGTGATTCACTTTTCGATTTGTGTAATTTACGCATGTTCTATTCATTGTTTCTTGTTTGAGTTCTTAGTGTTGTTTGTGTCCTTTGTGCTGTTCTTCTTTCGGCTTGGGAAATTCGGGATTTACCTACGACTGAAAAACATACCATTCAGACAGTTGGAAAGTTTACCAAACTAACCTTTCCTAACTTTTCATAACTAGCATATCGGCCCATTTTCCGCCGAAAAACCAGGGGATCTATAGTATCAACGAGAGTTTCGATATAACCTTGAGCGAGCGGAAACTCATAGCAATTATGCCATTAAAATAAGCGCTAATGTTATATAACCTAGGAAATCAGTAGCACTTATGTTAATGGCATAATTGCTATGCGTTTCCGCTCACGCAAGGTTATATCGAAACTCTAGTCAATCCAACTCGATGATAATATTAATAAATCGTCATTCCGTAGTCATATTGTCACAGCTTCAATTGAGACCTCATTCCATGTCCAGATCACTGAACGAGACCCACTTCTCTCTAACCTGGTACCTTTGTTTTTAATAGTTTTTTTTTTTTTTTTTTTTTTTTTTTTTTTTTTTTTTTTTTTTTTTTTTTTTTTTTACGGCGCATCAACAAATCTTGGCCATTAGCGCCGACGTCCAGGGACAGCCAGGAATTTTTTCAGCGAGCCCTGAGATGAGAAAATTCCTGTCGCAGGTGGGGATCGAACCCACCATCTCCCGCTCATGAATCCAGCGCACTACCCACTAGACCACGGGAGACCCCAGTTTTTAATAGTTATTCCTAGGTTTAACATATCCCCGCTTAGAGAAGATGACTCTGTTATTATCCGTTACTAAATATCTCATTACGAACCTGTTACTTCGGAAAGTCACTAACTGTGACTAGAGCTTGTTCGACCACATCCATCTGATAACTAGTTGGTAGGACGTGACTCGTCGAATGTGTTTGAGGATTTGGCGAGTCATTCGCCGTTGCGCAAGACTCCAGTTACGCCCTTTCGATACCAAATCAATTCTTGGCAGTCATAAATAATGAATAATTTATGACTCGGCTTCTGCTTCTGTTATTCGGAATAATAAAATATCTGCTCCATCATCTGGAGATATTATAGTCTAGCAACGCTCATAGAATTGGTTTATTCCACCATTGGGGTTCATTTGGTAGAAAGTCTTCGGTATCAAGTCCAATGTCAGATTTCAATAACGGAAATATCAAACAGTCGCACCTTTATAATATTATAACTTCATTAATGTTCCCGAAGAGCAGTTTTCAAAACCCCCGTGCACCAGTGAAAATTTTATCTTCCAGCGACGGCGAACAGTTGGCAAAAATCCATTTTTAGGCGGACAAAATTATTTGTTTGTGTTTTTCGATGTTTTTAAGGTCACTCAGTAACGGAAAAATCGTTGACCCATATTTTTTTACAATATCCAACAAACTAATATTGTAGGCTCACATAAATTTCGACATAATGGATAAAAATTTCAAAAATATTGGTAATGTATGGAACATCTAAGTAGTAACACATACAAATAGAAAACCATTGGCTAAATTAAGAAAATAATAATCAAGAACAGTCGTGATACAGTTAATGTGAATTATTCATCTATGATCGTCCGATGAAACTAAGATCATCATAAGAAGATTTTTTTTGCGGCCTTTCTAGGACATTTTCTTGTGTTATACACTGTAAATTATACTAGGTCTCGACGATTTTAACCTAGCCTACGAGACTTCCCGGGTCAAGACCTACCTATGTGCCAAGTTTGATCAAAATCGGTTAAACAGTGCGGATTTGCATAAGGAACAAACATACAGACAGACAGATGGCAGACTATTTTGACCTAGCCTACGAGACTTCCCGGGTCAAGACCTACCTATGTCCCAAGTTTGATCAAAATCGGTTAAACAGTGCGGATTTGTATAAGGAACAAACATACAGACAGACAGATGGCAGATTATTTTGACCTAGCCTACGAGACTTCCCGGGTCAAGACCAACCTATGTGCCAAGTTTGATCAAAATCGGTTAAACAGTGCGGATTTGTATAAGGAACAAACATACAGACAGACAGATGGCAGACTATTTTGACCTAGCCTACGAGACTTCCCGGGTCAAGACCTACCTATGTCCCAAGTTTGATCAAAATCGGTTAAACAGTGCGGATTTGTATAAGGAACAAACATACAGACAGACAGATGGCAGACTATTTTTACCTAGCCTACGAGACTTCCCGGGTCAAGACCTACCAATGTGCCAAGTTTGATCAAAATCGGTCAAACGGTGTGGATTTGTATAAGGAACAAACAGACAAACGGACAAATAGACCGACAAGTGATTTATATATATATAGGAAGAGAGATTAAAGATGAACAGAAGGTGAGGAAGCGCCTCGCCTTGGACACACCATGTCCCCTTCTTATTGACACTCTGGTGTTAACCAATATCCGTGACTTACCTACCACAACAGGCTACAAACAGAGGAGTCTCTTGTTCATAGATCCTTTAGGTGTTTTCATGGTGACGGTTTATTTGGTGGAGAAGCAATATGGATAAGTTCTGAAGGATATTTCGGAGAATAACAGAGAAAAAAACGCCAAGAATATTAAAGGAAGAGAGATTAAAGATGAACAGAAGCTGAGGAAGCGCCTCGCCTTGGACACACCATGTCCCCTTCTTATTGACACACTGGTGTTAACCAATATAATATAACCTACTACAACAGGGTACGAACAGAGGAGTCTCTTGTTCATAGATTCTTTAGGTGTTTTCATGATGACGGTTTATTTGGTGGAGAAGCAATATGGATAAGTTCTGAAGGATATTTCGGAGAATAACAGAGAAAATGCGCCAAGAATATTAAAGGAAGAGAAAAAAGGAAATCCAAATTTCGGTGAATGTTTATTTACTTTATGCGTTTTATTTTTGTAAAAATAGTGTAAAATATTTTATGAGTAAATATGGAATGGTTGGGATTCGGCTAAAGAAACCTTGATACGATTTTTGTTAAAAAAATCTATGTTCAGGACGTTTCGGCTACTCATTGGTAGCCTTCGTCAGCTAAAATGACAAGAAAAACCGAAATTAATACAGAAAAACGTTTATAATGGAGATAAGTAACAGAACTATAAATAAACTTAACTTATTATAAAAGAACAATTTGGTATTAAATTATTAGAATGAGTAGAATGAAAACCAAAAAGAAACATAACAAAAAAAGAAGAAAAAAGGCTATTATATTGAAGCCGCCAGTAATCATCATGAACTATCTAATCATCATGAACTATCTAATCATCATGAACTATCTAATCATCATGAACTATCTAACCATCATGAACTATCTAACCATCATGAACTATCTAATCATCATGAACTATCTAACCATCATGAACTATCTAATCATCATGAACTATCTAATCATCATGAACTACCTAATCATCATGAACTATCTAATCATCATGATATAATATTTTATTTTATTTATTTATTCATTGTTCCGCTTTTTCGACGGTAACACAACGATCAGTATCTTCTGAATGGTGTTGCTAGGGAATCAGCATGCTTGTGTACGTAAATGGATGTGTTAAGGTAGTGGGAGTATGTAAATATGAATTAATATTCCAGGAAACGTAATGTCCTTATGACAACAGTGCCGAAAGTCATTAAATAATTACACATATTATAGTCTTCTGGTATTGGCCGTGTCACAAACTTCTTTGAACGTGTCACACATTCTCAGACTAAGCCCTGAGGAAGCTGGCAGTATGACTAGCGAAACGTCGGCAAAGAAGTTTCTGACACGGTCAATACCAGAAGACTATAATATTTGTAATGACTAGGGACCGGATTTTTAGGATAAAATAAGCATCCAATTAGGTTTTTGCAACAGGCATTTTAGGTATTTTTAGGTTTTTGTTTAAAAATCGATTTTAGTTTTTTTTAAGTGATAAAAATGTTCTAATAGGTTCGAAAATAGGTTCAATCTATTATAATTAATCATCAATAATTTTTATTAATTTATCATTGATAAATTAATATGTATATTTTGATCATAGAGACATAAAAATAAACAACAAATAACATTATTTTATAGAATAGTGTCTATATTGAGACGGGGGAAAAATATGAGGAAATAAAAATAAAATATGAATTAACTTTTAAAAAGAAGAATAAGTAGTCCAAATGACCAACAGCCATAGCCTCGTTGAATGCACCGGTTCCCGTAGATCACCGAAGTTAAGCAACGCCGGGCGTGGCTAGTACCTGAATGGGGGTGACCGACCACGTGATGTTGGCATTACAGAAAAGGGTGGCAACCTGTAGATAGCCCGGTGTTAATAGCCCTAATGTTGATACACCTTTAAACACAAACAAACACAAAAAATTAGTCCAAACATATAACAAAATTGTTATTTAAAAAAAGAGAAAAATAATTAAATTATTTAATAAAATATACATTAATCAAAAAAATAACATAAAATATGTAAAAACAAAATAATGAAATCGTGGAAACATTTAAAGGGTACAATATGAAGCTAAAATAGGTATTACCCCTCGTTCCAGTAAATTACCATATAAGTGCCTAGATTTTCTTAAAGAGGTTTAAACAGGACAGGGAACACACTCCAATGAGCGGAAAGAATTAACAAATACAAAAATTCTCACACCAAATTTTTTTTTGCATTGTCTATTTTAAAGATTACGTATGTCTAGGTCATTAAATCGTCATTTAGGTGATTTTAGGTCTTAACATCCAGAATAGGTTATTTTAGGTTTTTTCAAATTTGCAGGAATGATACTACAAGACGCGAATCATATAAATACCCGATCAGTATCCTGTTTAGATGAAAGGAAAAAAAAAGGTGAAAACCTAAGAATCCGGTCCCTAGTAATGACTTGGACCGTGGAAGCCTACGAGTTTATTAGTCATTAAATAAGTCCAGTATTCCTGAAGTATGTGAGTAGAGTGTTTATATACTGGCTATCATTGCCTAAGAGTTCTTGCATATCATACGGCAGATTAATACTGCTTCTTCTGCGGCAGTCTGTCAGTAAATGTTTGACTGTATGTTCGCAGTTACATATCTCACATATTGTTCTGTTACGTCTTGTCATTAAGTATTCGTGTGTTTGTCGAGTATGTCCGATTCCTAGTCGAGCCAGAACTATTTCTTCACGTCTGTTTTCTCGGCGACTGGATGGCCATTCCTCGAGTGTATTTTTAATTATTCGCAGTTTATTGTTAGTTAGTTGCGTCCATGAGTAGTTCCACCGTTCCAATATCCTTGATTTTATAGTTTTCGTCAAGTCTTTTTCTGTTATTAGTTGAAAGTCACGAGTAATTTGTCTTACCGCATTTTCAGCGTAATAATCTGCTATGGAGCTTTTCCCAAGCTCTTCATGGCCTGGTAGCCAGTACATAGTAATGTTTCTGTTCGGAGTCTGTGACTTATTAAGAATTTCAGGAAGTAGAGGATGGGTCGTGTATCCGTCTACAAGTGCTTGATAGTTTATAATATAAAACGAACTCTAAACTTAAAACTCTAACTAACAGAAACTGCATCATCTTTGCACTTTTACAATTCTTGCACTAGTGCCATTTTTAAACCTTACTATAGAAAAAGTATATATATATATATATATATATATATATATATATATATATACACATAGATATTGTATTATATTTCATGCAAACTGTAAATATCTTTACCAACGACATCTTGTAGTGAGATTTTAGGCGCAACAATGCAAAGGAAACTTACAGTACTAACTCTAATCGGAAATCACTCTCACCACCAATTCCATGCTGAATACCCTTCAGCAGCTACTCCCAAAGGCCACCGAAGTCAAGCAACATGAATCATGGTGATTGGGTGACGGGCAAGTAATGTTGGCATTAAAAAAGGGTGGTTGGTTGAAATATTCATTTTACTACTAAATGCCATAAAAATAAATAAAATCAATTAAAAACGACAAAAAACATTTATGTACCCCAGAGGTAAAAGACACCACGTCCATTTTATTAAATAGATTTTACAACATGTTCTTAATGTGGATTTTGTCAATCCATACAATGGTATAGGGCACTATATCCTGTTCCCATAAATAAAAAATATAAGACAGTAAAAAATAAAATCATGACCGTTTTCCTTAGAAGTAAAATACGCCATGTGGAGGACTTGGTTATGTTTGACTATGATCAATACTTACAATTACCTAGCAATGTCAATAACTATGTGAAAACGTTTCTTTAAATTTTTTCTATAAGTAACGAAGAAACAAATTTTAATAGTTCAATGTTATGGAAAATTGGCTCTCCTGAACAATTACAAATATACGACATGGTGTCCTTTACCACCGGGGTACAAATATGTAAAAAAAAAAAAAAAAAAAAAAAAAAAAAAATCTCAAAGAAAAGAAATTAGTACTTTCGATATGTAAGCCACTACAGTAAAACCTCCCATAACGGACTCCTCCCTACAGTAAAACCTCCCTTAACGGACACCTCCCTACAGTGAAACCTCCCATAACGGACACCTCCCTACAGTGAAACCTCCCTTAACGGACACCTCCCTACAGTGAAACCTCCCATAACGGACACCTCCCTACAGTGAAACCTCCCATAACGGACACCTCCCTACAGTGAAACCTCCCATAACGGACACCTCCCTACAGTGAAACCTCCCTTAACGGACACCTCCCTACAGTGAAACCTCCCATAACGGACTCCTCCCTACAGTAAAACCTCCCTTAACGGACACCTCCCTACAGTGAAACCTCCCATAACGGACACCTCCCTACAGTGAAACCTCCCTTAACGGACACCTCCCTACAGTGAAACCTCCCATAACGGACACCTCCCTACAGTAAAACCTCCCTTAACGGACACCTCCCTACAGTAAAACCTCCCATAACGGACTCCTCCCTACAGTAAAACCTCCCTTAACGGACACCTCCCTACAGCGTACACCTCTATTAACGGACATTTTCTCACAGTCCCGAATTTTTCTATAGGTAAAATAAACCTCTATATTGCGGACACCTCTGTACAACGCACACGGACAGAGAAACCTGATTGTTTACCTCCTTACTACGGACAAGTACAGCTAATGTAAGTTATCGAAGCGTTCCTATCGGTGTAGGGTTCCAGTAAAATGCGTTAACAATAACAAACTCTTTGTGAGAATAAGATATATATACAGAATAGTGACTAGTAATATCTTCCTAGGAATTTCAAAACAGGAACCTCTTCCTTTTCAGCAGAAGCATATGATTTTCCCGCTGGCAGATTACTATTGGTTTGCCTACGAGGTATCACGGTTCCGGGAATATTCCAAAACTCTGTTCGGTTCACATTCCCTCTCTTCAATTTTCAGTTGGTTTTTAGCTCTTGATGAGTAAATATCGTGTTTTCTCTTCAATATGTCTAATCGGAAATCTCTGACAGTTAAAGAAAAAATTGACATGACAACATTTTCTAATCGCAAAAAATGTGGTGTGCGTAAAGTTGCCGAGTTTTTTAAGATAGGGAAAACACAAGCAGCAGAAATATTGAAAAAGAAAGATGAAATTTTGCAGAAATGGACGGAAAATTGTGACAAACCTGTTGTCCAAGAACTAAGAACTGGACACAGATTTACAATCGATCTCGCTACACTGGAATGGTTTAAAACATTCCTACATCAGGTCCTATGATCCAGGAAAAGCACTAGAGTTAGCTGGACAGTTGGGCTATTCTGAATTTAAGGCTTCCAATGGGAGTGGCTGGAAAAATTTCGTGGCAGGTACAAAATTTCATTAAGAGCCATATGTGAAGAATCGGCGTCGGTGAATTCGGGAACAGTTACTCAGTGGGAATCCAAGCTTCTATTACTCTTTGGATATACGCCTGAAAATATTTTTATTTATTTATTTTTTTTTTTTTAAGTTTATTCTTATTGAACTTCTTTCTATATACTTAAAAAAAAACTTGTGATGGGTAATTATTAAATGGTTAATTAAAAAATGAATTAAATGTACAAATTCGGTACATATCCATCTAGACCAACCCCTCTGTATAGCGGACACCTCTCTATAGTGGACAACTTTGGTTCTCCCAGAGGTGTCCGCTATAGGGAGGTTTCACTGTATTTTTAAAAATGGGAGCGCTCTATCGAAAACTGTATAGGAGATATTTTTATAGAAAACTTATTAAGCTTTCCATTGGTTAATTTCCCTACCGCTATCGAGCTATTAGGAAAATATATGAAAATCTCAAATCGCACAAGTCTGATTAAAATTTATTTTCTAATACTACCTGTATCACATCGGATAAATATGAAATGTCATGAGTGTGGAAAATATTTTATGTTTGTCGAAAACGGCATTAGAAAAGTGTATTTTCGATTTTCACTGTCAAATTGCCTAAAGCAATGTTCAAAGCAGCCTATACACGCAAAACAGTAAGGATTATGATATATTTAGCGGGAATTAACCGAAAAATAAAGCAATGTTATGGTAGGCGGATTCATAGGCGGCTCTAGACAAACATTTCTGGGGGGGGAGGTAAATTTAGTATGGACTTACCGCCGTGCCTGGAAGTGTAGAATCAAATTTTTATAACCAGCCACCTGGATGTATTTGATAAACTAGGAACATACATTAATTACAACTTATTACTATTAATTTGCCTAAAAAATTTATTTTTCTAACTTAATCGAAAAATATTGTGAATTTTCATTCTGGGAGGGTAAGCCCCACAAGCTCCCCCCCCCTCCTTTATCTGGCACTGGGCGGATTCTATTTGTTAACGAACCTCAACATTTGTTTTAGATAGAAGAATTTGTATACCGAACGTTATTAAAAGTGAATTTATTTGCGCCTACCACTGAATATATATATATATATATATATATATATATATATATATATATATATATATATATATATATTTAAGCGGGTTTAATCCCTATGGAGTGCTTGGTAAAAGGCACTAAAAGCTAAATGGTATGCAAAGGTATGCCAGTACTATATTGTATTCTTCAAACTATCGACAAATAATATTTCAGAATTGAAAATTGATTGCTAATAAATGCTTTGGAAAGCTGAACGGATGGGATTATTGTATTAAAAGTCTCCGAAGAATTGACATTTATCAGACTTAAAGCAGAAATTGCTGAGTTCGAATGAATAATTCAAAGCGCATGCGTATGTTATATCTGTTTTTGCAGTGAGGTCACAGTCACTGTCCTGTGATTAGGTGCTTGTTACACTGTTTGATAAAGTAGCAGTGATTTACTCACTTAGGTCACTTTCTGACAGGTCTAAATAGATTCAATCACCAGTTCCTTGGGCTGTTAAGTACAATTTCTTGTTGGTAATCTTCTCGCTTGTATGTTTGGTAGAATAACTCCTCTGCAGACGATATATTTGAAGGACTGGGGTTTGTAGAAGAGGCCGTAAGCTCTTCTGGTATTATAGGTTAATTACTAAGTGAGTTACCAGAGTAATATATACAGTTGGGCAAAACTAACGTTAGTAAACTAAACTAACGTCAGTTTTCTCTAACTAAAACTAAACTAATCTTGTATTTTTAGTTTTAGTTTTAGTTTAGTTTTAGATTTGTATAATTATTAATCATGTGGACTCCGTTTTTAGTATGGTAATTAGTTTAGTTTAGTAAAAGAGACCTAAATTTGTTATTTTAGTTTAGTTTTAGTTTTTAGTTAACTAATTTAGTTTATCAAAGAACATATGTTTGCAAATTACGAGAAAAAGCCACAATTTCTTATTCTTAAGCAAGTTCTATTAGTTTTAATAATTTACTTAAGTATCGAAATAACATATGATTTATAATTATTCATGTTATTTTAGTAAAGCTAAACTAAACTAAAGCTTTAATTTAGTTTTTAGTCAATTCCCAAAGATTTTTTTTTTTTCTTGGTGTTTAAAGGCCATTCAACCACTATTGGGTCATTTAAGCCTCTTGGCCGGTCCGTTGGTAGCATCGAAAGCAGAGAGAGAGCCCGACGGCCAGCGCGAGGCGGACCCAGCCAAGGTCGAGTAGAGTCCCCCCGTGCCAGTTCTACCTTACTGGCCCGCATCTGGTGACTGGCTGCCAGGTCTATGATAGAAGGCGTGCTTGCTGGTGCCAGGGCAACCAAACCTTCACATACCGCATGGGGGGGGGGGGGCTCGTCCTCAACCCTAACCAAGCCCATCGCTCCCGCCAACCCACGCGCCCCACCTCCGTTCCGAACGCCACCAACGGTAAAAAAAGTAATTGTAACGAAATTTTTTTAGTAAACGTTTTAATAATTTAAATTATATCAATTAATGATGGTTATACATTTTTAAAAGGGACTAATATGTTTTTCGTTTGCTGTTTAGATGAAATTTTTGTCGAAATATATTCTAGAGGCCAATACTGCTTATAATAGGTGACAATTGGAAAAGATTTTAATTTACAATGAAGAATTTAGTTTAGTTAAAATCCATTAATTAGTAAAATTTTAGTTTTAGTTTTTTTTAGGTTGCAATTTTTAGTTTAGTTTTAGTTTATTCCAAAAAGTGAATTTAGTTTTAATTTTAGTTTTAGTTTTTAGTTTTGCCCAACATTGAATATATAAATCTTTAGTGATCATAACTAAATACGCCAACTTCTGAACATGGCCAACGTTGGCAGTGTTATATATATATAGGAAATCTCAGAAGATGTAGATGTTCTTCTGAATTCTACAATGGACTAATACAAAACTAGTTACTAGTTAGATGTAAGTTCCTTCAGTGCAGCTTCACTCTCACTATTTATATTTATTCGTTGTCCCTTCAAACCATTTTTTTAAAAGATTTTTATGGACTGGAAAATGTATTCTACTGTTTAATGAATTCTCCCCAAACCACAGATTATTTATTTATGTTGCGTTTCGTATCTTGGACAATAAACACACTGAGTCTTCTAAGAGATCAGGAATTGATTTTAAGTGTATATATTATTATATGTCCAGGATGTATGTATTTAAACTAAATATATTAAAGGCTTAAAAATTATTAGAGCTTTAACTTAAGTCATAATGAAAATGCACTTATTCATGGGATAAAAATGTGATTTCATTAACGAATCTTCTAGGTCTTCATATGAGATAGTATTATCCTGTATTTCGTAGATATGTTAAGATACTGTCTATGTACTGGCTACCTTCAGTGAGAAGTTCACACATGTTGTAAGGTATGTTTAAGTCAATCCGTCTTATTAGGTAAACCACAGATTACCTAAAAGCAAGGGTCAAAAATAATTGTTGACTTTTATTTAAAAAATTTTAAACTTTTACTTTTATTTTCATATTGAAAAAGTAAAAGTTATAAAAAAAACTTTTTGTGTTTAAACTTTTTTTTAAAAAGATGTTTTTAACTGTTTTTTTTGTATTAACTTAAAAAATAAAAGTTTTATAGTAATTGTTATTAAAATACTTAATAGGAAAAAGTTTAATGGAATAAAATAAAATAAAATTACGTACGAATGTTTATTTTTTGTTTTGTATCAACAAATATATTTCAGTAAATAAAGAAAAATAAATATTTAAACAAAGAACAGTTCATTTATTTTTATCTTATTCAACCCTGAAATTCTTGATTAAAGTACATAAAACTTTTATTTCACATTGAAAAAAATAAAAGCATTACTTTAAATTTTATTTTCCTATGTACCTATTTTAGATGTTCCTAAATAACTTTTACTCTTAAAAATTTTAAATAAAGTTTTTTTTTTTTTTTTTTAAGCTATTATGTTTTAACTTATAAAATCAAAGTTTTTTTAACAGTTAAATTTTAACTTTTTCGATGAAAAAGTAACTGTTTCAATCCCTGCCTAATAGTTGTTATTACTATAATATGGCAAGATAATTTACCTAGTGGAATTAAGTAGCAAATACTTAAATAAATAAATGGCCGGAACGCAGGAGCTGTGTCGAATAAGCACATTGCTCTGCAGGACAGCAAAATTATAAATACAAAGCGTTTTCTCTTGTGTTATTTGAATTGTTATACCTTATTTGGTATATTATATCATGTTCTAATTAACTAGCAATTTTTAGTAAAACAATATTCATGGGGGTCTCCCGTGGTCTAGTGGCTAGCGCGCTGGATTCTATAAGCGGGAGATGGTGGGTTCGATTCCCACCTCCGGCAGGAATTTTCTCATCTCAGGGCTCGCTGGGAAAATTCCTCGCCGCACCCTGGTTGTCGGCGCTAATGACCTAGATGTAGATGCGCCGTAAAAAAAAAAACAACAAAAAAAAAAACAATATTCATGGTTTTGTTCCCGGGATTGGGAAAATAAAGAGGAATGTTTCTTTGACCAACATAAACATGGGAATGGTGACCTCAATAAGAGAGATGTCAAACTTCCTCTGTAGCTTTGTTTACATTCGTTAAGTGCCTATTGGCATATGGTCTCCTCCGATAAAGCCCTTTGACATTTGAAGACCACGTGGACTTTCCAGTGTTTATTTATCGGAGAACCAACCATTCGGCCCACACTGGCGAGGACAAATCCGAAATGCCTGGCAATCATCTCGAACAAACATTTACCGCACTTTGATCTAAGCCAGTAGGCCAAGAAGCTAAAGTTCATAGGATCTATTCCAGCTCTGACCCATGGCTATTCTTTAAAATAAGAAGGAGCTTCAGCCTTATTTTAGGCGGAAAACGGTGGTCACCTGTAGATAAACCTTTCATAACACAGGTTAATGTATAAGTTGATCGTATAAGTCTTTGCTGTACATCCCATTCCTGAACATAAATCCCAGATACCTGATTTTGACGAATTCCTCTAATCATAACTTTGTCTCTCTTTAAACAATTCAGGAAGGTCCTAAAAAAGATCTAGGACCCCAAATCCAGTAAGATACATTTAGGAAGGTACTAAAAACGGTCTAGGACCCCAAATCCTGTAAGATAAATTCAGGAAGGTCCTAAAAATGGCCTAGGGACCCAAATCCGGTAAGATAAATTCAGGATGGCCCTAAAACGATCTAGGACCCCAAATCCAGTAAGATACATTTAGGAAGGAACTAAAAACGGTCTAGGGCCCCAAATCCTGTATGATAAATTCAGGAAGGTCCTAAAAACGGCCTAGGGACCCAAATCCGGTAAGATAAATTCAGGATGGCCCTAAAACGGTCTAGGATCCCAAATAAAAATAATAATAATAATAATTTGTTTTACAACTTATATACAAGGGTTGCAACCTTATTGCATTAATAAAAAATTTAATTTGCACAAAACAAAATAAAACATATCTTTTACATGTAATAAATAATAATGAAATAAAAGATAAATTAAATAATAAAGAAAATAATGTCCAATTACAGATGTTTAATCTATAATAAAATTAATAAAATAAATGACCTCAGCTTTATGACCCTCTCTAAGTATTTATTTAAATCGTTAATTAAAACCTTATCTAGAGCTGATAGTAGCATTTCTACCTTTGGAGGATTAGATGTGATGTATTTATCTATATACAACTTCCTTATAGGAGAATACAAGGGGCAGATGAAGAATATGTGTTCTAGGGTTTCTAGTTTTTGTAGTTCGCAGGCAGAACATAGCGTGTTTGTATCGATGGTGAGCTTATTTTTATTGTAGAGGTTTATCATCTTTTCAGAGCTGAGCCTTAATTGGGCTAAGATTTTTATTCTGTTAAATGTAATATTGTTCTGAAGATATGATTCTCCCGTTATGTGAGTAGGTTTTATCTTATTATATAATCTATTGAATCAACTATTGTTCACGCGATTTAGATCATATTCTAATAAGGAATTTTGAAATTGGCTGATTAGTTTGTTGAATATTGTTCTGACTAGATATGGGTTTTGTTCTTCCCAGAGTCTAGGATCGGTCTAGGACCCCAAATCCTGTAAGATAAATTCAGGAAGATCCTAAAACGGTCTAGGGCCCCAAATACTATAAGATAAATTCTGGGAGGTTCTAGGGACGGCCTAGTACCCCAAATCCTGTAAGATAAATTCAGGAAGGCCCTAACAACGGCCTAGGACCCCAAATCATGTGAGATAAATTTAGGAAGGTTCTACGGACAACTTGGGATCTAAATGCATCTCTAAATTTAGAGTGCTGGAGTAAGCAGTAGGTATGTAATTCTGAATGTACTTTGGGTTTACCAATAAGAAAGCGTTTTGTTCCATTTACAGTATGATATAATTATAGTGCGGCCTTTAGAGATTCCGTTATCCATTGATTTTGAACATAAATGACCTATTCTTATCCTAGCCAATCTAATTATCCGCGTTTTAAGTTTTCTTCTTTGTCTCGATTGTGGGAAGATTGTATATTCTATTCAGCCTGAAGCTATTGATTCTGAATGAATTGCCACGCCTTCTCGCTGATAATAGTCACCTCTGGATGGTATACTTAGTGGAAATTGACGACTGCGCTGATAATATCCGAATGAGACCAGATTCTGACACGAACTTCGGATAATTCCTTCGTATCGCTCGGTTCGTCACGAAGTTTATGTACATGTTCATTATTTAAAGCAGCCTTTTAATTAGAAAACCGTAAATCTTATTTTTCAAAATGATAATCACATATTATCTATGTTTTATCATAAATATGATAACATTGGCCGAGAGATTATTCCCGCAAAACCGCTTGAAACCTAAATATCTACGTTCAATGAGAAAGTACTAAAAATCTGTAATCACGAAAGGAATTCTTCATGTTATCAGGTTTCCGAGACAAAGCGGTGTCACGGAACTGATAAGAACGATCACTGTATTGGTAATCACTGGGATATAACAGTAATCACATTGATACTGTAGTATGCGGAGAACGTGACGAATCTCTCGAAGAACAGGTACTGATACCAGGTTTGTCGACACCACCAGTGAAAGGAGGCAGGCAGTTTTTATATCGGTATCTGTGATCGCTAAACTCTACCTGTTATTCAAGTATACACTCCACTCCATGGGCTTAAAAATGGGGGGCTGAGGGGGCTGCAGGCCCCAAAGTTTGATTTAATCGGTCATAATGTGTCAAAAAACCCCTTAAAAATAAAGCAAATAAAGTTGTTTTTTTTTTGGGTGTAATAGCATTTTAGTGCGCTAACTATTAAAAGTCCTACATTGTTATTATTCCATACCCTCCAAATGATCTCACCCCCCTCCTGCCCGCATCCCCCCCCGAAATAATTTTCTATATACGCCCATGCTCGACCCTAAATAAATCCATCTTCAAGGGGTCATGAAAAAGTATTGACAGTTCGAGTTACCGACCTATACTTAGCAAATTCCGTAAAGGAATTAAAATAGGACTTAAAACCATCTACATGAAGGTTTCCTAAATACATGTTCTTGCGTACAAATTGGTGAGAGAATGCAAATTTAACAATTATTTAGTTACTACATACATATCGTCCCTAACATGTCAAACTACATACATATCGTCCCTAACATGTCAAACTACATACATATCGTCCCTAACATGTCAAACTACATACATATCGTCCCTAACATGTCAAACTACATACATATCGTCCCTAAAATGTCAAACTACATACATATCGTCCCTAACATGTCAAACTACATACATATCGTCCCTAACATGTCAAACTACATACATATCGTCCCTAAAATGTCAAACTACATACATATCGTCCCTAACATGTCAAACTACATACATATCGTCCCTAACATGTCAAACTACATACATATCGTCCCTAACATGTCAAACTACATACATATCGTCCCTAACATGTCAAACTACATACATATCGTCCCTAACATGTCAAACTACATACATATCGTCCCTAACATGTCAAACTACATACATATCGTCCCTAACATGTCAAACTACATACATATCGTCCCTAACATGTCAAACTACATAAATATCGTCCCTAACATGTCAAACTACATACATATTGTCCCTAACATGTCAAACTACATACATATCGTCCCTAACATGTCAAACTACATACAGATCGTCCCTAACATGTCAAACTACATACAGATCGTCCCTAATATGTCAAACTACATACATATCGTCCCTAACATGTCAAACTACATACATATCGTCCCTAACATGTAAAACTACATACATATCGTCCCTAACATGTCAAACTACATACATATCGTCCCTAACATGTCAAACTGTCGAATATCGACGTTTTTCAGGGGTTTCCAAGAAGTTCCAAAGTGTATTAACCGTATTTGTGGCTTCTCTAATTGTAGAAGATTCTTCTGTAACCAGTTATTCCTCAACTACATCATCATTTCCTAATTCTTTGTTGTCTACTATTGGCTGTACTTCTGCTAGAATACTCCCTACAGAAGGAGCAGCACATACAGGGACCTCATAGATAACTTCCACCAAGTCTATGTTGGTAGATACAGCCGTTGTGACCATGTCCCTATCACTACTAGTGATTGTAGAATCGGTGAAGTTATCGATTGTAGTTCCAGTTATAGAAGTGATGACTTATAATAGTTCCATTTATAGAGATGGAAGTCCTAGAAGTCTCTAATCAAGAAGCCTGTTTTCAGGTAGACTTAGTTACATGCTTTTCCAAGATTTTGGTGGCCTGAATTTAACTTACTGAAGTAAAATTGACGTGTAATGACTCGACTTTTCAAAGTTGGGCAGATCAATATATATATATATATATATATATATATATATATATATATATATATATACCTATATATATATATATATATATATATATATAATAACATATATATACAATAATAATGACATATATATATATATATATATATATATATATATATATATATATGATAAAATAATGAGGTTACTGGTGCGAGGAAGTATAGATAAGAATATTTGTTTGTTTAGGTTAAGATTTATGTTAGTCCATAAATATTATGTTAAAAATGTGCCCCGAAAATGGCGTGCTATTGTTGTCAGGAATTATGACACTATGTACTCGCCTGTCAAGGAGCAAGGTCGCCATGTTTGCTTGCTTTGTTTTTCACAAATATATCTTCATTCTTCATGTTTTATTCTCTAATTTGTCTCTATTTAGTAAAGTTTTTTCACTCCAGATTCTCTCTTCTTCAGACATAATGACATTAGTTTCAAGGAGAGTCTTCAAGGATGTTATCCTGGTAGGATGGATATTATGTCCGATTAGTTTCAAGGAGAGTCTTCAAGGATGTTATCCTGGTAGGATGGATATTATGTCCGATTTATAACGTTGCCGAAGATGATGGTTCGCATTGTCTGTAGTGGGTTGATTTTTTTTTTATAAATATACCCCATACGGAATATGTTACCAGAGCATGGATAGCGCACCTATAAATAGCCCGAGTTTTTTTTTTCTCTTTTTTTTTTTTCTTTTTTTTTTTTTGTGAAAATGGTTTAATTGTTTGCCAACGTTTCATCAGGGCGATGAGAAGACTGTGAACTATGCTTCACGGATGCGGGATCATTTCCCCGTTTATGAGTTTTGTATTTAGAAGTTATGGAATCGATTTAATTTTTGCCTAGTTTTAATTTTTTTTTTTTTTTTTTTGTTAATTTGAATATCTAATGATATTTTTTTAAAGATGGAGATGAGGAAATTTAGGCCTATTTGTATACTATGGTTGAAACCTATCTATCCCCCACCGGGCTGCTCTCTACAGGAACGCTAGTCATCTTCAGAGCTGCAGACTCTCGTGGGGAGTGTGCACGTGCCTGTTCCGTCTACAATCCTCTCGGGTCCGTGGTCTAACAAGACCCAGAGCACTAGGCAGCGCCGCACACCGGGCGACCCGCCCAGACCCTTTCCGGCAGGCAGGCTGCTGTCTACAGGAAGACTATAACACTTCAGAGCTGCAGACTCTCGTGGGGAGTGTGCAGGTGCCTGTTCCGTCCACAGTCCCCCCGAGTCCGGGGTCTAACACGATCCAGAGGACCAGACAGCGCTGCACACCGGCCAAGACCCGAGCAGGAACCCGGTGATGACACCGATATACCCAAGTCTATATTCTGCTAATTAATCCTGACTCTATAATAAAATTAATTAAATTGATTACAGACTCTGTATTGTTGTTTTTTCTATATGGTTTTGCTTATTTTAAGCTTGGTTCTCAAGTTGCCATAAAACGCATATTCCGTCAGGATATGTTTGACAGTGACAAGTGTCACAGATGGGGGGATTGTCTTTAGACATATGGTATGGATGGGTGAGATGTGTGTGCCCTATGCGAGGTCTAGCCAAAACCGTTTCTAGTTTTGGCCAAGCTTTATGGTAAACAAATTTGGTCAAATTAAAATCTGCAGGACGCATTGGTAGGGTTTATTTCAGCAATTTTTTTTTTTCGATTAACAGCGTTAAAACATCTGGGCTATTAGTAATAGGCTATCTACAGGTTCAACCCTTTTATATTGCCAGCAACACGTGGTCGGTCACCCAGCCTGGTAGTGGCCACGCCCGTCGTAGCTTAACATCGGTATTCAACGTAGCTATAATTTCTATGGCCGTTGGCTATATTTGAAACTCAAAAATCTTTGCACAAGATTTAGCTATTCATTAGACCTAAGGTTGTATTATGTATTATCTTTGTAAGAAATCTCCCACTCATTGGAACTGCGTCATCTTAGGACGCAACCGAGCTTTAATATCCCTAGTGTAATTGGAAGCCTTTAAATAAAATAAATTATTAACTTTTTTACAAACTTTTTGCTATTTTTGTGGAAAACTTACAATAACAAAGTAATTTCATTTTAATAAAAAATGTAAACGTTTGCTCTTGACATCGAAGGAAACGTAGATTTTGGTCAACAAGTGTTTTTGTATTAATTTTGTTTTTGTTTGTATAAATATTTACTATATGATTGTCCATATCATATTTAATCAGGAAATATTAATCAATTAAAATTTAATTAAGTCATATTACCGTGGAAATATAATGTTTATTTGATCAATTTAATTTAATGAAATGTCGTAACATTAAATATTTTCGAATAGATTGCGGTGATTATTTCAGTTTTTTATTGACGAACAAGTTAAAGTGTAATAGTGAAATATTGCAAGTGATTTCTAAATACGAACAACATTCTGCAATTTATAGAAACGGCGGGAAAACGATAATATCTCTTATACAGGTGATATTTGGCGCGCTATTAGTAATGTCCCAAGTACAGACATTTATAGCACTGCCTTAGAAGGCTGATTAGTTTGACATTTCCAAGCCTTAGAAGGACGTGGATCTTACTAGCCATTTCACAGAAATATTTTTATAGGTTTCCATAAGTCTCTAGTTTACTGCATGAGCATATACAGGGTGTCCCGATTTTAAATGGCAAAACTTCAGGAGCGTGTAGAGGACCAAAAATAAGCTTGAGTTGCATTGAGTTCATAAGCTTGTAAGTACTCGTTTTATAGGCTTCTTGGGCTAGGAAAACGAATGAAACCATTTTCGAGGCGATAGCTTTAACCGTTTTCGAGAAAAATAGTTTTTGAATACCGTTTTTGGTTTGGGTACTTAGAATCATGGGATTCAGTTGAAACATTTTCTGCATGTTCTACTTTCAATAAAACTAATACTTTGACATTTTTGTTACGTTTGGAGTTAAGGAAGGGTTAGAATAAAATATTTTATTAACAGACATAAAAAGTTTTGGTAACTTTGTATACTTTCCTTAATATCTCGAAAAAGGTTGAGAATATTGGTAAACGGAAGAATACCATTAGAAAGCTTACTAAATGTTCTACAAAAAAGGTTCTGATGAAAGTTTTGATTAGGCGATGTCAATCGAAGAAATAAGTGCTTAAAACTTTAAAGTAATTGATTTCGCTTATTCGAACTGTTCTCTTTGTCTTTGATTTTGTGTAATAGTGAAATATTGCAAGTAATTTCTAAATAGGAACAACATTCTGCAATGTATAGAAACGGCGGGAAAATGATAATAGCTCTTATACAGGTGATATTTGGCGCGCTATTAGTAACGTCCGAAGTACAGACATATATAGCACTGCCTTAGAAGGGTGATTAGTTTGGCATTTCCAAGCCTTAGAAGGACGTGGATCTTACTAACCATTTCACAGAAATATTTTTATAGGTTTCCATAAGTCTCTAGTTTACTGCATGAGCATTGGTCCCGATTTTAAATGGCAAAACTTCAGGAGGGTGTAGAGGACCAAAAAACTGAGACAAAATACCTTGAGAGATTTGATAGTTTTTGCTTCGTTTTGGAGAAAATCGCAAAACAAGAAACGAAACACGTTTTCATTTTTGTACATACTTATTTAAATTTTCAATGAAAAGAATTGTCATGGAGAATTATTTCAAGAGACCAATTACTAAAATTTAATCTCTTGATAGTTTTCGTGTACGGTTTCTGCAAAGGTAATGCTTTAGAAGCGGTGCGAGAGTATGCGCGCCAATTCACAAATAGAAGAGTGCTTAATCGACGAGTCTTTTTGTTAACTTTGAACAGTCTACAGGAGACTGGGTCGTTCTTACTTCATAATGGAATAATGGGACCAGGAGCAAAAGCGAGCAAATCTCTAAGGGACTTTTTGTCTTAATTTTTTGGTCCCCTACACGCTCCCAAAGTTTTGTCATTTAAAATCGGGACTGCAGCCTCCCGAAATTTCGATTTAATCGGTAAACATGTGTTATAAAAACCACAAAAATAAATTAAATAAGATCACTCAGCTTATTTATTTTATTTTATTTTTTGGGGGGGAGGGGTGTAATAGCCTTATTCTTGGCTAAATATATAAGTTTTACGTTGTTAATATTCCATACTTCCATATCCTTTAGAGATCCCAGCCCCCTCCAAAATTCTTTACTATAAACGCCCCTAATTTACTGTCAACTGACGTTGTAATAATTACAAACTGGCCTCAGAGATTTCGTTAACTTCTCCAATCCGAGTTTTCCTAGTTTGAGATCTCCTTGAAAAACCAACTGCCATTAATATCCATAATCCAGATGGATTGATGAAAGAACGGAACTCGAGTTGAGAAAGTTTTTTGGTGAATGTAGAAGGAAGATGATGGAAGATGGAATCTCGAAGCAAGGAAAAACCCTCTCGGCACACTTAATACGTCCTTAGGAATTTATAAAGAATATATATATTTCAACCTTCCTTCCAAATTTGTCTTCATACCGTACACTTTTGCGAGATTTCCTGAAAATATCCTGCCATACTACTAAAGAGAAAGGAACATTATTGCTTTAAGTGTCTGCACGCCTCATGTTCAAGGTATTACCTTTCCTGAGTGGAACACATTAACGCGCTCGCTCCGCTGGTATGGCTACCTACAGAAGCTATTATATGGGACCATTAAGCAACTAGTCCTTCGTGAATATTTTTTTTACGTTCAATTGTAAAAGTTCGCGAATTATATATACGTAATTTAATAAACAAGGAAAACAAAAAAAGAAAAATCTTTGTAACAACACCTTGTTTTAAACGGGGCGAGGTGAGCTCAGTGGTAGAGCACTGGACTAATAAGTTGGAGGACCTGAGTTCAAATCCCGAGCAAGCACTCAATATTTTTTCTTCAAGTTCCTACGTTCATGGATTGAATTCAGCCTCCCTGACAGTCCCTAGGCCAACCCAGCCTTTAATTGATTTATAAATGGGTACCTTGGTGCTAATGACCCTAGCAGTCGAAGCAGCAAAAGGGAAAATCCGGCGGTCGGAGCATAGTACTGACCACACTATCTCCTTAGTGTGCCGTATGGTCATGAATCAGATACCTCTATAGTATCTGCCCCTCAGGGCCCTCGTGGCCTGTTATTTGGACTGATTTTTTTTTTTTTTTTTTAACCTTTTTTTAAACACCAAATGTCGTTTGGCCCGTCTGTGTGGCGTGAGTTTGAACGTCAGTTTCATCCCAGTGAATTAACAGTGCAATCAATGAACAGAAACAAACATGGTATCTACTTACATAGGAGATGCAAATATACCTAGCTTGCCCTAGACTAGGAAATCCTAAATATTTATTCATATATCTACCCTATATATGGAATAACAAAATAAAAATTTATTTTTACACAAAGTGAATTTAAATAGTAATATTGTAGTCAGAATTCAATTGAAAAAAGAAAGTATACCTCTTATATTTTGAGCCAAAACCACACACTTAAAACGCCTACATTTCAAAGCAGAGTACTCCGAATAGTGTCAAATGCTCCTTGGTTCGTAAGGAACAGCCAGATCCATAGAGAATTGGAGGTTCATCCATTTTTCACTCACATAGAAAAGCTAGTGCGAAGATACCATCAAACTCTTCCAGACTCCAGCAGTCCCGTCTTTTATCAGCTTGGACAAATAAAATCATCTCGAATAAAAAACAAACTTTACCAGAATATTTTAAATCTTCAAATTTAACCTAAAAAAAAATCTTTGTGCATAATACCCTAAGTATTGGTCCAAATAAAGTTGCGTGTGTATGTTCTTATATTTTGAGGTTTATCCTTTTATTCCACCTATCAAACAATCTCATACCAACCACCTGAAAGAGTTTTAATATACAGTAGGACCTCCATTATCCGGGACTCTATTATCCAGGATTCCAATTAACCGGGGTCTCGATGGGGTAATTTTTATTTTTATTCCTTCTTTAAATATTATGTAGATATATGTTTGTACATACAAACATATTTATTGCATTATTTTTATATTTATGAACTAAAGCAATTGATTTCATTATTAGTTATTAAATATTTGTATGTATGTAATGACGATTATGTACATAAATATGAATTTAAATTAATTACGTACATTTGGCTATTAGCGCGGGCTATCTACAGGTTGCCACCCCTGTTGGCATTAGAAAAGGGTGGCAACCTGTAGATAGCCCGGCGCTAATAGCCAAATAGTTGATGCGCCGTAAAAAAAAAAAAAAAAAAAAAAAAAAAAAAAAAAAAAAAAAAAAAAAAAAAAAAAAAAAAAATTACATACATTGTAAACTAACGAATGGAAAACAGGGCTGTTTTCGGAAGAATGTGATGATTCCATATTTCTGGAAGCATCTCAATTTATTTCATATTCTTGGAACTGAAACGCTTTCAGGTCTTTCTATGAATCCCCTACTGGGCTGTTAGCCTACCAAGGAAATATTACCTCAGTTGGGCTTTAACTCTTCACGTTACGAGTACATACATACATATGTTACACAGAAATCAAAATGGCTGAAAAAAAAACGAGCCGCGTTAACTTTAGAACAAAAATTAACCATTATAAACCGGAAAGAAAAAGGTGAAAGTGTTACAAAATTGTCCGCCGAATTCGGAATTGGCGAACAAACAGTTCGTGATATAGTGAATAAGAAAAAAGACATTTCCAACTTGGTCTCGTCGTCGGCCCAAAGAATGTGTTCTTGGAAAGCGATGAAGACCTCTTCATGAAAATACCTAGATGCTGAATTATTTTGACCAGGAGAATGGTCATTTCATCAGAATTATCTACGGGCGATCAGAACAGATATGAGAAAAGAATTATGTGACAAAAAACAACGAAAAATTACTGACTTTCTGGAGAAAAAAAATTTAATTTGAACTTGAGTTTATTTTTGCACTTATACAAATTATTAATTAATAAAAGGTTTACATACACATTTCTAAATGCAGGAGAGAGAAATCATTTTTATTAATGAAATGCTGCCCATTTTCAATGGGTTGCTACCACACAGCCTACTTATTAATGCTATGCTGCCCATTTTCAATGGGTTGCTACCACACAGCCTACTTATTAATGCTATGCTGCCCATTTTCAATGGGTTGCTACCACACAGCCTACTTATTAATGCTATGCTGCCCATTTTCAATGGGTGCTACCACACAGCCTACTTATCACTCCTAGTAGGAGATTCATCCGTCTTCCAAAAAAGAGTCCCAAAATATGTTATTTAAAAAAAAAAAAAGAAAAGAAAAAAAAAGACAGATCAGTAACTCCGAGAATATCTTCTCCTGTGATGGTCCTTCATGTTTATCCTCCTTTTGCTTAATTGTACAAGTGGTGATGAAGAATTCCCAACGAGTCTACAATGATGGACTCAGCCAATTTCTGCAAATGTTTACAGGACATTTTCTACACATTTTTTCTTTATAACCTTATAATCCACCACATTTAGTCAATAAAATACAGTGTTTCGATTATCCGGGGACCACCCTCCCCGTCATTACCCCGGATAATGGAGGTTCTACTGCATATATATATATATATATATATATTTATTTAGATGGAACGGAATTTTTCTCCAGCGGTGGTACTCCTCCTCACTTCTTCCCGGAATATTTCGATGGATCCATCTCCATCTTCTTCAGCCAGGTACCTGTTTCTTCCTCGGTGGTAGCCAAGGGAATGACATTTTTCTCGATCTTGGCGCCTTTTCTCCCCTCTAGCCACAGTATCGGCGGACGAAAGGTGTTGAAGCTCCCTGGTGTAGTTGGGATTCTGTCCGTTAGTAGCGCTGATGGTATTGCGTCTTTTTTTTTTCTCTCCAGCTTCTATTTTCCTCGCCGTAAGGTTTTATATATGTTTGATGTTATTTTTCGTCACTGGGATAGTATTTTTCATGGAACGGCATTTTTCTCCAGCGGTGGTACTCCTCCTCACTTCTTCCCGGAATATTTCGATGGATTCATCTCCATCTTCTTCAGCCAGGTACTTGTTTCTTCCTCGGTGGTAGCCAGCCGTCAGTAATCCGTGCATAACCATATCGCACAGCCGTCAGTAATCCGTGCATAACCATATCGCACAGCCGTCAGTAATCCGTGCATAACCATATCACACAGCCGTCAGTAATCCGTACATAACTACCAGCTCAGTGGAATAACCATATCGCACAGCCGTCAGTAATCCGTGCATAACGTTATGGATTCGATTCCCACATAAGGTGTACACAACGTTTTTACATATCACGAGGAAATAATAATTTAATAACGGGGAAAGTACCGTAAATAATTTCGTTATTCCGAATTGTTGTTATTTCGCTACGATCCAGCCCTACAGGAAGGAAACACTTTCCCGAAAGTAAATACTCGAAAGCCCACGAGGTCGTTAGCTGTCAAAGTTCCTAACCGAAAGGGACAACATGCCAAACGGAGCTTAACGAATGAACACAAAGTTTCTGAGAGAGTTTGACACCTCTGTTATTACAATATTGAGGTCATCTCTGGCATGTTTCTGATGGTCAAATAAATATGCTCTTAACTATATTTATATGAACAATCTAGGCGTTAGGCCTATGAAAATTGTTGTAATGAAAATTAACTTTTAATTCAAATATTTACTAATACAACTACACACACCTATTGTGTCTATATATGTTTCTCCGCCACATATCCGGGATCTATAAAGCTTTTTCGCAACGTCCAGATCATATGAGGCAAAGAGGACTTCCCCTCTTGACCTCTGAAAACGGGCGGGAAAAAACGGAGTCCCGCATTGAGATGTCATAACACTAGGGGCTTTAGTCTGTTCCTCATTTAGTTTAGTGACGCAGAAATGAGCGTCCTATCTCAACATGCAGCAGAGCTATTCAAACTATTAGTTTTCTATGGACAACTGTGCTTTGGGGATTTCTGGTTATTGTATTGTAAATTTTGACCACATTTTTATAATCAATAATAATTTTTAGTAAGAAAGATCCGTTATTGAAATATTTCCATGTAAATTCAGAGCTATATTAAAAGCCATATAGATGTGAACTATTGGTATCAGTGCTTTCCTAAATTATTCAATATTTTCTGAATCGGCTATTTGTAGACTAAGGGTGGGTTTACACTTGCTAGTTATTGCAGGAAATTTATATCAGACAGAAATTGCGACTAGTGTAAACCATGAGCAATTTATGTCTGAGATATATATTTCTATCACGAACTATAAGTGTCGACACTTCTATACCACCAGGTGTAAACACAGATTTTTACGAGAATAATTTAATTTCAGAGATAAATATCTTGGCTACTAGCTGTATTGTCGACACTTCTATATCAACAGATGTAAACACTGATTATTTGTGCTTTTATCGCAAATTAGAACAAATTCGGAACTGTCCTATACATATCCATGACATAAATGTCTAGCTATTTCTGTCAGTATGTAAACCTTCAAGAGAATATCTATCCGACACCTGACATATATTTCCTGCGAGAAGTGTCAGATGTAAACGCACCCTTAGAGGTTTGCCTCCGCCTCAAAACTACAATATTTAATAAGCTTTAAAATAATACCTCGTTGTTTCAGAAAAAAAACAATTATTTGAATCTAATTTTTTATGAGATCTAAGTCGAAACGAATAGAAGTTCTTTAGCGTGAAGGAGCCATTTTGAACACACTCTTTAATTTCTTTAAGTGTGAAACTATGTAAATAAGTCTAGCTGAAAATAGGCTTCCTGACTAGAGACTTCTAGGACTTCCAGCTCTATAAGTGGAACTATTATAAGCCATCACTTCTATAACTACATCTACAATAGATAACTTCACCGATTCTACAATCACTAGTAGTGATAGGGACATGGTCACAACGGCTGTATCTACAAACATAGACTTGGTGGAAGTTATCTATGATGTTCCTGTATGTGCTGCTACTTCTGAAGTATTCTAGCAGAAGTACAGCCAATAGTAGACAAGATAGAATTAGGAAGTGATGATGTAGTTGAGGAATAACTGGTCACAGAAGAATTTAATAACATTAATGTGAGAATCTAATAACATTAATGTAATCAGCTATCTATTAAAAAAAAAAAAAAAAAAAAAAAAAGAAAAGGAAAAAAAAAGAAGAGAAATATATATAAAAAAAACAATAAAAAAAAATAATAAAAAAATAAAAATAAAATAAAAAGAATTAAAAAAGAAAAAAATATATAAAGGGGGAAAAAAGAAAAGAATAATAAAAAAAAATCAATGAAGGGGAAAAAAATGAAGATAGCAATCAGTTAATCCTCCACATTTATATTATGTACAGGTCTTCCCTTAAAAATGTCCTTTTCAATCTGTAAGACATAGTACCACCTAAGAGAATGGATATGCTAATTATGTAAATCACTGTAGGTGCCGGCGTAAGAACATGATAAAATGTTAATCGCCCCTAAATCCTGATCCTATCCAGAAGAATCGACTACAATTAGAGAAGCCACACATACAATTAATACTTTTTGGAGTTTCTAGGTTTACTCGTCCAATTAACATTTCAATCGTGTCAATAAAAACATGGCAGAACAATACGTTGGTACAAACTCAATAATTGTATAATTTGCCGTTTTACCAAATAACACGTTTTTTGTTTTTTTTTATTATTTATTTATTCATTTAATGATATTATATTCTGTAAAATAATTACATTTTGTAATGTGCTTACATAAAATATAATAATCACGACCGTCTGCACCAGCTGCCTCCGTGTCTCCTCGGGTAAGCACCCCACTCCTCAACCAGCAGCAGTAGGAAGTACTGGAGCTGGAAAAGGGGCGAGAGAACTGCAGACACTCTAGGGGCTTGTGGGGAGAAGATAACCACCGTTATCACTCCCTTGTATTGCTTAAAGCAGATCGCGGGGCAACATCCTGTTCAACCGTCGTCGTGGGGAATAGGGATGGTTGGGAGTGGACAGTGACTGGACAGCAGGATTAGGGTTTAGGGATAATAACGTGTATTTGAGTAAAATATATGTAATTGATTTTAATCGCAATGTTATTTTCAATTTTCCAATTAACATGTTGAACAATTTTTCACAGTTCCATATTTACTTATCGAGAGTTGTCTGTACATGATCCTAGAACGGGTCCTTTGGATGCGACCATGGAGGACCATGGGGGATTGTATAAAATGAGAGAAAACTACCAAGGGGGATTCGGATGGAGGAGACAAGAAATTTTGGATGGAGATTTGGAATGGAATGTTAGGAATCTGGATTTGGATAGTTTTAGTTCAATTGGGATTAGCAGTTCCCGATGGATAGTATATTTGGAACCATAAAAAAGATTATAAAGAATTGTACGGAGGACTTTTGATTGGAAACCTTGTATTATATTCTTATTTGATGGTTTCATTATTCCACACAAATTAAGAACGCAGGTCCTCAATGGTTGCATGATAGTCGTAGTATGTATATGTATATATACATATACATATTCGTATATATGGAAGTTTTTCACAGATTTAATGGGGAGTTCGGGTGAATGAGGTGGCAAATTATGATTGAAACTTCTCACAGCGGTGGTTCTGAACCTTGTTGGTGTTATACAACGTTACAGCCGCCGAATCAAGTCGTAGCGAACACCTCCTCAACCTTCTAAGGAGATAACCTAACATTAGTACTCATTTTGTTTGAATTGGAGATATTAATTAATTAAAGTATATCCAAGAAGAAGTGGGTCATGGCTTGCAATGGGTTCATAATTAGGATGTGGAGTCTCGCCCTTTGCTTTGATGTCCTTGTCGGGTCTCGGCAGCTTCCCTATCTTTGGGTTTAGTGTTTCGCCAAGTAGGTCAGGAAGGGAATATCTCAATATAGGTATACTCTAAGGTCAAGAAACAGATACCTCTACAGTATCTGCCTCTTTTGGCTCCTGTGGCCTGTTGCGGGACCAAAAAGAACTCCCAGTCATGATATGACCCTATCTATTATGGCCAATATATTATCAGAAATAAGTCCCAAGTCTTCATATATAAACTTAATTCATATTAATATAAACTGGTATGGCTGTGTGACCTCCCTATTGGTGGATATTATGACATTCCTCGCGTCCCAAAATATAAATAATTCAAGTGGAGCGAGACAATTTACGTAACTCATTTATTATTACAGTAAGCTTTTCTAAAGCACTGAACTAATATGCTGGAGGACCTGAGTTCAAATCCCGAGCCTAGTCCTAAAGATTTTTATATTCTAGTGTCTTCGTTCATGGGTTGAATTCGGCCTCCCTTAACGTTCCTAGGCCGATCCAGCCTTTAATTAATTTATTAATGGTTACCTTGCTGCAAATGGCCCCTAGTCAAAAAAGCAAAATCAGGCGCACGAAGCATAGTACTGACTACACTATCTCCCAAGTGTTCCGTAAGGATGCCTCTATCTGTCCCCAATAAAATAAAAAATTAAATATATATATATATATATATATATATATATATACATTAAGGCGGCATCTTGGTAACTAACCCGGGTTATAAAAGGATACTTTTTACATTGATATAAAATGCATATCAGATCCATGAATACTGTTTTCTTAATAATTTATTGTTTATAATTTATGAATAATTTACATAATAACGAAGAAAACTAAAAGTTCAAACAAAATGTCCGGTCAAATAATTTAATAAAGTATACATTTTTCAATGACTGTCAATTGTAATTTTTATAATTAACTTTCCAGTTAGACATTTTACAAATTTTTAATTACAGCTAAAACTAAACATATTGTAATAATATCGTCGATACAAAGGCAAAGTATCGAATGTGAAAAAATGTATCTTTTATTTTCAATCTTTACTAATTTCTGCTGGACTTAAGTACGGCAAATTCTTCAATCTTAGATCACTCTATTAAAGGGAAAGTATTCCACTATCAAAAGGTCAAATCTGCCGAATATTTGACTGTCCAAAAAAAAGTTACGAATAAATGCTTTTCCACTCTGAAAAGTGGTAATTTTCATATTCGATACTTTGCATTTGTAGCGACGATATGTCTTCATAATAATATATGCATGATGGAAAACTTCCTCATCCACTTTCAGAAATATTGATATTATAATTGCAACATTAGTCATTTATATCACTTAATTTAGACTGCAAATACGGCCTATAGTAAAGCCCTCGCCACTTATGTGCGTTTATATATATATATATATATATATATATATATATATATATATATATATATATATATATATATATATTAGGAAAAAAGTTCCTACAAACCAAACATTAGTACGGCCTATTTTTGCTATCATCTTCACTGAATAAACCTTAAAGCCAAGAACTAAACCCTCGGGAGATTTTTGAGAAGAGCTCTTTTATCAATCACATAACGAATTTGTAAACAGTCGGGGTTCGTCTTATGGTATATATATATATATACATATATATATATATATATATATATATATATATATATATATATATATATGTATGTATGTATGGAACGGCTTCTTTCTCCAGCGGTGTCGCTCCTCTCTCCATCGCAATATTTCGTCGGGTTCATCTCCGACTTCTTCAGGCTGCTATGTGTCGTCCTCGGTGGTTATTCCCTTGATAACCACCGAGGACGACACATAGCAGCCTGAAGAAGTCGGAGATGAACCCGACGAAATATTGCGATGGAGAGAGGAGCGACACCGCTGGAGAAAGAAGCCGTTCCATACATACATGTGATACCCAGCGATGCAATTTAAAACAAAATATATATATATATATATATATATATATATATATATATATATATGTATATATATATATATATATATATATATATATATGTACATGTGTATAAATAAATAAATATGTATATATACATATTTATTTATTTATTTATTCATTATGAGCTACGTATATATATATATATATATATATATATATATATATATATATATATATATATATATATGTATATATATATATATGTGTATATATATATATATATATATATATATATATATATTTATTTATTCATTCATTATGAGCTACGTATATATATATATGTATGTATAAACAAAAATCAGTCCCGTAACAGGCCACTAGGGCCCAGAGGGGCAGATACTGTAGAGGTATCTGATTCTTGACCATACGGCACACTAGGGAGATAGTGTGGTCAATACTATGCTCCGGCCGCCTGATTTTTCCCCTTGGCTGCTTCGACTGCTAGAGTCATTAGCACCCGAAGTAACCATTATTAATTAAATTAATTAAAGGCTGGGTGAGCCTAGGGACGATCTGGGACCCCAAATCCAACCCTCGAACGGCAGCACTAGAAGAAAAAATCTTTAGTGCGCGCTCGGGTTTTGAACCTGGTCCTCCAGTTCATTAGTCGAGTGCTAACCACTGAGCTAACCTCGCCCCAATATATATATATACCATGCCTATAATTGTTTACAGCCCCGATTAGGATTAATTGTCTAGCCGAAACGTCAGCAAAATTACAACTCATTTTGTGGTTACATGTAGTGTTAACTAAAATAGGACAACTAACGTAATTTAATGAACTTATCTTAAACTCACTATGATTTTATAGGCATTAATACTTGTATTTATTTTTATCAGTAAAAATATTGCATAATTTATAAAATGCTCTACCAATTTTTTTTTTTATTTTCAATTAAAATAGGAAACTTTACGACAAAATATAACTCAAATGACCGTATGTATGTTTATTGAAGCGATTGCAAATAAATATGTTTGTATGTTTGAGAGAGAATGAGTGTGTGTGTGTGTGTGTGTGTGTGTGCGCGCGCGCATAAGAGCCGCTTCTGTACACAATGTTTTTACATTAAATCTCAAGACATAGAATATAGATTTTTATATTGTAGCAAACTATCAGATAATCTATTATTTATTCGTTCCTACAATATTTCAGTTATTGTTTTGTTTAATGTTTTTATTTATTTTTTATGTGTTATTTTTTGTTCGATTAAGTTTTTTTTTTTGTTTTTCATGACTATGTTTTATACTTTCTCTCTTTATGTTTATACTTTATACATTTTAATAATTTATTTTTACCTAATTGTTTACTTTTATTGAATTAATTTTCACGAAGTACGCGAGCTAATCACCTTGCAGTTGTGGTGCTCCGTAACTAAATAAACATTTCATGGAGCCAATTGTCTACATTACGAAGCTCCTTAAATAAATAATAATAATAATAATTAAAATAGGACCTGACCTCACCTGCCTAAACCCTGAAGATGATAGAATAGTAACGGAAGTACCAAACAGCCCACGATGACCATCTGACATTTCCCTGTCAGGAAGGAGCAGCCACGCAAGCGCGGTCGGCCTTCACACCGACCCCCGCTGTCTGATCCTTCCCAAGAATTAATAAAACTAATTCAAGCTTAAAAGTCAAGAGCGTAAATCAAGAAAATACTTGATCCAGTTACTAATCCCATTTGCATATCAACCAATATTATATTCACTTAACTCATATGTAATTGATTGCCCTTTACTCAACTCCCTCTATATATATTTTGAAGTCTATACACATTGCAAAGGTCATAAGTTATATATATATATATATATATATATATATATATATATATATATATATTAAATTGTGACCCTTTTATTTCTATATAATTATTTTGAAATTGGTGGAAGGTCATATTATTTTATGCTCTACATTTTTCGCGCTCATAGACACCTCTTCAGGAGCAACTTAACAAAATATACATAAGTTTAGCCTTAACTATGGAAGACCTTCCACAGGTAGGGCCAGGTCCAGACTATAATAAAGTAAAGTCCGTTATCAGTCATGTGATTACAATCGATAGTGTTTTGTGAAATCTATTCCAGAGAATGTTTTTGTCATTATAAGGAAGGTATTATAAAATGGAAACCAATTGTTATCCAAGTCCTTAATTTCGTCAATTATATTGAGAAAAAAAAATTATTTAAATATGTAATCTACGGTTTTTTTTTGTACTGTTTTTCTCTTTTTTTAATTACACGAATAGTCACTTATATTTAGGTTTTATTAAGGTTCTTCTCTTGATCCTAATTTAGGGGTTTCAACCTTATAAGCTGCTACACATGAAGTGCTTTAAGTGCCAGAAAGTTCTACATACGGGAGCTGGACATTTACCAACACATGCTGAAAATTTTTTATTTGCGTTCAAACATTCTAAATCTTGCCTTTTATTAACTAGTTGTGTACTCCCGTTGTGAAATAATTTTTCAACAATAAAATAATAATTAAATTTTGTCTGGCACTCGTCGAAACACTTGTTTAGACAATGTCCGACTTGGCAATGAAGGCATTTTGTTTTGTTTCTCGCCCGTATTGATAAATTCCCCAGCTCCCTAAACCATAAATTTATTTTTCATAATGAAAAAATAGAAATAATGGACAGTATACTAGAAATTACCTAAATCAATTAAACCTATGTAACCCACCAAATAACTACTAAAATTCTAAGCAACCGAAAATAATTACCCAATCCCATATAATTCCTAATTACAACTAACATTTATTTAATGAAACGAGATCAAGACTAAAGAACTTTGGAAAGATGGTTGTCTAAATGCAAACACAAGAATGAACTGAAGCACGGACACAGCAAGAGAACCGTCAGAGAATGTAGTTAACTGTCTAACAGTAGTTTAACTGTAAGAAAACGAAGAAGTCAACCAATTCACTCAAATACCTCTTAAAGTAAAACCATAAGACATCAATAGAGCTTAACAATAGCTTTAGTTAAGAAAGGAACCAACAAATAGCAAATAGAGTGAGAAACTGCCCATCGGTATATGTCGTCGATAGAAGCACAGCAATGTGAGGGGTGTTGTTATATGCCGATAGCAGTGGCAAACAGTGTGCGGGGTGTCAATATATGCTGACTCTAGCAGTGGGCAGCAGTGTGAGGGGCGACCATACGTGCCGACGATAGCAGTAGCAAGCAGTATGAGGGGTGTAGGTGTAAGCCGACGTTAGCAGTGGCAAGCAATGTGAGGGGCGACCATATGTGCCGACGATAACAGTTGCAAGCAGTATGGGGGGTGTAGGTGTAAGCCGAAGTTAGCAGTAGCAAGCAGTATGAGGGGTGTAGGTGTAAGCCAAAGTTAGCAGTGGCAAGCAGTGTGACGGGCGACCATATGTTCCGACGATAGCAGTAGCAAGCAGTATGAGGGGTGTAGGTGTAAGCCGAAGTTAGCAGTGGCAAGCAGTATGAGGGGTGTAGGTGTAAGCCTAAGTTAGCAGTGGCAAGCAGTGTGAGGGGCGACCGTATGTTCCAACGATAGCAGTAGCAAGCAGTATGAGAGGTGTAGGTGTAAGCCGAAGTTAGCAGTAGCAAGCAGTAGGAGGGGTGTAGGTGTAAGCCAAAGTTAGAAGAGGCAAGCAGTGTGAGGGGCGACCATATGTTCCGACGATAGCAGTAGCAAGAAGTATAAGGGGTGTAGGTGTAAGCCGAAGTTAGCAGTGGCAAGCAGTATGAGGGGTATAGGTGTAAGCCGAAGTTAGCAGTGGCAAGCAGTATGAGGGGTGTAGGTGTAAGCCAAAGTTAGCAATGGCAAGCAGTGTGAGGGGCGACCATATGTTCCGACGATAGCAGTAGCAAGAAGTATGAGGGGTGTAGGTGTAAGCCGAAGTTAGCAGTAGCAAGCAGTAGGAGGGGTGTAGGTGTAAGCCAAAGTTAGCAATGGCAAGCAGTGTGAGGGGCGACCATATGTTCCGACGATAGCAGTAGCAAGAAGTATAAGGGGTGTAGGTGTAAGCCGAAGTTAGCAGTGGCAAGCAGTATGAGGGGTATAGGTGTAAGCCGAAGTTAGCAGTGGCAAGCAGTATGAGGGGTGTAGGTGTAAGCCAAAGTTAGCAATGGCAAGCAGTGTGAGGGGCGACCATATGTTCCGACGATAGCAGTAGCAAGCAGTATGAGGGGTGTAGGTGTAAGCCGAAGTTAGTTGTGTGAGGGGTGACGACATGTCGTCAAACCATCGAATATGCAAATCGGAGTAAACTAGAGAAAGAACATATTCTATCCACTGAGGGAGCAATATATTGAAAAAAGGTCTTATTCGATACTTTATTTAAGGCATTAAAGGCTATTCTAAAGGGGTTGGTGATGATTAGTGACAAGCCGTATCGTCCACAATCCAAGAGCAAATTCTCAAATCTGAAAAACGAGCTTTTGCACATTCGGTAGTTTGACATTTTAAGGACGCTATTCTGACATTAGCACTGGTGGGCTGAGTCAGAGATGTTGGTATATGCAGACGTTAGCACTGGCGAGCAGTGTGAGGGGTGTCGATATAAGCCGATAATAGCAGTCGTCAGCAGTGTGAGGGGTATTGGTATTTGCCGACTTTTGCAGGGGAAGCAGTGTGAGGGCGGTCCGACATTATCTTCCTGCCGACCTGTTACCATTCCTGGCCTCCGGACATCAGGGTACTTAGCACTATGAGTGTTCAACAGTCGTACTACGGGTGGTGTTGGTGGCAGGGGCCACGTTGTGTATTGCCCGTTCTCATGTGTTGGAAGTGCGATAGTGGAGTTGCCAGAACTTGGTGGGGTTCTGTACTGACCGTAACTCATAGCACTCTGCTCCATTGCAAAAGCTATTATAGTGGGTCCCCATCCCGTGGATTGTCTTGCCGAACCCCAGGGGTGCACGGGGATAATACTAGATATTCACGGGGTGAGTATTAGATGCTATAATGTGCTGTCCATGTTTCCGAGCAGAATTCTGCGACACACACACCTGTTCCAAGATTATAGCGGCGTTTACAATCCATAGCTACTGGTCGAACCAGATCCTGTTCCTGACCTTTAGTTCACTTTACGACCACTCCTGCTTCTTATCTCATCCTGAAATCTCGCCGAGGAGGGGAAAACACACAGGAAAAAAGAAAAAAAAAACTCCTCCCATCTTTTTATTCATCTCCCTAAATGAGTGCTGAACTTTTTGCCAAGCTCCACCTCTGCATTATTACGCCGCCTACTTCGTCTCCTATCCAAACAACAGTTACTCACAGCTTCGTTATAACTTCCTCTTAGAATTATTCATGATTCAGACATTTTGAAAAATTCGTTTATCCTTTCCTACGAAAAGCAAATACCGAGAAACATAAATATTATTACGGAGGTAGAAATTGTCAGGACTTTGGGGTCGTTGTGTATTAATAAAACTATATTTATTATTTGAAAATGAGTTTTATTGTTAGCCGACGTTTCAGCTGGAATTTCAAGCCTTCATCAGGGCTGTCAAAACACGCAGGACAGAGTTAAAACTAACGCATTTATATATATATATATATATATATATATATATATATATATATACAGTAGGACTTGGATAATTCGAACCCCTAGGGACCTATAAAAAAGTTCGAATTATCCGAAATTCTAATTAAAAAAGTTTTTGAATATAAAGGGGTAAAAAATCGATAAGAATGGAATGTACTATGATATCGCAGTTCCAGCGAGTTGGACTTGTATATATTATTATAGCCTTGTTATTTATAGTTTTCTAAGTTCTTGTTTATAGAGTATTATGTTTATTTGGTGTTAAGTACCAATAAAAAACAAGTACAAATCTATGAATAATAAATTTATTATATAAAAAAAAACTACTAAAATTTCAGGAGTTAATCCTGCAAAGCCAAGTCTATATAAATCATCTCCCTGAGTCCTGGCGGGTGTAAGCTCGTCCTTTATCCTCGTAGCCTTCGCATTTAATGTTTTTTATTTGTTTTGTATTTTTGGAGGTTGAATTCTTACGATACGACTCTATAGGTTGTGCCAAAAAAACATTTAAATACCAATCGAAGACTTGGTTCCTGGTTCTGTTGCTCTTGTTATTCTGGTAGATTTTTTTATTATTATCAGTATCTCATTTTTTTTTTCCTGATACATTTTATACTTGACTGATTTTATTAGTAAAAGTATGATTTATGCTGCAATAGATTTGAAGAATTTGTTCATAAGTTTATCTAAAATTTCTTCCATTTTGTATTTAACTTAATATTTTTGGTATTTTATTACTTAAATCTTTTCGAAATTCAAATGATTGCTTGATGTTAATAACCTTCTACTGTTTTAAGGTACTAAAGGTTTATGAAATTCAAATGATTGCTTGATGTTAATAACCTACAACGGTTTTAAGGTACTAAAGGTTTATGAAATTCAAATGATTGCTTGATGTTAATAACCTACAACGGTTTTAAGGTACTAAAGGTTTATGAAATTCAAATGATTGCTTGATGTTAATAACCTACAACGGTTTTAAGGTACTAAAGGTTTATGAAATTCAAATGATTGCTTGATGTTAATAACCTACAACGGTTTTAAGGTACTAAGGGTTTATGAAAGTTTACTATTTGTTTGTGGTTTTTTTGTCTTTTTTTTTATCTTTCTTTTTTCGAAATTGTCGGCTCACCGATACTGGGCCATTACCGCCAACATCCCTGGTGCGGCGAGGAATTTTCTAAACGAGCCGTGAGATGAGAAAATTCCTGAGCCGGTGGGAGTCGAGCCCACCATCTCCCGCATGAGAATGTAAGGCTTTAGCCACTAGACCACGGGGAGACCCCGTTTGTTGTCATTAAATATAATAAGATCGAATAACAGGGAACATTTACCATAATAAATTAAATGGATATGTTACACCATGATTGTTTGTTTGTGGTATTTTTGGGCGAACCCAATGGTCGTCATCGCCCTACCGTGCAAAACAGCTTCACGAATTTTTTTTTTTTTTTTTTTTTTTTTTTTTTTTTTTTTTTTTTTTTTTTTTTTTTTTTTTTTTACAACATAAAACGTGTTACACGATGAGTATTCAAATTTTCTCAAATTAAAATAAATGTGAAATTCTGAGAGAGTAAATAGGAAACATCTGTAACACTTAATCTCTTTTGACATAACTAGCGAATTTAGGCCTCTAAAGTGATAATTTCTTGAAATGTCTTCATTAGAACATAGAAACCTCTGATTTTAGAGAAAACAGTGCCTAACTTCTGCTTTTCGGCCAATAAATACATAAAATATATTCGATAAGTATGCAAGTGATAGTAATTATGGCGATATAAAATTGCGTGGTTAAATACTTCACCTTAATGTTGGAGCTCCAAGTGAAACTGCGGCTATGATTTAAATGCTTAAAAAAATTATTTTAATAATTTATGTTTTATTTTGTTTTAGGAATTGTGTGAGGTGTGAGAGTGTGTGTTTATTAGTGTTTATAGTGCTGTGCCTAAAATCGTGGTGCTTTGTGATGCGTGCACAAGTGTGACCTGGTGTGTTGATCGCGTATTGACACATTGCGACTAGTGCCGTTTCATAACCGCCAAAAAAAAACACCAGATCTCGCCATGGACACCGAGGTGTACCTTGACAACAACAACCCGCCAGAAGCCATGGCCGCTGCCAGGAAGAAGTGGGGGAGCAGCGGCGTCCTCGCCAGCCTGGAAGAGGACGAAGCTGAGGATGTGATGCCTTCTTCGGTGCCGGATGTAGTCCAAGCTAGGGGTCGAAGGACTTCCTGGCATCCGGGGAAGCTGGCCACAGAGAGGAAACGGAGGAAGAGTTTGGTCGCTCCGGGTCAGCAAAGGGCCAAGAGGCACTCCTGGTGGCAGATATTTGTACCAGACAATATTGCTTCAAGGTCAGTACAAATTCAAATATATTTTTTGAGTAAAACCACTTTTTACATTCTAGAAACAATCAAGAAAAATTCTAAATGCTGAATATTCAAAAATATTTGAAAGGATTCTAGATATAAGAAAGCTTCTAAAATTTGTAAATCGTTATTCCACGATTTTATTTTAGCTAGATAAAAAATAAATGCAGTAATAATTTAATTAATGTATTAAAGGGTTCCTGCAAAGGGAAAATTAAGGCGGTCTGAGCATATTACTGACCACACTATCTGTCTAGTGTGTCGTGTGGTCATAAATCAGATACCTCTATAGTATCAGCCCCCCGAGGCCCTCGTTGCCTGTTCCGGGACTGGCATTTAGGAATCGCAAGTTCTACTCAGAAAGTTTTGTGGTGCCTCTGTTAATACTGATTATTAGAGCCCGGAAGTTAGGCAAAATGCCTTTTTTATCTGAATGGATATATTGAAGAATCAGATAGAAATAAATATGTTTTCGTGCATTTAGGAAGTGTAGCGACAATTTTTATTTTGCCTTTTTTGCCTATTTTGGCTATTTTTGGATTCAAAGCCTTTTTTTGCTCCTTATGCAATTTTTTTCTGCGATTTAAATATTTTAAAAAGCACATAATGAATTTCGAATTTCAGTTCGTCGAAGACAAAAAAGGTTGCACAAATTAAATTACATATTACCTTCAAAGATATCTATTCGAAAGCTTATTTTCCCAACCCGTGGATTTAACCTCTGTAAATAACAGAACCTTCCTTGGTAGAAGGAATGCACAGGCATAATGAATAGCAGGAAAGAGAGAGGATGAGAGAAGTACGTCTCCTTCCTCACACCCCTTTTGCTGTGACAATGGTGTAGTTTTTCCATGATGAAAAACATTTTTTCTGAGGAGGGCTATGACATTTGATACTTTGAAAAAGCATCTTGTTGTTGCTTGTAACAACGGAAAGTAAGAGTAAGTACACTAATTCTGTGATAAATTGGTAATAAAGAAATGAATAAGTATTTAAAATACATATTTTCATTAATAATGAGTGAGATTCCTCTTTGCCTTCATTCCTAATAAATGCCTATTTTATTTACAGTACTGCTTATTTCCAGTAGTTCAAGTGCCTTTTTGCCTGCCTATTTTAACCAAAAATAAATGCCAAACTTCCGGGCTCTACTGATTACACATTACAGTATTAACCGGCGGATGAGATGTTCCCTTCAGCCAATGGGCTTCCCTATAGACCAAATATTTAAATGTGTTCCCACGCTAAAAAATCTAAATGCGTGAGGTCTGAAGATCGAGCCGGCCAAGTTACTGGCTCACCACGTCCTATCAAACGCCAAGGTTAGTGTCCAACCAATTTCGGACGGCTCTCCCAAAGGGGGCTGGACAACTGTCGATTTGGAACGAGCTTCCCAATCTTCATGCCAGAAGGATTTCCTCCACGAACAAGGACAGTTTATTATCGAGGAATGCTTGGAAAGACTCTGCGTTAAGTCCAGGGGTAAAAAAATGGAGACCTATTATTTCATAACAAGCATACTCACTCATACAAATGGTCACTCCTATTTCTTGGGGGGGGGGGGGTAAAAAGGAGTTAGGGGTGGGGTGGGAGGGAAAGTGGAGAGGGTGGAAGATATAACATATACTTTTAATGATTTTTATATAGGTATTATGAAAGATTGCCTAGTCACAATTGTCTTTTAGTTTTTTGCGTTTTTCTCGGAAACAAAGTAAAAACGACAAAAATGCAGAAGGACTTTTTGTCTTTCTTTTTTCCATTTCCTATGTCAATTGTTCTGTTATTACTTTCTTAAACATTTGTGTAAAGGTATATAATAAATTTACATTCATTCATAGAAAGGATTTGATTTTCCGATTATGAGGGGAGGGCAGGGCCGCCACATCTCAGAACCGGGCCCGGGACCAGATCGCGGCCCCCCCCCCTTCTCAGAGCCCGGCCCCCACTTCTCAGAGCCAGACTAAAAAGTCTAGTATTTTGCTAAAGGACTTTGGGCATATTAAAATTATTTTAATCTTGAGTTGTTGCGGCCCTGGGGGAGGGTTCAATACATTTCATCCAAATTATGAACTAGATAGGGAATGGTTACATCGCTGAAAAGCAGTGTGAGACGAAGGATTTTCTCTGTTTTACAAACAGTACCATGAATTCTAAAGTCCCCCCTAAATGAGTAAAGCCACCCCCCCCCCGATAAAATGGACGCCTCTCCTTGGTGTTCCAGTCCTATCGGCTTATCAATCTTTTGTAGGCCTTGTTCTCTTTTTAGGTTTGGAAGGTTAATCCTTTGTTCCTCGTTTTGTTTCATAAACCAGTTTGTCGACTCCTGTCCACTTTAGGCAACCAGTCATCCATCCCTACCACTAGGCAGTTGTAGGGAATTGCTTCATTTTACTGGGTTTACGCTCCTTAGGCACGAGGACGCTGTGAATAGTTTTATTCAGGGATTTTATGATTATGTGATATCATTTTCACCCTGAAAGAAATAAAGAAATGTTTTTAATGAATACATATACTTAAAGAACGTGAATATATATATATATATATATATATATATATATATATATATATATATATATATTTATATATATATATATATATATATATATATATATATATATATATATATATGGGGCGAGGTTAGCTCAGTGGTAGAGCACTGGACTAATAAGCTGGAGGCATAGTACTAAAGATTTTTTCTTCTAGTGTCTTCGTTCGTGGGTTGAATTCGGCCTCCCTGACCGTCGCTAGGCCGACCCAGCCTTTAATTAATTTTATAATGGGTACCTTGCGTGCTAATGACTCTAGCAGTCGAAGCGGCCAAGGGGAAAATCAGGCGGCCGGAGCATAGTACTGACCATACTATCTCCCTAGTCTGCCGTATGGTCATGAATCAGATACCTCTATAGTATCTGCCCCTCAGGGCCCCCGTGGCCTGCTACGGGACTGATTTATATATATATATATATATATATATATATATATATATATATATATATATATACATATATATATATATATATACATATATATATATATATATACATATATATATATATATATATATGTATATACATATATATATATATATATATATATATATATATATATATATATATATATATATAGTGGTCCAAAGGTGGTTGCTCGACCACTGCAGGAAAAAATAATATTTTTACCATCAATTAAATGTGCAATCAGCAGTTCAAACCAAACATGTTTTTAGAGCCAACCGTTTGAGATTGGCAGCCATCTTTGTCTCGTTTTTGAGTTTATAAGCCCTTAAGGAAAACTCATTTTCACAAGACTGGCAAATCATAGACTAATAATTGAAACATCATTGTTTTCCTTACATTCCGCTCTATATTTCATTTCTTCTTCGCTATTTGAATATTTTTAAGTCCAATACCAGAAAACTGCTATTGAAAATAAATGTTTACATTCCTCAAAAGGCCGTTTTTGTGGGTAATTTTTTGGAATTACGGGATGCGTAGCAAAGTTGATTTTTGGAATGATAACAAACCTAACTAAGTAGCTTATATTAAAAGTATTCTTAACCATGATATTTCTTACCTTATTTTTTATAAATTTTTAAACTTCAACTTTTTGCAATTTTTGATAACTTTAGGTTTCAGTATCTCTGGCGGGGGACATGACAAAAATCTAATTTTTTTATTTTCTTTAATCTGTATGTATAAATCAGCCCCGTAACAGGCCATGAGGGTCCAGAGGGCAGAGTTTGGAGAGATATCTGATCCTTTACCATAAGACACACTAGGGAGATAGTGTGGTCAGCACTGTGCGTCGGCCAACTGATTTTCCCCTTTGTAGGTACACATCAATTTATTCATTAACTCACGAAAAAGACACTGGAAGATTAGTGCGCCCGAGTTATGAACTTAGGTCCTCCAGCATTTTAGTCGAGTGCTCTACCACTTAGATAAGCTCGCGCCCATATATATATATATATATATATATATATATATATATATATATATATATATATATATATATGGGTATCACCAGCACATATCCCATAAGCGGTACACAAATCTAAGGTCGCTAAATGCACAGAAGTTATTGGAGGAAATACAGAAAGGAATTTGAAACGAACTCCCCCCTTCACCTGGAATAATTATGAGATGTGTTAATTAAGCACGGGCTTAACCTTATTTTCGGCTTATCGATAAATCTCCCGTTCCTCGAATAATAATTAGACAGATCAAGTCCATAGTGTGGAAGTAACGACTGGTCGAAGGACTTTGGCTTCGGGTTGGCGGGCAATTCGCCTTGAATCTAAATAGCAGTTCGAGGATAATAACCTAAAACGGCGTTTTAGTGGAAAATCGTTGAATGGACATTCCGGAAGTCCGTATTTAATATTATGATTACGCATATAAGGGGATTCTTCAGAATGTTAAGAAAACGTGGGACTAATTGCTAACTGCTGACAGAAAAACAAACTTTGCGTTAGGAGCTTAGGCATGAAGACCTGCGCTTGGCACCTATCCCCTCAAGTCTGGAGACCTTGACTTAGGCTAGATTGGACCCGTATTTCTCTTGATCCGATTTCGTTTGATCGACAACGGCCAACAGCGGCCGACGTGAGTGCCTACATTGGTCCCGATCCGATCCGATTTAGTCACAGCTCGTCAGTAATGACCTCGTAGTGAAGTGAAAATTAGTCATTAATTTAATAAATACCACCTAATAAGCATAGAAACCTTTGATTAGGTTGAATGTTGGAGGTAACAGAAGTATTGGTATTCATATTTTAAAATTATATATAAGAAAGGTAACTAGAAGGTTATAAGCATTGGAAGGTTATAAACATTGGAAGGATATAAACATTGGAAGTTTATAGAAGTTGGATGGTTATAAACATCTTTCCACGCTATTTAATAAACAAGGGAAAGTAAAAACAAAAATGTGAATTGACAAAGTTGTTCTAAATGTTATTTCCTTTGATATAAAAAAAAATCATTAAAATCGGTTAAGATTTAGAACGTGTAGACCTTTTTGAAACACAATATGTGGTTTAGCGCCATTTTGCTTCGTCGGTCCGAAATCGGTCTAGAAACAAACATGTTTGAATGGCCAAGAATCGTTGGCCATCAGATTGGATCGGGCCGGGGCCAATGTAGGCACGTCCATTGAGATGCTTGTATTTGTTTTTCTTCCGACAGTCGGTGGCTATTGGATCGGATCGGAACGGGTCCAGTGTAGGAGCACCCTTAGTAAGGGAGAGTTTGGGGTTACAAAGGCTTCTCATATAGTTCTGTAGGTAAATTCGCTACATACATTCATTTACCAAAAGGGAAAATTGCAATGACTCATTCTCCATTTTTTTCTTTTTACAGAAATTTTTGATTTAACCCATATTTAAACACTCTTTTGCGTGCGATGTACGAAAGAATGTTACGATACATAAATTGTAGGTAATTTTATCTTCTTTATTTGACTACAGTATCACTTTTTGCGTAAATAGCTTGCTTTGCAAGTTATAAACTGAAAACAACTAAAAAACATTATTTTTAGTGATTTTTTTAATGATTTCTCATATTTGCCGAGCAAATATTTGGTGGACAACTTCTGATTTGTGTCCCAAAAAAACATAGAATAAGCCAATCAAAACAATTACATCAAAACTTACCACTTCGACCCCTTTTTGTGCACCGTTTGACTGGGCTATAAATACTGGAGTGGTATTGCGAAGACTTCATAGGATGCACTGACCAAACTATCTTCCGTAGCATAAAACTAGAGAGGAATTAACAGTGAAAACAGCTGTCAAGTCGAGATATCATTCGAAAGTCTAGCCAATTACTTGTCAAATCTTTTCAGGCGTTAACCATTTCGCTGCGGAGTGTGATTACGGAAGGACACTAGCGATCCTACCCGCTTACGAGTGTACCTTCAGAAGGACACTGCTCCATTACTTTTCCCTTTAGAATCAAAAGACTAGTAAACGGAGGGGATTCACTTTTACAGCTCCTGGTAAAGTTAGTTGCCTTCAGTATTGTTTGGGCTTTCCAACAGTGTTTTCCGCTTTCAAATCGGCTGACTGGAAGATTTTTTATGAAGAAAAAAAATTCTACATGAAAAATTGAAACAATAAATGCACCCGATACTGAAGTATTTACAAACAATGACAGCCTGTCACACATGAAACTGTTAATTTCGCTCAAGCTTTCATTTATTCAATTGATGACCAGTTTTTTGTCATAAAAAGAGAGTCTACTGTGGTCGGGTTACCAATCTAGTCTATTTTTTTCTTCGTGATTGTGCTTCGAAAAATAGTCGACATGTGTCCGAGCGACTCGTCCAAAGGGCCTTAGGAGTAGAGAAAAAAAAATTGGTTGAAAATTCTTCATTTTATAACTGTCGAATAAGGCGGAAGGTCAATAAAATTACGCCACACACTTTTATGTATCTTCCCTACATGTTTCGCACCCTTATTGGTGCCTCTTCAGGGGAACACTCTTAAACATTAAATTCAGCCTCAACCTGAGGAATGGAACCTTCCACTAGCAGGGCCTCGTCTAGACTGGTCATTGACTGAACGAATCCAATATGGTGTCAAATAGTCAGCTGATCGATAATCGATCTGTCATAAATTTAAAATTGATTTTAATTTCCAGATGAAATATAGTCCTATAATACCAATTTTCCTATTTTTTATCAAATAAATTAATGAAAATATTATTAAGATGGTATATTAATGATGTGTATGTTTTCTTTAATCTTTCTTTTCATTCTATTTCTTTCTTTCCCTAATATTCTGATGTTTTCAAAATCAAATTCATGACCATATTTTATAGCATGATAAGCCAACGCCGTTTTAATATTTTCATTAATTTATTTGATAAAAAATAGGAAAATTGGTATTATAGGACTATATTTCATCTGGAAATTAAAATCAATTTTAAATTTATGACGGATCGATTATCGATCAGCTGACTATTTGACACCAATTGGATTCGTTCAGTGACCAGTCTAGACGAGGCCCTGCTAGTGGAAGGTTCCATTCCTCAGGTTGAGGCTGAATTTAATGTTTAAGTGTGTTCCCCTGAAGAGGTACCAAAAAGGGTGCGAAACATGTAGGGAAGATAAATAAAAAGTGTAAAAGTGTGTGGGGATATTTTATTGACCTTCCGCCATATTCGCCAGTCATATATATTTGAACTAAGGGTCATTTAATGAATAATTCTTCATTTTATGTCTCGAGTTTGGAAAATGACATCGACATGATTCTTTCACCAATTCATTTTTTTTAGAAAGTAGATTAGAGGAAAAAGCCTTCCCTGGTCCTAAACGAGACATAATCAGTTTCCTTTAGAATTTCGCGCATGTGGAATTAGTACTATTCGATCTAACTGAACGGGCTAAAGATGACGACGCGCCGAAGAGAAGAAGGTTTTATTTAGTTTATAAAGAGTTTATTGTCTATGGGCATTGATACTGATAAACGAGGTTAGTTTTGCAGCTCCTACGTGGACATTTCAACAATATAGAGAGTCAATTATTAGCAAAGTTTAACTAGTTAAGTACCGTCTAAATGTTTAATTAATGCAAAATCCAAAACGTACGCTAGGTGTGGATCTCGTAGATACAGTACCGCAAAGATCGATCTATAGTCTCGAAGATCGGAGGGCGATGATCTTAGGAGATCATTAATCATCGGCTGAAGATGCTTTGATGTTCCCGGTTCGACGACCTTCTCGTCTTGCATCCGACTAGCAGGATCGGGTACGAACTTCAGGGAATCCTCCTGGATCGGGTGAAGATTCTTTGATGTTCCCGGGTCGACGACCTTCTCGTCTTGCATCCCACTAGCAGGATCGGGTGTAAACCTCAGGGTATCGTCCTGGATCGGGTGTCTAGGGGAAATAGGCCAGAAAACTGCAGAGGACGCCGGTGGTTAATAGATCATGGAAGGCTTAGGGTTCTTGCTGGGATCTGATGATGGCTAACTGACCTTGAAAGCGCCATAAAGATAAATTGTAGTACTTAGATAAGTATACACAAATACTGAAACCAGACAAAAAAATCTTATTGTAAACGAATGAATTCTTCTAATAGAAAAATAAATTCCGACTCGCAGGAACTGCGTCATCTAAGCGCGTTTCCTTACTTTCAAATGGAAAGCTTAAAATAAAAACAGTTAATACTTTGTTTTGATATTTATTTCAAAATTTAAACACATTTCGATGAAAAGTGAGAAAAATACATCACAATGCTAAGGAAGATTACAGTAGATAAGCAGAAAGAAACTCGGTCTCACAATTGAAAAAAGCAACTAGTGCAAACATGCTACTCATTTACTTATGTTGCTTAAATAAAAACCAAAATCAATAAAAATTCTCAAAAATCCTTAGCAAACACAAAAAAAAAAAAAAAATTAAAAAACACGAATCTGAAACATTCGGATTTCAAGCATCAATTTCTACTATCGGCATCGCTCTATCAAAAATTGCAAAGATCCGTTTTTGTAGGAAATGTAGCAACCGTTGGAATAGATATTTGCGGGAATCTCTAGAAATGTTTTCCCACTTTTCCCAAAAACGACTATATTTACGGCATTGGAAGTGGTTTCACTTAAAAAAAACAAAGGTAAATCATTGAGGCCTTCGATTTTTTTCGCGTGAATTTCGTTGAACTAATATTGTTCCGGTGGGCAGATTCGGCTAGTTACTAACTTGACCTTTTATTTCACACAAACAATTTTGTACAAATTTACTCAAAGAAAAAATATCGGACCAAATTGAAAATGAATGGAACACAAGAATATTTCTCTTCTTCATAAAAAATTGAAGTAATTTTGTATGTAATTCAGGCATTGTAAGGAACAATGTCACACCTCACAGACAACCAACTAGGAGATGTTGCTGACAACTATGAGATGTTTTCTCACCGTTGATGGACGGTGGCTTGTTGCTGACAACTATGAGATGTTTTCTCACCGTTGATGGACGGTGGCTTGTTGCTGACAACTAGGAGATGTTTTCTCACCGTTGATGGACGGTGGCTTGTTGCTGACAACTAGGAGATGTTTTCTCACCGTTGATGGACGGTGGCTTGTTGCTGACAACTATGAGATGTTTTCTCACCGTTGATGGACGGTGGCTTGTTGCTGACAACTAGGAGATGTTTTCTCACCGTTGATGGACGGTGGCTTGTTGCTGACAACTAGGAGATGTTTTCTCACCGTTGATGGACGGTGGCTTGTTGCTGACAACTAGGAGATGTTTTCTCACCGTTGATGGACGGTGGCTTGTTGCTGACAACTAGGAGATGTTTTCTCACCGTTGATGGACGGTGGCTTGTTGCTGACAACTAGGAGATGTTTTCTCACCGTTGATGGACGGTGGCTTGTTGCTGACAACTAGGAGATGTTTTCTCACCGTTGATGGACGGTGGCTTGTTGCTGACAACTAGGAGATGTTTTCTCACCGTTGATGGACGGTGGCTTGTTGCTGACAACTAGGAGATGTTTTCTCACCGTTGATGGACGGTGGCTTGTTGCTGACAACTAGGAGATGTTTTCTCACCGTTGATGGACGGTGGCTTGTTGCTGACAACTAGGAGATGTTTTCTCACCGTTGATAGACGGTGGCTTGTTGCTGACAACTAGGAGATGTTTTCTCATCGTTGATGGACGGTGGCTTGTTGCTGACAACTAGGAGATGTTTTCTCACCGTTGATGGACGGTGGCTTGTTGCTGACAACTAGGAGATGTTTTCTCACCGTTGATGGACGGTGGCTTGTTGCTGAAGGTCTGAATGATGTGAATTAACCTCCGGTCAGCTGTCGGACGGTGGCCTGCCGGTGACGGTACGTATAGAGTGAAACCACCTCAAGCAACCTCAATCCTGCAGTATACTATGCTTTTAATAGTGCGTTGTAAATTACTCTTTTAGATAATAGGCTTTTCCTTTCTCTATATTAAATAGGAATGCTTAGGGAATAAATGGCCAATCCTTATGCAGGCTACAGACGAGTCAGGCAAGCCTGTGAGGTAGGCCTGAAAATCGGTCGCCTGAATGTGTATATATTCCGGCCGCCTGAGCGGTCTTAACTGACAGACCAGCCGGAATATATACTCCATGAGACGCCGGCTTTCAGGTGGACTGTTCAGGTATAACTGACTGGCCTGCCTGACCGTGTATAGGGGGCTTTTGGAGCTGATAAATAAAATAAAATGCATTGAAAATGCTTTATTTTATATATCGAGTTCAGAAAATGATATGGTCATGATTCTTTCACAAATTAATTACTTTTAGAGTGTAGATTAAAGAAAAAATAAATATTAAAATAATAATTTATATTTCGTCAAGTAAATCAAAAAATATGTTTACCTTTCCAAGTAAACTAGCACTTTCTAAAATAATAGCACATTTAAAGTCAACGCCCCGAGAAACCCTAATGTGAATGTTGACAATTTTTCGACGCAAAAACACCAGAAAAAAAATGGTCCAAATACTACCCTCTTCAGAGGTAGAGAAATAGAACCAAAGATGCCGAAACTCGAACACGCGCACTGAAAAATCTGTTTTTCTATTGTCGTCGTTCGCTGAACGTCCCTAAACACACCTAGGCTTTACTGGACCACTGCAAAATCGAATATCAGGCTGCCTGAACATAGTAGTGATCACTCTATCTGCCAAGTGTACACGTTCTGGCGACCGGCTTTCTGGCGGACTGCTCAGGTCTAACTGACAGGCCTGCCTGAAACGTCTGTAGCCCGTTTTAGCCTTATTTAGACCACTTCCTCTTATCCGGAAAGCTTACTTAGCTCGATTAACCATGCTTTGACACGAATGAATGTTACAACATAACACGACTCCATGTCCTAAAACCTTCCTATACACTAACACTCTCTCCCATATCCAAGTTAGGAAAGACTAAATCACATCTCTCTAGAGGAGTGTTAGTTTTAGCACTTGTTGTTATCGATTCCCGCCCTTTTTCTACTGATAACACTATCAGTCGACAAACACCCTTGACAAACGGCACTAATGAGCGGCCTATTTATGACAGAGATCTTGTTTTCTTGCTGGAATGTTTGTTTGTCGAAGCCTGTTTGTGCCCCTTAACTCTACTTTGACTGTTTACATCCTCTAAAAGTCTCAGATCTTCTACACATAGTACTGATTATAAACGCATTGTAAGGAAATTCGCTAAAATTACAAATTTGATGTCACTTTGATCTGTCAACGAATGGAACTGCCGTCATTTTTTAAGTTTATTTATATGTATAAGTGATCAGCAGCTATCTAAGTGACATATATATATATATATATATATATATATATATATATATATATATATATATATATATAGGGTGGCCCAGATAAGCGGGCCACAAGAGTAATAACTAATAAACGGTTGGAGATATTAAAATTTTTCAAAGGAGCGAAGTTGTAGGTAGGTCCCTCATCTCGTTTAGTTTACACAACAAGGGATAGTTTACTCGAATGCTGTACACGTCCTCCAAAACTGAATTACCCCTCTTCCAACGAAAATACTAATTGAATAAATTAATATGCATTTCTTTTAGAATTTCAAATAAGGAATATATGCAAATAAAAACGTATTTTTGCAGAGAACTACCTGACGTATCGAAACCCCGTTTGCACGGTTCTTCCTTGTTTTTTTTTGTTTTTTTTTTACTTTTAAAAAATCATGCAACATATGCGTAAACAGGGATCCCATCCCTTCAAATATCTATTTATATTCCTTACAAGGGTTATTTTCTTATTTCTGATGGCATAATAATATAGATCTCAACGAGAACTACAACTTTCTTCCTTTGAACAATTTTGATATATCCAACCGTTTAGTAGTTATTTCTCTTGTAGCTCGCTTATCTGGGCCACCCTGTATATATATATATATATATATTTTTTTTTTTTTTTTTTTTTTTTTTTTGTGGGAGGAAAATCCTTCATGGACACCTGGCGAGATCCAGGTAGTGTCGGACTCCAACCGACTAAAAACCTCCCTCTCTTATTCTTCGTGACCATGATGGAAACCGCTTGCGCATTACTTCATCATGATAGCTGTCTAATTACCTTTGTTTGTTTATTTCCTTCTCTTTCGTCTCCACGATTGTCCTGACCACGCTGTAGGAATAGTTCCATACTTCCTCTGAAGTTAAGTCCCTCATCATATTGTCCATATCGAAAGTCTTGTGGGTAACTTTAGTATAGTCGTGCCTGATACTTGTCAACTTCGGGCATACGAAAAGCACATGCTTGACATCATCGACCTCTCCACAGTAGATGCATACTTCACTACTTGTTCTTTTCCGACCATGTAAATACTTTCTAAAGCATCCATGGCCGGATAAAGCTTGAGTAAGGAAATAGTCAATCTCTCCGGATGGCCTTTCGATCCAGGTTCTTATATCTGGTATTAACCTGTACGTCCATCTTCAATATATATATATATATATATATATATATATATATATATATATATATATATATATATATTGTGTGGATCCTAAGTTGAAGACTAAGATGTTGTAGGTGGTTGGTAACAGCTTTATTCAGTTCTCATATATTTTATTTTCAAGTTACATATGGTGCGGCATGTCACACACCAGGTTATTTAAATATTGTTATAGAAACGTTCAGGCTAAATGCCATTTTCAATCTTTCTATCTGTATGATTGTGCATTATTTCTCATATTATAATCTTCAGAAATTGTTTATATACATCATGTTTTTGTTTAAGTTGATGTAAACTTTCAATTTTAAATTTCAATTTTGGATTGGATGGTTAATGTCATGTTTTGAGTCTGCTTCTTTAATGGATATATATCCACTAATCCACTAACTGCACTCCTTTACAACAGTACAGCCAACACCCGCCGTCTGTAATGAGGGAATGTAAGGAGGTGCCTGCCCGCTGCTCACCTTGAACACTGTTATATTCCCACGCTTTGATCGGTAATTGCACGGAACTATACTACAACAGCTACAGTTGCTCTTTAGATAGGTCGCTGTTACTGTTAGGTCAAGTGCATATGCGCAGCTATACTGTATATATATATATATATATATATATATATATATATATATATATATACAGTATAGCTGCGCATATGCACTTGACCTAACAGTAACAGCGAACTATCTAAAGAGCAACTGTAGCTATTGCAGTATATATATATATATATATATATATATATATATATATATATATATATATATATATATATATATATATGGGGCGAGGTTAGCTCAGTGGTTGAGCACTGGACTGATAAGCTGGAGGCCTGAGTTCAAATCCCGAGCAAACACTAAAGATTTTTTCTTCTAGTGTCTTCGTTCATGGATTGTATTCGGCCTCCCTGACCGTCCCTAGGCCAACTCAGCCTTTAATAAATTTAATAATGGGTACCTTGGGTGCTAATGACTTCAGCAGCCAAGGGGGAAATCAGGCGGCTGGAGCATAGTACTGACCACACTATCTCCCTAGTGTGCCGTATGGTCATGAATCAGATACCTCTATAGTATCTGCTCATCAGGGCCCTCGTGGCCTGTTATGGGACTGATTTTATATGTGTATATATATATATATATATATATATATATATATATATATATATATATATATGTGTATATATATATATATATACAGGGTATCCCGTAAATATTGTGGGTGGTGATAGAGGACCTCTAGCGGAACAAAAAATGTTCTATGACGATTTTCCGAATTCTCACACATAAAGGAGAGAACGTCGTTTTATCGAGACAAACGTGGTTTTTAGAAGAATAATCGTTGTAGCTCCGTCCCAGGTGGTTCTACTAGAAAGGAAGTGAAACCAATCGAAAGCTGAGTAAATTTACTATAAGACTAGTTGGGAGTAAACGTAAAAATGAATGAATGTAAGTATGTATTTCTTATCAAAAGAAAGCTATTCTAAATTTCCTGGCATTTTCTTGATATTTCTTTCCAGCGTTACTCCTCAATGGGCAGGATCTAAGATTTCCGGGTTTCAGAAAAAACTTTATCATTTAACCAGCTGGTTAAATGACACTGGGCGCGATTTTGTCATCTCGTGTCGTCTTCCGAGGTTCGGAGTCCCTTGGAATACCAAGCCATTAATGGGCACCTGCAAAGGGTAAAACATCACAGCTAAATAACAAATTTGTTCATAGTTAGTGCAAAAAAAAAAGCAAAAATGAATTAGAAACCAATTAAGTATAATTAAAGAAAGTAAAATAATGTAAGAATAATAAAAAAAAAAAAATATGGTTATCGGTAACCATACATAAAGCAGGAGTGGAGGGGATAGCATATTTATAAAGCAGGAGTGGAGGGGATAGCATATTTATAAAGCAGGAGTGGAGGGGATAGCATATTTATAAAGCAGGAGTGGAGGGGATAGCATATTTAGCTTTGGACTTTTCTTTTTTTTGTTTCTTAAGGCGTACCAACCTTTTAGGATATTAACGCCACAGATGTTTTTTTTTTTTTTTTTTTTTTTTTTTTTTTTTTTTTTTTTTTTTTTTTTTTTACGGCGCATCAACAAATCGTGGCTATTAGCGCCGGACATCCAGAGTGCAGCCAGGAATTTTCTCAGCGAGCCCTGAGATGAGAAAATTTCTGGCGCCGGTGGGGATCGAACCCACCATCTCCCGCTTATGAATCTAGCGCGCTAGCCACTAGACCACGGGAGACCCCGCCACAGATGTTAAATAAAGTTTGGAATTTTATTTTATAAATTTATGGTTTTAATAGTTGTTATTAAGCCTTTATGTGATTAAATTATTGTCTTCAAAATGATATATTATCGAATATTAGAATTTTTAAACTTATGTTACTTCATTTAAATATTAGTTGATAGTTAATTTAAGTACCTTGAGCAATGATTTCTGTTTGGTGCCGGGGATTCGGTTTACTTCAACCCCGGGTCATGTGCCACAACAATCATAGTTTATTTAGAAGTTGTGTGTATTCTAAAATATTAAATACATTTTTCATCTTAGTCGGGCCGTCACCCATATCTTCACTCAAATTACCCGTGAGCTCAAATAGAGACCTTTCATTCTCGTAGGCACGGCATTCAGTGAAGATATGTTTGATGGAAATTACGACACCCCAAGCTGGGCACTCTGGTGCTTCATTTCTCGACATTAGATAGGAATGAGTCAATCGTGTGTGGCCTATCCTGAGCCGAGCAAGGACTACCTCTGCTCTCCTATTTTCCACTATAGAGGAAGTCCTCCAGGGCACAGGGTAAGCCTTTATTTCCCTTAATTTGTTTTCTCTTATATTGTACCATTTAGAGATCCAGGACGATTTGATTTGACTTTTAATATAACAAACGACGTCATTCCTTGGTACCTGGTAAAATGCTACTCCTTCAGTAGTAGCTACTTTTGCTGCCTGATCAACTTTTTCGTTTTGGGGTATTCCACAATGACTTGGAATCCACACAAAAGCTTTGGACTTCACTAGTCAAACATCAAACAATATGCGACAGATGATAGAATGATGTTCCGTTTTGCCCAGTGCAACCATAACGGAACAGATGTATTTCATTGTTTACTATAATCGAGAGATCCGTATATTTCTAGTATGAGTGCAGAAATTCGTCGACATCAGAAAGAGATTTATGTATGTATGAATGGGCTTTAAGGACGAAGAACGTCAAAGGTTACCATCGTCCTGTAAAGTGTTTTTCAATGAAAATTATTTTGTACTATAAAGATATAACAGGAGTCCATTGCACTACATATATTGTCGAGAATGCTCTTAAGTTGTAATGTTATATAATGTTCAAAAAGGGTTTTTAAAATTGGTTCTGAAACTGCTATGGCTAATATAATTGTTTTACATGGATACTACTATAATAATAATTATGGTGATATGAGCTTGGTCCGTTACGGCATATTATTTAAATCTATATGTAATCAATGCATCTCAGTTCAAGGTATAGAATATATACAGAAATTAGTTATTTTTATTTATATATTTATTTTATTTTTTATTATTTTATTTTATTTTTTTATTTTTTGTTTATTTATTTTATTTATTTATTTCTTTTTTTTATTTTATTTTTTTGCTATATTTCTGTATAAAATTTTGATTTTTTAAGAAAATTTAATACTTTAATTAAAGAGTATTATTCCTTCCCAGGTGAAATATTTAATTTGTAGACTGAACCGTTACTTGACCGAGAATGAGTTATTAGTTTTAAGAAATTAATTTTTATTATATTTTCGGTTCTATTGTTGTGGTTTCAATAATTATTATTTTTTGTATTAACTAGTTTTTTTTTTGTTGCCTTTGGGAAAGTTAAATAATTTATAGATAAAATTATAATAATAATAACAAACAATTTAAATTAGATTAAATGGTTTTGGTTAACACTTACAGGCTGCTAGGATTGCTAAACCCTCGTGTGTATAGAATATCTGACAGACAGTAGACATACAGACAAAAATTCTAAAAATCATTGTTTCTTATTTTACGTATCTTCCATGTACAGACAGCGATCCGTTAGAATTATATTATTTGTATAGCAGAAGCCACTTCCGTTTTATGTAACGTCACGTCCATTATAATTTTGCGTTCCAGCCTTATGATAAGTTCATGTCAGAAAACATAAATTAAGGTTTTCCTCTCACTCTCTGTCTCCTTATATATATATATATATATATATATATATATATATATATATATATATATATATATATATATATATATATATAAGGGGGCGAGGTTAGCTCAGTGGTAGAGCACTCGACTAATGAACTGGAGGACCAGGTTCAAAACCCGAGCGCGCACTAAAGATTTTTTCTTCTAGTGCTGCCGTTCGAGGGTTGGATTTGGGGTCCCAGATCGTCCCTAGGCTCACCCAGCCTTTAATTAATTTAATTAATAATGGGTACCTTGGGTGCTAATGACTCTAGCAGTCGAAGCAGCCAAGGGGAAAATCAGGCGGCCGGAGCATAGTATTGACCACACTATCTCCCTAGTGTATCGTATGGTCAAGAATCAGATACCTCTACAGTATCTGCCCCTCTGGGCCCTTGTGGCCTGTTACGGGACTGATCTTTTTGATATATATATAAATGCGAAAAATAATTAAACTCCCTACAGTTTTTGCTTCTTGACTTGATATGGTTATTGATATGTCTGGTGTATATGACAATGCCGGAAAAAGAGGAGAACCAGTCTATACACAGCTGTATATATTCAAGGGCAGCCGTGGGGATAAAAATAAACTTGAGACATTCCCAAGGATTAGCTATATCAGCTGTAATTAAATAGTCAGTCTGCAATTATAAACACTTTGTGTTTTATTATAAACCATTTTACAAGGAGGTTTGGCAATATAATATTGAGTTGCACGGTTTTTATAGGAACAATTCGTTCCAGATTGCCAACAGCTGTTGAGTGGTCGTACTAATGTTTCTTGCTATGTGGCGTGTAGTTTTGCAAAGGTTTTGTTCTGCCAAAGTCCTTTATTTGGTCGTGATCAAACACAAAAGTTTCCAATAAACCTTTTTTGTAACAATCGGTGCACCGTACATTCACTGATGCTTCCTTTAACCAAAACAACATTGACGTTACGCGCGATATGAGAAAGAAAAACCACATTAATAACCATTGTTTATAATCCATTAACTATACTTTAGATCAGAGATGGGCATTATAACTAAAAGTCCGACTCGCAGGAACTGCCTCATCTTAGCGCGGTTCCTTTCTTATCCCTAGTCTAATTTCGAAAGATTAAAATAGAAGCAGTTATTATTTTGTTGAGAGGAGATCGTTGACCGTTGATAATGCAAGGTAGGGATTGTCCGGGTTCGGTCACTGCTACTTAATAATACATACCCCATATGTGTATGTATGTGGGCATATATATGTACATATGTGTGCGTGTATATGTGTATGTGTATATGCATATATAAATATATATATATATATATATATATATATATATATATATATATATTATATGTATATATATATATATATATATATATATATATATATATATATTATATGTATATATATATATATATATATATATATATATATATATATATATTATATGTATATATATATATATATATATATATATATATGTTAGGTATATTTACATAGATATTTGCATATATTAGTGTTAAATATGTCCTACTTGTATTTACAGCCCTGATGAAGGCTTGAAGTTCAAGCCGAAACGTCGGCAAAATAAAACCATTTTTACGATAAAAGTAGCAGTGACCGAACCCCGACAGTTATTATTTTGGTTCCACCAGTCTTGAAAGGTAGGATTTACAATCTTACCTGGAAGGGTCGGCATCACTAGAAACATTCCCGCTAGTTACAAGGTCTTGGAATCTTGGAACTCTATATTTCTAACAATAAATTGTTTTTGTTATTTTACTAAACCTGTTTTATTTTCGAATACATTATCCAACTATAAGCAATTAAAAAATAACAAGGAACAAAAAACAGACAAAAAGAACAGTTCGAATAAGCGAAATCAATTACTTTAAAGCTTTAAGCTCTTATTTCTCCGATTGTCATCGCCTAATCAAAACTTTCATTAGAACCTTTTATGTAGAGCATTTAATAAGCTTTCTACTGGTATTCTTCCGTTTACCAAGATTTTCAACCGTTTTCGAGATATTAATGAAAGTTCCCAAAATTTACATTATTTCTAGCAACAGAAAATTGGTCTCATTTTTCATATCCTGTTTTACACACAAAATTTTCCCAACATAAGAAATTACAAAAATAAAAAGTCCGACTCGCAGGAACTGCGTCATCTTAGCGCGGTTCCAGTTTTTTTTTTTTTTTTTTTTTTTTTTTTTTTTTTTTTTTTTTTTTTTTTTTTTTTTTTTTTGCTCACACACGACTGTTACAAATTTACCCATTAATAAATAGAAAAACTCCCCTAAAACACACCTGTGGTACACTACTATACAAATCGACAATACTACCCATACTAACGTACGCATGTCCTGTCTGGTTTGGCGCCAGAACCACACACATAAAACGTCTACAAACATTTCAAAACAGGGTACTCCGAATAGTGTCCAATGCTCCTTGGTTCGTAAGGAACAGCCAGATCCATAGAGAATTGGAGGTTGATCCATTTTTCACTCACATAGAAAAGCTAGTGCGAAAATATCACCAGACTCTTCCAGCCTCCAGCAGTTCCGTGTTTTATCAACTTGGACAAAGAAAAACCTCGCGAATCAAACACAGACTTTATCAAGACATTTTAACCCTTTAAATTTTTATCTTACAAATATTGTTTTGTGTATAATACGTTTTGTATTGGTCCAATAAAATTGTTTTTTTTTTTTTTTTTTTTTTTTTTTTTTTTTTTTTTTTTTTACGGCACATCTACATGTAGGTCATTAGCGCCGACATCCAGGGTGTAGCGAGGAATTTCACCAGCGAGCCGTGGGATGATAAAATTCCTGCGGGAGGTGGGAATCGAACCCACCATCTCCCGCTTATGAATCCAAGGCGCTAGCCATTAGACCACGGGAGACCCCGGTTCCTGTTCACATCCCTATTCTCATTTGAAAAGCATAGAATAGAAACAGATAATATTTTCCTCGGCCTTTGTTCAAAGGGTTTTATGGCTGGCTATACCTGGGGTCAGGTCCGCAAGACCCTAGAATCCTCTTCTACCGATACTTCATTTCATACGTTTCAATGAATTGGAAAATATCAAATATTTTCACACATTCCTGTGTTCTTTTACTATAGTAATAATTCTACAGATAAAATCAATTAAAAAATAAAATAAAAAAACCAACAGCATAAAGGCAATTGAAAATATTCAAAAGACGTCAACGAATCTTTTTCTCTTGGCAAGCTATATTTCTAACAATGAATTGTTTTTCTTATTTTGCCTAATCTGTTTTATTGTAAAATACATTATCCAACTATAAGCAATTAAAAAATAACAAGGAATAAAAACAGACAAAAAGAACAGTTCGAATAAGCAAAATCAATTACTTTAATGTTTTAAGCACTTATTTCTCCGATTGACATCGCCTAATCAAAACTTTCATCAGAACCTTTTTTGTAGAGCATTTAGTAAGCTTTCTAATGGTATTCTTTCGTTTACCAAATTCTTAACCTTTTTCGAGATATTAAGGAAAATATACAAAGTTACCAAAACTTTTTATGTCTGTTAATAAAATATTTTATTCTAACCCTTCCTTAACTCCAAACGTAACCAAAATTTCAACATATTAGTTTTAATGAAAATAGAACATGCAGAAAATGTTTCAACTGAATCCCATGATTCTAAGTACCCAAATTAAAAACGGTATTCAAAAACTATTTTTCCAATTTTCTCGAAAACAGTTAAAGCTATCGCCTTGAAAATGGTTTCATTCGTTTTCCTAGCCCAAGAAGCCTATAAAAAGAGTACTTACAAGCTTATGAACTCAAAAGCGTAAGCGTTACGATTTTTTCTGCGCGAATTTCGCCCCAAACTCCATCTTCCAGTGGGCGGATTTTGCTGGTTAACGAACTTGACCTTTCATATTGGACGAATGATTTTTGTACCAAATTTCATCAAAATCGGACCATTCGTCTTCGAGCTAGAGAGCGAACAGACAAATATATATATATATATATATATATATATATATATATATATATATATATATATATAAATATATACATATATATATATATATATATATATATATATATATATATATATATATATATACAAATTTGAACCACCGTTATTTTCGGTCTCTAGGGGTTCTGAAACGCGAAATTTTCTTGTCGGCACTTCCGGATTGTTTCATTGTTTAACCTTATAAGCGGGGTTCCTCCCTATGGGAGAGGGAGGAACCGCGCTAAAAGCAATAAAAAACAAAGGGAAAGAGACAAAAATTACAAAAAGAACGACAAAAACCCGTTCTTAAGAACAAAACAGACGTATTTGAAGTTTTAAGCACTTATTTCTCCGATTGACATAACCTAATCAAAAATAGTTTTAGAATATTTTTTGTAGAGAATTTAGAAAGCTTTCAAATAGTTTCTATCCACTTACCACGATTTCCCAACCGTGTTCGAGATATTAATGAAAGAATACGAAGTTCCCAAAACTTTTCTTGTCTGTTCATAAAATATTTTATTCTAACCCTTCCTTAACTCCAAACGTAACAAAACTTTCAACATATTAGTTTTAATGAAAGTAGAACATGCAGATAATGTTTCAACTGAATCCCGTAATTCTAAGTACCCAAACCAAAAACGGTATTCAAAAATTATTTTTCCAATTTTCTCGAAAACGGTTAGAGCTATCGCCTTGAAAATGGTTCCATTCGTTTTCCTAGCCCAAGAAGCCTATAAAAAGAGTACTTACAAGCTTATGAACTCAAAAACGTAAGCGTTACGATTTTTTTTGCGCGAATTTCGCCCCAAATGCCATCTTCCAGTGGGCGGATTTTGCTGGTTAACGAACTTGACCTTTCAAATTGGACGACGGATTTTTGTACCAAATTTCATCAAAATCGGACCATCAGGGAAGCCAGAAATGAGCGAACAGACAAATATATATATATATATATATATATATACAAATTTGAACTACCATCATTTTCGGTTTCCAGAGGTTCTGAAACGCAAAATTTTCTAGTCGGCACTTCCGGATTGTTTCATTGTATCAACCCTATAAGCGGGGTTCCTCCCTATGAGGGAGGGAGGAACCGCGCTAAAAATACGAATTTATTCCTACTTCATATATTTGTAAATACGAATATAAATAAATTCGTATTCTTAAGTGTGAATACGAATTTATTTTTATTCACGTATATAAAATATAAAAATACAAATAAAATTTTATTCGCAAATTTTCCTGTGAATACAAATAAATTCACAGAAAGAATTGTAAATAATCACAAAAAATGTGAATATTCACAAATAATCAAGTGATTACAATAAAATCACATTAAAATATATGAATACAAATTTATTCACAAACAAATTCGCAGGAAAATTTGCGAATAAAATTTTATTTGTATTTTTATATTTAATATACACGAATACAAATAAATTCGTATTGACACTTATGAATATGAATTTATTTATATTCGTATTTACAAATATATGAAGTAGGAATAAATTCGTATTTTTATTTATAAAAAAAAATTATGCCCATCTCTGCTTGAGATTATCTTTGTTTACTTAGCAACACTTGCATAAACGAAAGTCCGACTCGCAGGAACTGCGTCATCTTAGCGCGGTTCCGTATATCTCGAAGAAGTGGAGTAGATTAGGCATCACAAATAACAGGAAACTGACAGTAGCCAACTTACACAGAAGCGGATAATTCTTAATCCTCATTCTTGAGGAAGGCTGAATAAGTCAATACAATTATGTACTAAAAACGTACTCACTCTACGAATACTGCTCAGCAGGCTCTATTCCAAACAACCGAAAATTCGTTGTCATTTTAAGTATCTTGTTTTACTAGCAAATTCGTTTTCCTGTTTTAATCAACTGTAAATATATACTTCATGGCAAACAAAAGTCCATTCTGTCGAGGTTTAAATCATTTAAATAAGAAATAATGATCATTTCAAAGCCAAGGTATAGTTGGGATTCGGCTAGGAGAAAAACGTCAGACTTTCAGGAAAAAATCTGTATTTGGACGTTTCGGCTGCACATTGGCAGCCTTCTTCAGCTAAAAAATATATACAACTTATAAGAAAAAAATATATATACAACTTATAAGTAAAAAAAAGTCCGACTCGCAGGAACTGCGTCATCTTAGCGCGGTTCCAGTTTTTATTTATTTTTTTTTTATTTTTTATTTTTTTTTTTTTTACGGCACATCTACATCTAGGTCATTAGCGCCGACATCTAGGGTGTAGCGAGGAATTTCACCAGCGAGCCGTGGGATGATAAAATTCCTGCCGGAGGTTGGGAATCGAACATAATATTTTCCTCGGCCTTTGTTCAAAGGGTTTTATGGCTATACCTGGGCTCAGGTCCGCAAGACCCTAGAATCCTCTTCTACCGATACTTCATTTCATACGTTTCAATGAATTGGAAAATATCAAATATTTTCACACATTCCTGTGTTCTTTTACTATAGTAATAATTCTACACATAAAATCAATTAAAAAATAAAATAAAAAAACCAACAGCATAAAGGCAATTGAAAATATTCAAAAGACGTCAACGAATCTTTTTCTCTTGGCAAGCTATATTTCTAACAATGAATTGTTTTTCTTATTTTGCCTAATCTTTTTTATTGTAAAATACATTATCCAACTATAAGCAATTAAAAAATAACAAGGAATAAAAACAGACAAAAAGAACAGTTCGAATAATCAAAATCAATTACTTTAATGTTTTAAGCACTTATTTCTCCGATTGACATCGCCTAATCAAAACTTTCATCAGAACCTTTTTTGTAGAGCATTTAGTAAGCTTTCTAATGGTATTCTTTCGTTTACCAAATTCTTAACCTTTTTCGAGATATTAAGGAAAATATACAAAGTTACCAAAACTTTTTATGTCTGTTAATAAAATATTTTATTCTAACCCTTCCTTAACTCCAAACGTAACCAAAATTTCAACATATTAGTTTTAATGAAAGTAGAACATGTAGAAAATGTTTCAACTGAATCCCATGATTCTAAGTACCCAAATTAAAAACGGTATTCAAAAACTATTTTTCCAATTTTCTCGAAAACGGTTAAAGCTATCGCCTTGAAAATGGTTTCATTCGTTTTCCTAGCCCAAGAAGCCTATAAAAAGAGTACTTACAAGCTTATGAACTCAAAAACGTAAGCGTTACGATTTTTTCTGCGCGAATTTTTCTAGTCGGCACTTCCAGTTTGTTTCATTGTATCAACCCTATAAGCGGGGTTCCTCCCTATGGGGGATGGAGGAACCGCGCTAAAACAAGCAGAAATGAGCGTAGTATATACATCATGAAAATAAATTTTAACCAATCTTATTTTTACACAATGAAAATACGGTAGTTGGAAATTAAACAGCATGTAGAAAGTACTAAAAAAAAAAAAAAAAAAAAAAAAAAAAAAAAAAAAAAAAAAAAAAACAATTTTATTGGACCAATACAAAACGTATTATACACAAAACAATATTTGTAAGATAAAATTTAAAGGGTTAAAATGTCTTGATAAAGTCTGTGTTTGATTCGCGAGGTTTTTCTTTGTCCAAGTTGATAAAACATGGAACTGCTGGAGGCTGGAAGAGTCTGGTGATATTTTCGCACTAGCTTTTCTATGTGAGTGAAAAATGGATCAACCTCCAATTCTCTATGGATCTGGCTGTTCCTTACGAACCAAGGAGCATTGGACACTATTCGGAGTACCCTGTTTTGAAATGTTTGTAGACGTTTTATGTGTGTGGTTCTGCGCCAAACCAGACAGGACATGCGTACGTTAGTATGGGTAGTATTGTCGATTTGTATAGTAGTGTACCACAGGTGTGTTTTAGGGGAGTTTTTCTATTTATTAATGGGTAAATTTGTAACAGTCGTGTGTGAGCTTCTTGTAGTTTTTTGTGTATGTGATGTCGCCAAGTCAGTCTTGTGTCTAGATGTACTCCGAGATAGCGTATACTCTGGTCTTTTGGAGTCCAGAGAATTGAGTGATGACCAATTTTCAGCTCTGGTAAATCTTCATTTTGGAATTTTCTGAGAGAAAACACTTTACATGAAGATTTCACCGGATTTATTGCTAGTTTCCAAAAAAAAAAAAAAAAAAAAAAAAAAAAAAAAAAAAAAAAAAAAAAAAAAAAAAAAAAAAAAAAAAAAAAAAAAAAAACAATATTTTTCATATAGTGAGAAAAAACAGTCTATTCTATAAGTGAATACAATTTATAATAATTAATATATAGATACGTACCACTAGAGAATGCCTAGAGGGGAGCAAGGAAGACCTCGAGAACAACTTAGTTGGTTGAATGTATGAGGGACAGCAACTACACAGGGGGTTTTATAGTTATGACTGGGGGAGGGGGGAGGAGGCGGTAAGTCAGTGAAGATGAAACAGTTGCTAGGTTGTAAAAGCGGGTTATAAAAGGTGTTAAGAGTTTTGGGACACACAAGTAGAAAAATTGTCTTGAGCCTGGGAACAAAGATAAAAAGGAGGTCAGAACAATTTATGGAAGACGACGGAGTAAGCAGGGGAGATGTTTTGTTTGTCGGTTTTGTAATTAATGTTATTGGGGTTTAAGTTAATGTGGACGCATTCGGAAATCTGTCGTTTTTTGGTGTTTCGTTCTCTGGAAAGTATTTTAGTGTCGTCAAAGTTGAAGGTGTGTATTTTTGTTATGGCGTGTTTTGCGTGGGCGGATTTGTGGATTTCTTTGTTTTTTATTGTCCGAAAGAAATCCACAAATCCGCCTTCGCAAAACACGCCATAACAAAAAAACACACCCTAAACTTTGACGACACTAAAATACTTTCCAGAGAACGAAACACCAAAAAACGACAGATTTCCGAATGCGTCCACATTAACTAGCAGCCAAGGTACCCATTATTAAATTAATTAAAGGCTGGGTTGGCCTAGGGACGGTCAGGGAGGCCGAATCCAACCCATGAACGAAGACACTAGAAGAAAAAATCTTTAGTGCTTCCTCGGGATTTGAACTCAGGTCCTCCAACTTATTAGTCCACTGCTCTACCACTGAGCTAACCTCGCCCCCTCATAGTTGTGTATTCACTAAAACTCTGATGAAAATAAATTTAATTTTTTAAAGATATTGCTAAATGTTGATTGGTCATTGATTGAATGTATCAATACGGACATAGAAAGTAGGCTACGTACATACATACGTAGGTGATTCGGGAGAACAGAATGCTAGCCACGTAGGCAACGAGGACATGGCTGGTTGAAATGTCCAGATTCTCTGCTCTATTCCGAGCAAGTATGGACGTGGAAAAATTACAATGAATTCTAACTAATGTCAGAGATGGCTGCGGAATACACAATTATAAACACTTAATACAACTCTTCATTACGAATTAACAATTCAAAGCTTTTTCCCACAAGGAAAGACAAAATTAATTCCTTTGACTTTCTAAACTGTTCTAGTTTTTTCAAATAAAAAAAACTGGTAAATACATTTCAGATTAATAAACCTACATATCGCACATTTATGAGGAAGGAGAAAAAAATGTGGTGAATGTCGAGATATCGAACACTGCTCATACTAATCGATATATTAAATCGTTTTAAGGTTTATGTGTTTTAGATTTTTTTAAAATTTGTTGCGAAATTTATATTTCTAATCTAAATGAAGAGCATTTATTTTTATCAAGTTACGAAGCAAAGATTTTAAAAACACTTATAAAGCACTAAAATGTTTTTAAAATTCTCGTGTCGAATCTTGATAAAAATACTGCACTTTTCCAAGGGGGGTTCTGCCATTAACGTAGTTCTAAACATAATTTTCAAATCGCATAAATTAGAAAATGTAAAGAAAAAAAAACTGATTGATGACCATAAGGCAGACTACGGAGATAGTTTCCTCTAAGAAAACAGAGATTCTATTCACTAAATCCGTTAATATAATATACTTTTCATTATACAGCATCAAAAAACATGTGTCAATACTCGGTTTGAGTCCGTAAAATAGTACTTTTCGGGCCTAGGCCCGAAAAATCTTTTTGGTGCGCAAACATATTAGTGTTGATGAAATTTGAATATGCAGAAAATGTTTCAACTGAATCCCATAATTCTAAGTACCAAAATCAAAGACAAAAAGAACAGTTCGAATAAGCGAAATCAATTCCTTTAAAGCTTTAAGCACTTATTTCTCCGATTGACATCGCCTAATCAAAACTTTCATCAGAACCATTTTTGTCGAGCATTTAGTAAGCTTTCTAATGGTAACTTTCCGTTTCCCAAGATTCTCAACCTTTTTCGAGATATTAAGGAAAGTATACAAAGTTACCAAAGTTTTTTATGTCTGTTAATAAAATATTTTATTCTAACCCTTCCTTAACTCCAAACGTAACAAAAATTTCAACATATTAGTAGTCATAACTGAATCCCATGATTCTAAGTACCCAAAACAAAAACGGTATTCAAAAACTATTTTTCCAATTTTCTCGAAAGCGGTTAAAGCTATCGCCTTGAAAATGGTTTCATTCGTTTTGCTAGCCCAAGAAGCCTATAAAACGAGTACTTACAAGCTTATGAACTCAAAAACGTAAGCGTTACGATTTTTTTTGCGCGAATTTCGCCCCAAACGCCATCTTCCAGTGGACGGATTCTGCTGGTTAACGAACTTGACCTTTCAAATTAGACGAAAGATTTTTGTACCAAATTTCATCAAAATCGGACCATTCGTCTTCGACCTACAGAGCGAACAGACAAATATATATATATATATATATATATATATACATACATATATATATATACACATATATGTGTATATATATATATATACAAATTTGAACCACCATCATTTTCGGTCTCTAGGGGTTCTGAAACGCAAAATTTTCTAGTCGGCACTTCCGGATTGTTTCATTGTATCAACCTTATAAGCGGGGTTCCCCCCTATGGGGGAGGGAGGAACCGCGCTAAAAAGTAACCGCAAGAAATTGTGGTGAATAGAGGTAATTGTTCAGGAGAGCCAATTTTCCATATCTTTGAACTATTAAAAATAGTTTGTTTGTTAATTAGAGATAGAGTTTGAAGAAAATGTTTCTCATTGCTACTGATTGGCATTGATCATAGTCAAACAAAACCAAGGCCTCCACATGGTGTATTTTACCTCTAATGAAAATAGACACATTTTAGTGTAGATGGAGATAGTTAGCCGCTGTGGAGATACGAAGACAGGTATAGTTGGGATTCGGCTAGGAGAAAAACGTCAGACTGTCAAAATGAAATCTGTATTTTGGACGTTTCGACTGCAACAATGGCAGCCTTCTTCAGCACTAGAGAATGCCTAGGGGGGAGGGAGGAAGACCTCGAGGACAACTACTTCTACCATGGCATACTTCTACCATGGTTACCTAAGTTGTCCTCGAGGTCTTCCTCCCTCCCCCCTAGGCATTCTCTAGTGCTGAAGAAGGCTGTCATTGTTGCAGTCGAAACGTCCAAAATACAGATTTCTTTTTGAAAGTCTGACGTTTTTCTCCTAGCCGAATCCCAACTATACCTGTCTTCGTAGACATATTTTATTTTTCACTGTCTTATCTTCGTTATTTATGGGAACAGGACGTAGTTCCCTATACTATTATATGGATCGAAAAATCCACTTTATGAACATTGTTTTTAATAAAAAAATGGACATGGTGTCCTTTACTTACGGGGTGCAGATATGTACATTAACTGAATGTATTGCCCTCCGTAGAAGAGGACTCTTTAACGGAGGTGAGAGAAGTGATATTGTAAACAAAGCCGATGAACTCATTGTTTCTCTTCATTCATGATGAGTTCTCTGAATGAACTTGAGAGAATAGGCCAGTACTCCATTGTCTTCAACAAATCATTCAGGAACTAGTTCTTATCGGACATTGGACGAGATTATCTCAAATTGGAGCTTAGAGGCTAATAGTACTTATTGGACGGGGTCTCCCGTGGTCTAATGGCTAGCGCCTTGGATTCATAAGCGGGAGATGGTGGGTTCGATTCCCAACCTCCGGCAGGAATTTTATCATCCCACGGCTCGCTGGTGAAATTCCTCGCTACACCCTGGATGTCGGCGCTAATGACCTAGATGTAGAAGTGCCGTAAAAAAAAAAAAAAAAAAAAAAAAAAAAAAAAAAAAAAAAAAAAAAAAAAAAAAAAAAAAAAAAAAAAAAAAAAAAAACTACTTATTGGAGGGGTTAAGCCTTTGAGCGCTTTTCCAACATTCATCCATAGGGAGGAAACCCACTTATGACATCGACTCACCTGAGCATATATATATATGAATAGTTAGGTCGTCGTCATTAGTAGGTTTCCAATATATACATTACACCTTGGAAGATAAAGGGCGAATCACGAATTCCGGATGTTGGGAAATCGAAGTTAAAGTTCTAGAAGCGCTTCAGGATAGCGAGGGACACACGTTTACTCTAAAGAATGCTGATTCATAAATCTGATGTAAAAAGTATGTCATTGAAATTCGATGTTTTAATTATAATTTATGCGAATGATTTGTGGATACCAAAATGCTGGGAGAGACATTTGGGACCCGGAAATAGGACATTGAACTATTCATGAAAATGCTGCAATTCACTTTAACTAGAAACTGTGAGAGAACTAAAGGCGAACCAGAGAAACAAGGCGAAGCGTCGTGTTACCTACATCTTTTTGAATCAGAAAATTAAATAAAAAAAGTCGATTTTTCTGATTCGCCCTTAGTCTTCCAAGGTGTGTGATATGTGACTTGAACTACGGAAAGGTAACTATGGTCAGTAAAACATTTCTCACTTTATTTCGGAGTTCCAAATGCAAATTGAATCAATGAAGGAGGTTTTAGTCGGACAGAAATGTATGGAGTTGTATTGTACCATACACAGCTTATGATCAAAGTAAAAATAGTTTGTTCTCATACCATTTCTGTCTGTCGTCACTGGCATTCGTACTTGTACATTGGGTGACCGTTTTTCACATGATTACGGCATTCTTATGTCACTTTTGAGGTAGTACTCAGAGTATCGGGCTCACGTCGAACGTGCTTGCTTACATTACCCTCACAGGAGCCAGTGACAAAGGTAAAGACCAACAGTAGATTTACTTTCGGACCTAACCCTTTAGATTATGTTTCAAAACAGTCCTTAATCCTGGATAACACCATGGAGTACTTAATCCTGGGTACTTAACCCTGGGTACTTAACCCTGGAGTTAGGTACCCATTTTGCAACCTATTCGTCGTTTCGACCAACGTAGTTGTACAATTTCATTATTTAGCAACAAACATTAAATATACACGCGACGTTTTCGGTATTTCATTCGTAAGGCATTACTTAGGCCATCATATCCCAATATTCTAACTAGACTACAGATACTGATGATTTTATCGCCAAAACGAAGGGAATTCACAAGAAATATGAACCTGCTATGTTTCTATCGCCGCTCCTTGAGGTATCACATAAAATACTCAAATACACATGATTATTTATGAGTCCTCCGAAAATACACAATTATACTCAATAATACCTTTAGTTATTTCATGATAATGTAGTTTATGAAAGAATGGTTCGTTTGGTATTTGGCTCTTTGACAAAGCAACTTTTAGGAAGAGAAGGTTACCTATCTTACCTCCCGAAGCACGACGCGATCTTCTTCTTCCGACTGCTTGTAGGTAATAGACTAGTACCTGGGAATATCTGGAAGGTTACCTATCTTACCTCCCGAAGCACGACGCGATCTTCTTCTTCCGACTGCTTGTAGGTAATAGACTAGTACCTGGGAATATCTGGAAGGTTACCTATCTTACCTCCCGAAGCACGACGCGATCTTCTTCTTCCGACTGCTTGTTGGTAATAGGCTAGTACCTGGGAATATCTGGAAGGTTACCTATCTTACCTCCCGAAGCACGACGCGATCTTCTTCTTCCGACTGCTTGTAGGTAATAGACGAGTACCTGGGAATATCTGGAAGGTTACCTATCTTACCTCCCGAAGCAGGACGCGATCTTCTTCTTCCGGCTGCTTGTGGGTAATAGACTAGTACCTGGGAATATCTGGAAGGTTACCTATCTTACCTCCCGAAGCACGACGCGATCTTCTTCTTCCGACTGCTTGTAGGTAATAGGCTAGTACCTGGGAATATCTGGAAGGTTACCTATCTTACCTCCCGAAGCACGACGCGATCTTCTTCTTCCGACTGCTTGTTGGTAATAGACTAGTACCTGGGAATATCTGGAAGGTTACCTATCTTACCTCCCGAAGCACGACGCGATCTTCTTCTTCCGACTGCTTGTAGGTAATAGGCTAGTACCTGGGAATATCTGGAAGGTTACCTATCTTACCTCCCGAAGCACGACGCGATCTTCTTCTTCCGACTGCTTGTTGGTAATAGACTAGTACCTGGGAATATCTGGAAGGTTACCTATCTTACCTCCCGAAGCACGACGCGATCTTCTTCTTCCGACTGCTTGTAGGTAATAGGCTAGTACCTGGGAATATCTGGAAGGTTACCTATCTTACCTCCCGAAGCACGACGCGATCTTCTTCTTCCGACTGCTTGTTGGTAATAGACTAGTACCTGGGAATATCTGGAAGGTTACATATCTAACCTCCCGAAGCACGACGCGATCTTCTTCTTCCGACTGCTTGTGGGTAATAGACTAGTACCTGGGAATATCTGGAAGGTTACCAATCTTACCTCCCGAAGCACGACGCGATCTTCTTCTTCCGACTGCTTGTAGGTAATAGACTAGTACCTGGGAATATCTGGAAGGTTACCTATCTTACCTCCCGAAGCACGACGCGATCTTCTTCTTCCGACTGCTTGTTGGTAATAGGCTAGTACCTGGGAATATCTGGAAGGTTACCTATCTTACCTCCCGAAGCACGACGCGATCTTCTTCTTCCGACTGCTTGTAGGTAATAGACTAGTACCTGGGAATATCTGGAAGGTTACCTATCTTACCTCCCGAAGCACGACGCGATCTTCTTCTTCCGGCTGCTTGTGGGTAATAGACAAGTACCTGGGAATATCTGGAAGGTTACCTATCTTACCTCCCGAAGCACGACGCGATCTTCTTCTTCCGACTGCTTGTTGGTAATAGACTAGTACCTGGGAATATCTGGATGGTTACCTATCTTACCTCCCGAAGCACGACGCGATCTTCTTCTTCCGACTGCTTGTAGGCAATAGACTAATACCTGGGAATATCTGGAAGGTTACCTATCTTACCTCCCGAAGCACGGCGCGATCTTCTTCTTCCGACTGCTTGTAGGTAATAGACTAGTACCTGGGAATATCTGGAAGGTTACCTATCTTACCTCCCGCAGCATGACGCGATCTTCTTCTTCCGACTGCTTGTGGGTAATAGACTAGTACCTGGGAATATCTGGAAGGTTACCTATCTTACCTCCCGAAGCACGACGCGATCTTCTTCTTCCGACTGCTTGTTGGTAATAGACTAGTACCTGGGAATATCTGGAAGGTTACCTATCTTACCTCCTGAAGCACGACGCGATCTTCTTCTTCCGACTGCTTGTGGGTAATAGGCTAGTACCTGGGAATATCTGGAAGGTTACCTATCTTACCTCCCGAAGCACGACGCGATCTTCTTCTTCCGACTGCTTGTAGGTAATAGACTAGTACCTGGGAATATCTGGAAGGTTACCTATCGTACCTTCCGAAGCACGACGCGATCTTCTTCTTCCGACTGCTTGTAGGTAATAGACTAGTACCTGGGAATATCTGGAAGGTTACCTATCTTACCTCCCGAAGCACGACGCGATCTTCTTCTTCCGACTGATTGTAGGTAATAGACTAGTACCTGGGAATATCTGGAAGGTTACCTATCTTACCTCCCGAAGCACGACGCGATCTTCTTCTTCCGACTGCTTGTAGGTAATAGGCTAGTACCTGGGAATATCTGGAAGGTTACCTATCTTACCTCCCGAAGCACGACGCGATCTTCTTCTTCCGACTGCTTGTTGGTAATAGACTAGTACCTGGGAATATCTGGAAGGTTACCTATCTTACCTCCCGAAGCACGACGCGATCTTCTTCTTCCGACTGCTTGTTGGTAATAGACTAGTACCTGGGAATATCTGGAAGGTTACATATCTAACCTCCCGAAGCACGACGCGATCTTCTTCTTCCGACTGCTTGTAGGTAATAGGCTGTTACCTGGGAATATCTGGAAGGTTACCTATCTTACCTCCCGAAGCACGACGCGATCTTCTTCTTCCGACTGCTTGTAGGTAATAGACTAGTACCTGGGAATATCTGGAAGGTTACCTATCTTACCTCCCGAAGCACGACGCGATCTTCTTCTTCCGACTGCTTGTAGGTAATAGACTAGTACCTGGGAATATCTGGAAGGTTACCTATCTTACTTCCGGAAGCAGGACACCGATCTTCTCCTTCGTGCTGGTATTAGGTAATAGACTAGTACCTGGGAATACCTGGAAGGTTAGCCGTCTACAGTGATCGCTCATCCCAGGACAATTACAAATTCGAGAAGTATTCGTCGAAATGACAAAGGGTTCTTATCAAGGGTTAAGGTGTCCATTATTGAGAAATTGACCCTACAAAAATACCGTCCCGAATTTAGGTAAACGTAATAATAGTCGGAGAGCCGGTAACGCACTTTTCATGAAGTGTTTTATGCACCTTGAAATTTTTCTATAATGTACCTCTTAGGTAGATAAGAAGGTATATATGTGTTTCCTGGACATACCTTGGAACACCAGGCACTGCGCATAGGGGAAAGGTGCAAAATAATATTGCTCGAAAATAGAGATATATTCAGAAGCCAATTATCATTAATGAAACAAATTGCGAATTAGGGCAATTTTACAATGAATAATAAATAAGGCAGACAGTTTTAAGGGGGTTAAAATGTAAATAAAAAAAACACAAAGTACCTAGTTTAAGTTTTTAATATTAAATGAAGTGCTTTATTCACGCAGCGATTTAAACAGCGTCTTCAAGAAAAATATTTGAAAATAATTACAAAAGGGCAGACTGCAATACACTGCGTTTAACCGTATGAGTGAATGAGAGCACCGCGCAGTTGTGGTTGTTCTCTGCGCTCTCATTGGTTCTTGCTCTCATGATCTTGAACAGCTGTCCCGGTTTAAATGGCAGCGTGAATAAAACTCTTATTCAATATTAGAATAACAAAAAATCATTTTTTTTTTTTTACATGTTATATTCCTGAAAAGTGTCTGCCATATTTATTATTCATTGTAAAATAGTCGTAATTTTACATTAAAGATAGTTGGCTTTTGAATAAAACTCTATTTTTGGGAAATATGTTTTTGCACCTCTCACCTATGCGCAGTACCTAGTGTTCCACGGTAAGTCTAGCCAACACATATATACCTTCTTATCTACCCAAGAGGTGCATTATAGCAACATTTCAAGGTGCATAAAACACTTCATGAAACGTTCGGTTACCGGCTCTCGGACTATACAGAAGTATTTTCTATGATAGTATTATCAATGTGGCATTGGAATTGGCGCGCTGATTAGAATTCGGCGGGAATAGCATTCCCTCACATAGGTCTTCCCGGGTAAACAAGACCTCACACGTGGTCGGGAGGAAATGACAGAAACATGCTGCGCTATCTATGGACATCATGCGGTACTAAGTATGCTCACAGCTCCCTTATCACTGCCTTCCACGGTGCAGTTATGATACTGGCCTCGGCCTCTATCGTCATGAGTCATATCCTTATAGTATTTGCGCATGCTCGAGGTTGTCAACCATTTCGGCATCAAGGGTAAAGATCATTCGGAATATCACACTCGTGTCTTATTAATAGGTCTTATTGCTCAGCGCGCGCATATTTATTCCTTGGTCAGGTATATATATATATATATATATATATATATATATATATATATGTATATATATATATATATATATATATACATATATGAATGAATGAATAAATTAAATATATTTTTCCTTCAAAATGTACATTGCTTTAAGAATTAATTAATATTTGCAAAAAAGCTTGGGCTAGACCCGTCAGCTGGAGTGGATTTAAGAACCAATATACTAGCAAAATCTGACGAGATATTAGTAAAGGACTTCCTAGTTTGTCATATTTAGCTCCTTCATTAATTCTTTCTTAACAAAAGATGTTTTGCCATAATATTTGAGCCTAAACTCCGTCAGTACTGGACATACTGCAAGGAAATGGAAGGCGTCTTCTTTCAGCTTGCACATTTCTCTCTTATTCGCCAAGTTTTTTTTTATTAAGGTGGAACATCTCTGCTCTTGGTCTTATTATCAGCCCTATACGACAGAGTTCTCTGCCATCTGCTAAGTACGAAGTGCCGCTTTCTTGCAAATTCGAGCTCTTCGTACAGAAGGTGGAACTGTGTAGTAAGCAGGTTTCCCCATCCTATTTTCTTCCTCATGTTTGGCTACTTTAGTCAGGATCCTGTTGATTGAAGCTGATCTCATTTCCATGGTGCCTTGAAAAAAGCCTTCAATACTCTCCCCGGTATTATGGAAGATTCCCTCCAAATCCCTACTACAGATGGCCCGTTTTGTACGATGAGCTTCTTGTAGAAGCTGTTTTGGCAGGCGGGGATCTGGCATATTCTTATATAAAGAGTACACTTACGAGTCTCCAAGTAAAGTACATATATATATATATATATATATATATATATATATATATATATATATATATAAGTTATAAGCAGTAAGTAGAATACAAATATATTAATTACTGGAATTTGGGAAAAAAGTCTAACAACTTTTTAAGGAACCTTTAAGTTGGAGTTATCGATAGTTAGTTTACGACGACAATTACTGTATTATAACAGTAATGTATCCAACAAGTAATATATTCTGGGTTCTATATAATATACATAATAATATATAGCCAAAAGAAAGTCCGTCACGCAGGAGCTGCATAACTCTCCTCAGAATTTGAGCATTGTCGGCTGCATTACTGAATAATTCGCTTAAAAGGACCTGTAATAATTAAATAAAAACATGAACTATTCTGTTTTACTTTTTTAATGAGCAACTTTTCAATTATTAATTTTGTAATTAATTTGCTTCCAGGGTTATGTTTATAGATGGTACTACAGACTTAATAAATAAAAAAACTTCATTTTTTCATCTTTTGAACTGACGAAGGAAGAGGCTTAGCGAACCTACGTCTGGCGGGCTAATTCTATTGAAATAAACAACAAAGTAAACCCCCCATTCCGTTAGACCGATTTAGTTCATTTTTATATCACATCTTTCCCATGAGATATCCTCGACTTAGGTATATCGCGTTTCGTTTCAATACAACAGAAATTACGACCGGTATGAGTATATTAGTAATTTGAGTTCAGGGTAAACCCCCCTTTCCGATTGACCGATTTAGTTCATTTTTACAACACTTCTTTCTCATGAGATACCCACGTCGTATACCGCGTTTCGTTTCAATACAGTAGAAATTACGACCGGTATGAGTATATTAGTAATTTGGGTCCGGAGTAACCCCCCCCCCCTCTAATGAACCGATTCAGTTTATTTACACAACCCATTTTTCTCTGTAGATTACCTCTGCGAATAGCAAGTTTCGTTGAAATATAACAAACATTACGGCTGGCATGGTCAAATTTGTGTTTTGGGTTCGGCTTAAGCCCCCCCCCCACCCCACCCCTTTCCGGTGTACTGATTCTAGTGGTTAACGAACTCGTTCAATCGTTTGCTAATTGAATTCTATATAACAAGTTTTGTCACGAAAACACAAATACTCTGGCCGCTATCGTGTTAACAGATACTCATATATATATATATATATATATATATATATATATATATATATGCATATATGCAACCTCAGTAGCTACTTTCCTTCGGAGGAAAGTGCTAAAATGGATATATCTATTTATCAATTATTTAATTAAAAATATATGGTATTTATATTATGAATAATTCATTACATTATTCATTTAATTCTTTTGAATATTTACAAGAAGTTCCGAGTTGATTAGGAGGATGAGATGGGAGAGTGGATGGTGAGATTAACGAGGATTAGACTTGGCCAAGCCGTAAATACTCCACTAGTATGATGGAAGAGCTGGCAGCATTGGAATCGGCAGATTTTGGCGGGAACAATAACGCGTGGAATCTCCCTCCAGAATACTGATGATTCTGCTCCTAGTCATAGGAATCCAATCGATCCTAGAGGCAAACAATTCGACTTAACGACTAGATATTGCTAGAATCATATATACATATTTATCTTACTAACTTCCAACAATTAATACACAATTAATACAGATTCTAGAGGCAAACAATTCGACTTAACGACTAGATATTGCTAGAATCATATATACATATTTATCTTACTAACTTCCAACAATTAATACACAATTAATACAGATTCTAGAGGCAAACAATTCGACTTAACGACTAGATATTGCTAGAATCATATATACATATTTATCTTACTAACTTCCAACAATTAATACACAATTAATACAGATTCTAGAGGCAAACAATTCGACTTAACGACTAGATATTGCTAGAATCATATATACATATTTATCTTACTAACTTCCAACAATTAATACAGATTCTAGAGGCAAACAATTCGACTTAACGACTAGATATTGCTAGAATCATATATACATATTTATCTTACTAACTTCCAACAATTAATACACAATTAATACAGATTCTAGAGGCAAACAATTCGACTTAACGACTAGATATTGCTAGAATCATATATACATATTTATCTTACTAACTTCCAACAATTAATACAGATTCTAGAGGCAAACAATTCGACTTAACGACTAGATATTGCTAGAATCATATATACATATTTATCTTACTAACTTCCAACAATTAATACACAATTAATACAGATTCTAGAGGCAAACAATTCGACTTAACGACTAGATATTGCTAGAATCATATATACATATTTATCTTACTAACTTCCAACAATTAATACAGATTCTAGAGGCAAACAATTCGACTTAACGACTAGATATTGCTAGAATCATATATACATATTTATCTTACTAACTTCCAACAATTAATACACAATTAATACAGATTCTAGAGGCAAACAATTCGACTTAACGACTAGATATTGCTAGAATCATATATACATATTTATCTTACTAACTTCCAACAATTAATACACAATTAATACAGATTTATCACCCAATATGACATAATGCATAAATATAAGTGCATTATTCCAACCACGAGATTTTCGACGAAGTATCTCAACAAGAAGTCATATTCAGAACAACAGATAATAAAATCCAACGGCCATTGCCCCATTGAATATAACGCACAGTGGTATTTTTACCTGATCTAGCTGGACAAAATTATTTTATCACGGATTCATTTTGGAAATGACTTGCTGATCACGAATGTACCACATTTTAGGGGTCGGAAATAGAGTCTTGCCGTTTTTTCTGTATTTTTCAGCAGAAAATGCCGCTTTTTTTATTACGTTTTAAGTGTAATCCAAAACCAACTAATCTAATTAAATTTTTACAAATTTATTTTATATTGTTATTATGCTATTGTTATCAATTATTTGACTTTCCAATAATAATAATTAAGAAAAAATAATAATAATTAAAACACAACAACAGAACAATAAATATAATTAAAATTAAGTTATCAAAACTAATAAATCATTCTTGGTTAAGTAATGGTTCATTCAACAAATTAATTATTTCACCTGGGAAACTCTTCCTTATGTCGTTGAATTTCCACACTCCTACTAGAAATATACGGATCGCTCGAGTATAGTAGTAAACACTGAAATACATCGATAGCCCCCCCCCCCCACTACTGGCAGATATACTTAAATCTTCTTCTACATCTGATTGTGTATCGTAATCCAAACTTGTATCTAGCCATTCACCAAAACCTTTCTCAATAACACTTTTTGTTCGGTTTGATGTTTCCCGCTCATCACGTAAATGTCTTATGAATGTCTCTACGTTTAGGCAAATAATCTAAGGGGTTAGGTCCGCCAGTAAATATACTGTTGTCATACCTGTCTCTACGTTTATTTATTTATTTCCTTCTCCTCTGCTAAACCAAATTGTTGGTGTAAATTTTATATCTTCCTGATTTATTTCTGTTTGGACTTTGTAAGATCCAAACTTCAAAAATTTCCCTTTTCGATATGGGAATGTTTTATGAATGAATGAATGAAAAGTTTTATTCTTATTCCGGGACAGAAGGCCCATAGGAATAATTTTGAAATTACAAAGTAATTTTGAATTTTACGTATAAACTTAAAAACTTATAAATGCTATCAGTATCAATATATAGTGTACAGCTTCAATATAGACTAGGTGTTGGGTAAAACTTGGAGGGATAGAAGGTGGTGGAAGAGTCGGGATTTAAAGGTTTCTAGGTTGGTAGAATGGCGGACAAACGAAGGCAAGGAATTCCACAGCGAGGTGGCACGGGTGACGAATGATTTTTTGAATATTGCTGTTCGGTGGGAAGGAATATAAAGATCGGAAGGACGAGATCGGGTGTTACGGGAGTGAACAGAGGATTTAAATTTAAGAAGTTGAAAAATATAAGAAGGTCTACGGGATTGAATTGAATTATTTGATAATTCAATGTTTTCTAAAAATCAGTTATACTTATTAAACAGGCAGATCATGGCAGCTAATTCTTGCATTTCTATGTCAATATTTAATCTAAAAATAACGAAATTCAAAACTAGGCTGGACGAGGCCGGACAGAAAAAGTTCTGTTCCATAATAACTTACCAATAGGGGTATTACAAATCTCATCGCGTGAAGCAAAAATTAATGCAAATTTTTTATGGTAAATAACGAAAGAAGAACATACTTACCTTTCTGAAATAGGAAATAAATTTGTAGTAGTGACAAAGCAGTTTCTTAACTCCAGTATTCATTCAAAGATGGAGTAATGAACTTTGTGGCATGACATACCCTAATTTTTTTTTTTTTTTTTTACGGCGCATCAACTATTTGGCTATTAGCGCCGGGTTATCTACAGGTTGCCACCCTTTTCTAATGCCAACAGCACGTGGTCGGTCACCCATTCAGGTACTGACCACGCCCGACGTTGCTTTACTTCGGTGATCTATGGGAACCGGTGTATTCAACGTGGCTATGGCCGTTGGCGACATACCCTAATATAATCAATCCGTAATCCCTAAATGCTGAAGTATTTGAGCCGACTTATTCTATTTTGTTAATCTATATACTATCTAGGAAAATACTCCAAGGTCCAATTAGGGGTTTGTATTCATTGGTTTTTCGAATTTTGTCCAGCTAGATCAGTTAAAAATACCACTGTGCAACGGTTCCCGCTGATCACCCAAGTTAAGCAACGTTGGATTTTGGCCTGTTCCTGAATGGGTGACCGACCACGTGTTGTTATTAATAAAGGGTGGCAACCAGTAGATAGCCCGGCGTTAATATGGCATGGTTGATATGTCGCAAAAAAAAAGGAATATTATAAAATAAAATTTTAAAAAAGTTAATAAATCTGCATTCTTCTAACATCCACAGGGAAATTGATGAAGCAACAAGTACAAACCTCCTTAACAACATAGAATATAGTTTCATATCCTAGTGCCATTAGTAAAGAAATAGAAGCAGTTATTGGTGGGTTTTGATCCAACGAAAATTGGAAGATTTTAAAATCGACAGCCATTTTGAATAATGTCTCAAATTTATTTGTTGATGTTCCTGATAATAAGAATAACTCGAACTCATTGATGACTTTACATCATTATATAATCATGTAATGCAGTTTATTTCAATTTTATATCAACAGTCACTGTCTATCTAAGGAGCGCTGGCCTTTCTTTGATAAGAGCAATCTACTCGCAGGCTATGCTGGCCTCTGCCGGCTGCATTATGAATTACTAGACAGATATAAACAAATTCACACCGTTTGACCGATTTTGACGTAACTGTTTATACAGGTAGATCCTGATGCGGGGAGAGTCATAGAGAGAAAGTATGTGTTGCTTGGCACACTGGGTAACAGCTAGTAATATAAAATATCAAAGAGTAGGAAGATTTAACCCCCGCCTTCACAACGTTCGCCATGGGAAACACTATCACCAATACGTTTCTCAATTTCTTGCTTTGTTTTACTAAAACACCCATTTTCCTGTTAATTTCAATTTAAAACAAAAATTAAACAACCAATTAAAACGTGAGTTTGGCACAGAGAAAGTAAAACTTTGGAAGTTTTAAACTCTTATTTCTCCGATTGACATCGCCCCATCGGAAATTGCTTAATAACCTGTTTTGCTGAGACTTTAGTAACTTCCCGAATGCCGAAGTTCCATTTACCAAGATTTTGTTTCCGTTTTCAAGATATTTAAGAAAATATACGAAGAACCCAAAACGTTTCATGTCTACTTTTTTTTTTTTTTTTTTTTTTTTTTTTTTTTTTTTTTTTTTTTTTTTTTTTTTTTTTTTTTTTTTTTTTTTTTACGGCGCATCTACTTCTAGGTCATTAGCGCCGACATCCAGGGTGCAGCGAGGAATTTTCCCAGCGAGCCTTGAGATGAGAAAATTCCTGCCGGAGGTGGGAATCGAACCCACCATCTCCCGCTTATGAATCCAGCGCGCTAGCCACTAGACTACGGGAGACCCCCGTCTACTATTAATATTTTCTTTTCTAATACTCCCATAACTCCATGTGTAACCAAAATTTAAATATCTTCGTTCACATGAATTTCAAAATAGTGGAAAATAGTTGAATTGAATCCAAAAGATTTTCGGTACCCAAACTGAAAAACTATTTCATCTACTTTTCTCATAAATGGTTGCAGATATCACCTTGAAAATGGTTTCCATCGTTTTCTAAGTTAAAGAATCTACAAAAAGAGTACCTGCAAGCATATTAACTCGAAAACGTAAGAGTTAAGTTTTTTTTTTTTTTTTGCGCAAATTTTGCTCCAGAAACCATGTTCCGGTGGATGGATGGCGCTGGTTGACGAACTTGACATTGGAAATTAGACGAAAGACTTTTGTACCAATATTCATAGAAATCAAGCAATTTTTTTTTTTTTTTAGAGAGCGAAAAGACAAGTATATATATATATATATATATATATATATATATATATATATATATATATATATATATATATATATATATATATATACACTGTACATTTTCGCTGATTTTAGTGGTTTTGATTCTCTGAAAGCTGCTGTCATTTCATTCCGATGCCTCCTGTCAGCTAATTGCTCCCAAAGAAATCTGTTTTTGTGAAATTGAATAAATTTTGTTAGAATTAACATTTTGGAAATTTTATGTAAAAACTTTCTAAAATTCTCAGTGATATCATTTATCCTCCAAACTATGGGTTATGTTTTACTATTGTGGTTAGGAAACCAACGGATCGGGTTATGATTGATGTTTTATGAATGGATGGTTGCTCTTGGTGCTTTTTGCTGGATGTAGCTTGGTGCTTGTTGTCGGATGTAGCTTGGTGCTTGTTGTTGGATGTAGCTTGGTGCTTGTTGTTGGATGTAGCTTGGTGCTTGTTGCCGGATGTAGCTTGGTGCTTGTTGCTGGATGTAGCTTGGTGCTTGTTGTTGGCTGTAGCTTGGTACTTGTTGCTGGATGTAGCTTGGTGCTTGTTGCCGGATGTAGCTTGGTGCTTGTTGTTGGGTGTAGCTTGGTGCTTGTTGCCGGATGTAGCTTGGTGCTTGTTGCTGGATGTAGCTTGATGCTTGTTGCCGGATGTAGCTTGGTGCTTGTTGTTGGATGTAGCTTGGTGCTTGTTGTTGGATGTAGCTTGGTGCTTGTTGCTGGATGTAGCTTGATGCTTGTTGTCGGATGTAGCTTGGTGCTTGTTGTTGGATGTAGCTTGGTGCTTGTTGTTGGATGTAGCTTGGTGCTTGTTGCCGGATGTAGCTTGGTGCTTGTTGCTGGATGTAGCTTGGTGCTTGTTGTTGGCTGTAGCTTGGTGCTTGTTGCTGGATGTAGCTTGGTGCTTTTTGCTAGATGTAGCTTGGTGCTTCAATGATAGCGTGCAATGTCCTTGTAGTATCGTCGTCAGCTGATATGATTATAGATACATGAAGCATTCACAGCTGTTGCTATCCTAGGATCACCTTGTCAACACTAGACAACTCGTCAGCAATGGCAAATTGAATATGAAGAATTTTCTTATTTTCGTGTGTTTGTTTGTCAAATGACTCGTCGAATAGTGTCATTTCCTCGCCGTTCGCCTTGAACGAGGTCTGAGACACAAACCAACAGAACTAGACCTGTTCAAGGAACCCGATATTCGAGGGAACTCAAGGTCATACCTTGTGTCGAGAAGATGGCTAGCAAACCCTCGGCTATGGGAGTATACAACGGGGAGGGGCTGAGGAGGCTGTAACCCCCGAAATAGGTAAAATGTGTCACAAAAATTGTTTTATTGGGTGTAATAGCGTTTTAAGGGGTAATTCTGCCTTGTAACCTTTTTTTATGGGCTAAAATTCTTCCTTAACTAATCAAAAATAATATCCAAAAGTGTTTATGTCAAGAAAAATGTTTTAAATGGACAAAAAATACCATTTTCCGAGTGAAATACCAATGCTGAGTCAACACAGTGCTGATTTGAAGATAATTTTTTGAGCGAGCGTCGACTGGTCCCCCTTTAATTTTTAATTTTTTGTGTTGTCCTCCTTTAATTAATTAATTTCAAAATTAAACCCCATTTTTTTAATCATTATTAGGAGAAAGCATGAAAACAATTAAATAGGAAAGCGATGAAAATTTCAGAACATTAAACGTTTTGTCGTTTTCTCAAAACTATTTTTCCCCGATCAACTTCAAATATAAACTGCAGCTTCCTCATGATATTTGCTAGTAAAATACGTTGGGTTTTTTTGATTTTGTGAATTATAACGATTTTATGAGCGAACTTGATGGATTTTTTTAAAAGAAAATGAATAATTGTTGAGCATTTTCGAAAAAATTAATATTTCATAAAAATCCTACCAATTTTACTAGATTTAAGCTACTTCTTTCAAAATAATTTAAGTTTTTCGTTCTAGGATAAAATTGCCGCCTGCAGACTATCGCCCGTGAAAAAACGAGACGTTCCGTTCAACAGACACAGCGCCGCCATTATTTTTTTTCGAAGAATTGAAACGTATTTTTTTGTATACTTTAACATCCCTTGTGTTAGAGACCAAGTAGTATAAGTTATAAATTATTTATTACATTTTATTCAATTATTGTATCGCAAATATCTTAGCGTCTAGGTATAGGGGAGTAGTCTGGCAGCTGAGATACAAGCCCGGAGACGGTTATCAGACGATCTTAATCCTCTTCGGGAGTACCATTATCTCTCCGATAGGACGGATGGTTTACCCTCGAGCCTAGAGAGTCCGCCACCTCCCGGTACAATATTCGAAAGAGGGCAGTACCTTACGGGCAGTCATCGCCGTTATTATCGCCGATTTGCGAGCTGCCCGCCCTAAGTCAGTACAGCCTTGACTCCCTTAGGATGAGTGCAGCCTTGAGTGCCTGAGGAACAGCACATGCTTGAGGCCCTTGGGAGCACCTTACCGCATGCTGCATCCATTCTCTGGAGGTACAACTTCTTCGAAGCCCCGCCAAGCTCCAATTTTCAACCTGGCGTCAGCGGCTACAGGGGACACGCAGCATCAACCAGATAAGCGAGACTATAATCCTTTTTTACCCTCAGCGGCCACTATTCGCCCGATCATCAGCTGTACATGCTTGTATTTTTTATTATTTTCATTCGCACAGAAGTTAATATTTTTTTTCTTATTTTTCAAATCTAACATACTAACCAATGCCTGCTCCATAAGGAGATTTTTTTTTTCTTATGCTTTCAAATAAATAATTCAATTTTTTTTCTATCATTCTATATAGTTGATCATTTAGCCTCAATAATAGGCCTTATATGTTCAGCACTATTTCCTCATCAACCTCTTCTATATATATATATATATATACATTTCATTAGCAATTTGGTGCTGAGCATAAACACCTTGTAAAACGTTTGATATACAGAATTAAAAAATATATATTTATTTGGTATTTATAATTTCAAGAAATTGACTTTGATTTTGATTCCAGAATGTATTATTACATCCTAATTGGCTAACTATTCCAAGTTGTAGATTGTTAGTATTCCATACCCCCCTAAATGCTCTCAGCCCCCCCCCCCCTATATTATTTTCTATACACGCCCATGGTGGTTTCTGAACTCTGTTCCTATTGATCCAAACACCTACAGCTATAGAAGAGTCGGGACTACAATTATCCTGGAACTAGTTAATTAAAGGGAACCTTCAGTACAAAAGGATGATTGGAGGAAGGCAGAGGGACATGAGGTGGACAAGGGAGAAAGAAGGAGATGTACAACAAAATAAATCCTACATTTAGAAGTACCCCGACGAAAACTAGTGAAATATTTAAATAATTTATATTGAAACGCACATTAAACTGTTTTTATATATTCCTAGATTATTTATCTATTACAGTAGAACCTCTCATATCCGACCATGACGGGACCGGGCAATGGTCGGAACGGCCAAAAGGTCGGATATCGGGAGGAGGAAAAAAATACGCCTTCGAAATTTATAAAACCAGCTATAATGTTCCGTACATACTGTAATGCAACTTTATTGTTTTGTAATTACAGAACTGTGTTGCTATATACATTTCAAACATTTACTCTTTTGAAAATATGAACAAAATTTAAGCATACTTTATTTAAAGAATTCAGTTATGGATTTTTGTTTTAATTTTGTTAATCTTGACTTTTCGGAAGTGTCCCTCCACTTTTTTTGCCAACAATACCTCCATTGGGGTTGCAGTCAGATGTTGCTCCATGTATTTAATCGCTACGTCGAAGGAATCCTTAGCAGCAGAATGACACTACATGATCGCTGGTGGTTTCGAATTCATCCGAGTGGATTTCTTCGTCCACGGCTTTGTTCTGCACAACAGCAATGATTGAGTCATCGTTGAGATCTTCATCGCTAACTTCTGAAACATCAGCTTCAACAAGTCACTCTTCTACATCTGTCATCTGGAGATCATGATGATACACTTGTAGATTTTTTTAATTCTTCTGTTGTGTGTTTCAACTTCTGCTTCTGTCTATGTCGGTTCATGTTCAGTCTCAGATTCGTCTTGTTTCAATGATGGTCGAATCTTTTTCTAAGCATTCTGAAGGGTGGTTTGACTGATTTCGTCCTAACCTGCAGCAACGAGCACTAGGTCGGATATCGGGAGGAGTCGGATATCGGAAAGTCGGATATGAGAGGTTCTACTGTACTTTAGTAGTTTCTGACACCGTTTAGCGCGTGGATACAGGTGTAATCGTGTCTTAAACCCTTAATTAGATTTATAAAAAAAACTCAATTTCCTTAATTTATAATAATAAAGCAATAACATTTATACTATTTTTATGCAATTTTTAAAGTGAACGAATGGAAATAATTTTTTCTATTGTAGTAAATAACATAATGTTGTTTTTAATGAAAACATACATTATTTTATGCAAGTTCATTATATTAATACGTTTTTAATAGAAATTAAAACATTAAGTACAAAATAATAATAACAAAAAGTTTACAGCCAATTTTATTAACAATTAGGAAATATTTGTCGCATGTGGCTGTAATATATAAATTTCTTATATTTTTAACTGCTGTTTCTAGAACTTCCTTTTCCTATTCCTAATGTTTCTACTAGGACGAAAAAAGGATTCCCGTTTATGTTTATAAATAAAATAATTTCCCATAAATTCCTTTTCACATTTCTCTCCAAATGAAATCTCTCACAAGCATTGTTTATGAACAACAGGATGACAAAATTAGTGTGTAACTTCGAGAAAAACTCCATTATTTTTAAGAAAGTTAAATAATTTCCCATAAATTCCTTTTCACATTTCTCTCCAAATGAAATCTCTCTCAATCATTGTTTATGAACAACAGGATGACAAAATTAGTGTGTAACTTCGAGAAAAACTCCATTATTTTTAAGAAAGTTAAATAATTTCCCATAAATTCCTTTTCACATTTCTCTCCAAATGAAATCTCTCTCAAGCATTGTTTATGAACAACAGGATGACAAAATTAGTGTGTAACTTCGAGAAAAACTCCATTATTTTTAAGAAAGTTAAATAATTTCCCATAAATTCCTTTTCACATTTCTCTCCAAATGAAATCTCTCTCAAGCATTGTTTATGAACAACAGGATGACAAAATTAGTGTGTAACTTCGAGAAAAACTCCATTATTTTTAAGAAAGTTAAATAATTTCCCATAAATTCCTTTTCACATTTCTCTCCAAATGAAATCTCTCTCAAGCATTGTTTATGAACAACAGGATGACAAAATTAGTGTGTAACTTCGAGAAAAACTCCATTATTTTTAAGAAAGTTAAATAATTTCCCATAAATTCCTTTTCACATTTCTCTCCAAATGAAATCTCTCTCAAGCATTGTTTATGAACAACAGGATGACAAAATTAGTGTGTAACTTCGAGAAAAACTCCATTATTTTTAAGAAAGTTAAATAATTTCCCATAAATTCCTTTTCACATTTCTCTCCAAATGAAATCTCTCTCAAGCATTGTTTATGAACAACAGGATGACAAAATTAGTGTGTAACAACGAGAAAAACTCCATTATTTTTAAGAAAGTTAAATAATTTCCCATAAATTCCTTTTCACATTTCTCTCCAAATGAAATCTCTCTCAAGCATTTTTTATGAACAACAGGATGACAAAATTAGGGTGTAACTTCGAGAAAAACTCCATTATTTTTAGGAAAGTTAAATAATTTCCCATAAATTCCTTTTCACATTTCTCTCCAAATGAAATCTCTCTCAAGCATTGTTTATGAACAACAGGATGACAAAATTAGTGTGTAACTTCGAGAAAAACTCCATTATTTTTAAGAAAGTTAAATAATTTCCCATAAATTCCTTTTCACATTTCTCTCCAAATGAAATCTCTCTCAATCATTGTTTATGAACAACAGGATGACAAAATTAGTGTGTAACTTCGAGAAAAACTCCATTATTTTTAAGAAAGTTAAATAATTTCCCATAAATTCCTTTTCACACTTCTCTCCAAATGAAATCTCTCTCAAGCATTGTTTATGAACAACAGGATGACAAAATTAGTGTGTAACTTCGAGAAAAACTCCATTATTTTTAAGAAAGTTAAATAATTTCCCATAAATTCCTTTTCACATTTCTCTCCAAATGAAATCTCTCTCAAGCATTGTTTATGAACAACAGGATGACAAAATTAGTGTGTAACTTTGAGAAAAACTCCATTATTTTTAAGAAAGTTAAATAATTTCCCATAAATTCCTTTTCACATTTCTCTCCAAATGAAATCTCTCTCAACCATTGTTTATGAACAACAGGATGACAAAATTAGTGTGTAACTTCGAGAAAAACTCCATTATTTTTAGGAAAGTTAAATAATTTAATTGAGGTGAGATCGTTGACCGTTGATGATGCGAAGGTAGAAATTTCCGGGATATGAAATACTAACAATTTAGAACTTGGAATAGTTTTAACCAACTAAAACACTATTACATGCTATTATTATAAACTATGAAATCTTAATTAATTTATTTTTAAAGGTTTTATGACACATTTCGGGGGGGGGGATGCAGTCCCCCCGAAAGTGAAAATAAAGTGAAAGGTTAATATCAACATAAGCCACAGAATATTAAAAACTGACATTACTTATGGGATGACCTGATATATATATATATATATATATATTTCCTTCTTCCCTAAGTAACCCTTAAGGAAGGGAGTTTTTTTCATTTTCTACATGTGCCGTACATGACAAATGTACATAGCATGTAATTGATTACATATTAATAAATATATATATATATATATATATATATATATATATATATATATATGCTTGAATTGGTATTACACCAAAGAGGAAGAGAGAGACAGTACTGACCTAGGCTGGCTTACACATATAGAATTATAACCTCCGGGAGGAAGGAGAAGGATTCAGATCGAGCATAAATCTAGCTTTTCACCGAAATGTTCTTTGCTGGGGATGTTTACATTTTTCAGGGAATTTCCAGACAAAATATTAACTCTTTTTAGTCTAAGCTTTCCAAATGACACTGGGGATTAGAACAAGTGATGGGTGATCCTCGAATAAGAATCGGTATTTTGAATCGAAATGAAAAGATCTATCCACAATAATGATTGGTGAGTTCGGATGGATTAAAAAGATCGATCTTCTAGGCTAATAAGATCGATATTCGATATGGACTGGCCTTCGATATGGATCGCTTTCTAGATTATTTACATGTCTCTATATGTGATATTCGTATTTCACTTCGATTCAAATCGTATTCTCATTCGAAAATCGCCCATCACTACTACGAATCGACTTAAATAATTTGATTTGAATAATATATGAAAAAAAAAACTTAAATGTAGGAAAATGTATGACTTTTTTCATCAAAGATAATATTTAATAAATTTACTACTACTACATCACATTAAAGTATATGGGCATTATTACATATAGTATATGTTTATCAAATGAAAAAAAAATAGAATAATATAATAATAAAAAAAAAAGGTAAAGATCACAGTTTGAAACCTTATTTTTATAATATTACCTTTTTCCCTCTAGTTGGATAAACGGAAGGTATTGTATAATGTTATTGTTGTATTAAAATCCTCTTATTGGACATATGACACTGTTCTGTAAATTTCTTCTTGAGGTAAATAGTAGAAATGAGATTGAGTGACAAGAGGTGAGATTAAGTATTTGACTATTTCAAATCAAAAAGACACTTTATTTTGCGGTATTCTTGATAGATCGATTATTTAAAAGATCGGCCCTTGGAAATCGATTCTTTAAAAAAGATTGGTCCTTGGAGAACGATTCTTTAAGAAGGTCAGCCTTGAAGATCGATTATTTAAAAAAGTCGGCCTTTGGTTGGGACAATATTAAATGGATTTGGGATTGTTTAAGCGCACCAAGCACCCGCTCCAGAAAGACACTAGCGTGCTTTAAGTGCCAAAGGTTGGAACTAGCCTTTGCAAATGGCTGCCTAATCTCAACTGTTTATGTAAAGTGTTTTCCATCAAGACGTCGAGAAGATTTACGAACGAGCCAATCCTCTAAGAGGTCTCATTAATCTGTCAGTCCTAAATCAAGAAGGCAATGCACTTCAGGAATTTACCAATCCTTCGAATCTATCAGATTGCACGACAAGATTTTACCAATTACACAGGCGCACAAAATAAAAAAGTAGTCTTTTCCAAAGACACCAACAAATATTCTTATGTATTGCGATAAGCTGAATTCGAATCCGGAGTCCATTTCCATACATCACGTCAGGTTTAAGAGCATTTGAAGGTCAAATTTTGTATGAAGTCGTTAATAACTGGAGCTTCTATGGTTTTGAGGGTCACTGAATTCTGTGGGTCTGTTTCAGCACATCGGCGCAAAATCAAGGTCATTTCAAGGACAAATATGTCTAAATTGCAAATACAGATTCATTTTTGTAAAAATACATACCACATAAATATACCACTTTTTTTTTATTTTGTGTGCTTGTGTATTTGGGCAATATATTCTCAAAGCTGATTCCATGAGTCTTCTTTATGCGCTTATAGACCGTATTTATATTAACAATTGCCTCAAAAATGGTTTTTTTTTTTACATAATTTTTATTACCTAAAGCTATCGCTTACTGTATCCAGCTTTGTAAGATACACAAAAAAATATATCTTCCACCTAAAAAAGTATGTACATCAAGATTCATAAGGCAATGTGTAATACAATTGCCTTATTAATTGCGCATTTTAAAATTGCCCAAATTTTACCTTAAAGATTGTTAGCCAACCATATTGGTACTGTACATTTCCCCTATGTACAGTACCTGGTGTTCTACGGTCAGCCAATAGATACTTACTTTTTTATCTACCCAAGAGGTACATTATAGCAAAATATCAAGGTGCATAAAACGCAACATGACGCTCTTGGTCTATTGTTTCCCCTTAGAATCTGAACATACAGACAACCAAACGCCATCGGGTCAACCCCCCTAGGAATATTGCGTTCATGCATTAATACTCCGCCGCACAGTGGGGCCAAACGCCATCGGTTCAACCCCCCTAGGAATAGTGCGTTCATGCATTAATACTCATACCCGCCGCACAGTGGGGCCAAACGACATCAGTTCAACCCCCCTAGGAATAGTGCGTTCATGCATTAATACTCAAGCCCGCCGCACAGTGGGGCCAAACGCCATCGGGTCAACCCCCCCTAGGAATAGTGCGTTCATGCATTAATACTCATACCCGCCGCACAGTGGGGCCAAACGCCATCGGTTCAACCCCCCTAGGAATAGTGCGTTCATGCATTAATACTCAAGCCCGCCGCACCGTGGGGCCAAACGCCATCGGGTCAACCCCCCCCCCCCTAGGAATAGTGCGTTCATGCATTAGTACTCATACCCGCCGCACAGTGGGGCCAAACGCCATCGGTTCAACCCCCCTAGGAATAGTGCGTTCATGCATTAATACTCATACCCGCCGCACAGTGGGACCAAACGCCATTGGGTCAACCCCCCTAGGAATAGTGCGTTCATGCATTAATACTCAAGCCCGCCGCACAGTGGGGCCAAACGCCATCGGGTCAACCCCCCTAGGAATAGTGCGTTCATGCATTAATACTCATACCCGCCGCACAGTGGGGCCAAACGACATTTTGTGTTTCAAAAAAGGCTACAGCCTCCAAATCTTAACCAATTTCAATGCATTTTTTCAAAATGGAAGCTAATAAAATTTAGAACAACTTTGTCTGTCCACATTGAATAATTCAAGAACTTTTAGAATTGAACAACTTAATATTTTATTCTTCTTCTAACTTAATATCGTAGAAATTAACGATTCAAAACCTGAGTAGACTAGAAAAAAATCAGACTGACATCTTCGAAACGTAGATTTATCTTAATTCAACAATGAGATTAATTGAAATTATATGATTTTGGAATGATTTGAAAATAGATTTTGATTTTTTCTAAGTCTAATCAGGATTTGATTGGTTAATTTCAACTATATCAGTGCTGATATTAAGTTAGATGAAAAATATAATATTATTTTATGTCCAATTGTAAAATTTGTGATTTATTTACACGCAACGGAAACAAAAACAAAAATCTGGCCAGACAAAGTTGTTTTAAATTTTATTAGGTCTCATTTAAAAAAAAAAAAATACATTGGAATCAGTTGAGATTTGGAGTCTGTAGCCTTTTTTGAAACAAGAAAAGTCGTTTGACCGTACTGTGCGGCGGGTAGCCTACACGTTGGCCGGTGGTAGGCGTTGATAAATGAAGTCAAGAGAAGAAGTTGTGAGTTCAGAATGAGATTTCTACGCCTTAAGCATTACCTAAACTTGTCATTATGATGACGATATTTCGAGTATCGTCATCATCATGACAACCTGAAATTGTCTTATCAAAGGTAACTCACTGTACTAATATTCTAAGTGATAAGCTATCACAAGATTTGTTGACGTTCAGTTTTCACCTCGACGCCATGGGGTTACCAGATCACTTCGTCCATTCCATTAGGAAGATATTAACGTAAGTTTTTACATCTACGCAATTACCAATTTTCAACAAATGGTGTTGTAGAAGGAGTCCGTCACGCAGGAGGTGCATAACTTAGCACGTCCTAGATCTCGTTAGCCTACGCCGCTCTGCTCGGGTTTGCTCACTTAACTATTCGGAGTCCAGAAAAAATAAATATAATCATTATCGATGCCCATATATATACATATATAGGGGCGAGATTAGCTCAGAGGTAGAGAACTGGACTAATAAGTTGGAGTACCTGAGTTCAAATCCCGAGCGAGCACTAAAGATTTTTATCTTATAGTGTCTTCGTTCATGGGTTGGATTCGGCCTCCCTGACCGTCCCTAGGACAACCCAGCCTTTAAATAAGTTATTAATGGGCACCTTAATACTAATGACCCTAACAGTCGTAGCAGCAAGGGGACAATCAGGCGGCCGGAGCGTAGTACTGGCCACACTATCACTCTAGTGTGCCGTGTGGTCATGAATCAGATACCTCTATAGTATCTGCCCCTCACGGCCTTCGTGTCCTGTTACGAGACTGATTATATATATATATATATATATATATATAATCAGTCCCGTAACAGGCCACAAGGGCCCAGAGGGGCAGATACTGTAGAGATATCTGATTCTTGACCATACGACACGCTAGGGAGATAGTGTAGTCAACACTATGCTCCGGCCGCCTGATTTTCCCCTTGGCTGCTTCGACTGCTAGAGTCATTAGCACCCAAGGTACCCATTATTAATTAAATTAATTAAAGGCTGGGTGAGCCTAGGGACGATCTGGGACCCCAAATCCAACCCTCGAACGGCAGCACTAGAAGAAAAAATCTTTAGTGCGCGCTCGGGTTTTGAACCTGGCCCTCCAGTTCATTAGTCGAGTGCTCTACCACTGAGCTAACCTCGTCCCCATAAATATATATATATATATATATATATATATATATATATATATATATATACACACACACACAGGGTGTTCAAAAACTCGATTGACACCGCCCTAGATGCTGACTAGACACAAAATGTAGTTAAACACTACCAACCACACATTCTATCTCACTCCGTTCTAAAGGTCCTTTAGAAAAAAAAAAATGTTATATGTTACTATTATGTTTATAGTAAAACTCCAATATTCTCTTCTTCCACACATTTTTATTCAAAGATTCATTACATTTTTGAAATCAGCTTTAAAAAAATTGCTTTAAGGATCGTGCACATTCAAAGTTCACAATTATCTCATTCAGACCGTAATATCTGTCCCAAAAGTAGAAATAAATAAATAAAAGCTTCTAGTAAGCTAGAACGGTAAATGTGAAGAAGCGCGGTCTCCACACCGATTCTTTTGAAATGTTGCACTGTAACGTATTTTGATGCACTAAACACGAATCCGTTAAAAAAAAAAGCTCGCTTTTCACTAGGAAAGAAGTTATGAAACACTAATGTTCACTGTTGTGCGGGTTCTGAAAGGTAATGTAACCTACAATGTTTGTCAACATGCGCTTGCGCGGGTATGGAAAAGTTCGTAATAAGGATGTCTAATTGAAATTTACCATCAATTATTTATCAATTTATCTCCAGTTAGTTACTCAAAAATATTTTTTTAAAATAATAAACCATTCTTTAAATTTTTTTAAAAATTTTAAAAAAATTTTAAGAAGATATCCAAACTCTAGTCAATCCAACTCGCTAAAATTAATAGAATTCTATTAATTTTAGCGAGTTGGATTGGCTAGGGGTTTTGATATCTTCTTGAGCGAGCGGAGCGTGCGGAAACGAATAGCACGTATGCCCGAAAGCGACAATTTACGACCAAGTCAGCTACCACAAGGTGAGTCTAAATTTCAATTACACTTCGTCATTAAGGACTATTGCGCATGCGCGTGTTTACAAATACGCTGTTACCTCGTCTTTTACAACCTCCATAACAGTGAACTTTAGTGCTTAATAACTTCTTTCCTAGTTGAGAACAACTTTTTTTTCCAGCGGATTCGTGTTTAGTGCATCAAAATACGTTATAGTGCAAACGTTGAAGAAAATCGGTGCTGAGGACGCTCTCCTTCAGATTTACCGCGACATGTTATGACAGGTGAGGACGCCCAAATTTACAATGATTTGTGAATAAATAGTTCATAAGCATTTCAAATAACAGTTCTTTGTATGCCAATCTTACATCTCCGCGCATGCGCACTTACAAATACGTTGTTTACGTCAGCTTTCAAAACCCGCACAACAGTGTACTTTAGTGCTTCATAACTTCTTTCCTAGTGAAAAGCGAGCTTTTTTTTTTTTAACGGATTCGTGTTTAGTGCATCAAAATACGTTATAATGCAACATTTCAAAAGGATCGATGTGTGGAGACCGCGCTTCTTCACATTTACCGCTAGAACTTTTCGAATATCACTACACTACCAAAATAAATCCTACAGACTTCCGAATCTCACAAAACCTGTAAACTTTAATAAGCTTTTCTACGGTATACTCAGAACTGTGAGTATCTCTCAATATCATCATGTAATTGAAATTCTTGAGAGAAAATACACCAAATAAAAAGTCCGTCACGCAGGAGCTGCATAACTAAGCACTTTCCTCAGAATTGGGTAGTGTCGAGTGCATTCCTGAATAATTTGCTTAAAATAACCTATATCGATAAATAAAATAAAAACATAAATTGTTCTACTCTTTTGCATTTTTTTATGAGCAGCTGTTTCAATTATTAATTTTGTAATTAATTTCCTTCCAGAGTTTTGTGTATGCGTGGTACTATACTACGTAATAAATACACAAAGCTTCACATTTTGATCTATTGATCTTGATGAGTTTCGCGAACCTACGTTTGGCGGAAGAATTCAATTCAAACATAGTACAAAGTAACACCCCCCCCCCTTCCAATAGACCGATTTGGTTCATTTTCACAACACTTCTTTCTTATTAGATAGCCAGGACGTATAAAGAGTTTCGAAACAATACAACAGAAATTACGACCGGTATAAGGAAATTACTAATTTCTGTCCGGAGTAAACCCCCCTCCCTCCTAGTCAACCGATTTAGTTTACTTTTATAACAAATTTTTCTCTTCAGTTGACCACAATAAATACCGAGTTTCGTTAAAATATAACAAATATTATAGCTGTCATTGCCAAATAACTACTTTGGCTCCGCAGTAACCCCCCCCCCCCCCCTCCACATGGGCCGATTTTGTTGGTTAACGAACTCGTTCCTTTGATGGAAGAATACTACATTCCAAGTTTCGTGGCGAAAAAAAACAAAAACTCTGGCCTGTATCGTGTTAACGGACACATATATAACTATATATGCATATATATATATATATATATATATATATATATATATATATATATATACATATAAATTTGAACGGGGGTCATTTTCGGTGTCTACTAGGTAGGGTTGATAAAGATTCGAAGACATTTTTCAAAACTTCCGTCATGAGTGCAACCTCAATAGCTACTTTCCTGATATATATATATATATATATATATATATATATATATATATATATATACATATATATATATATCACGGAGGAAAGTGCTAATAAAACTAATATTATGCTTATTTTCGTGATATTATCAAAAGTAAATAAAAATGATTCTTCGTGAAATTGATATTTAATGACTATAGTATGTCTTACATATATGATGAATAAAAAAAGAACATATACGTATCAAATGATTCCATTCAGAAGACACTGACGACACCTGGTCACACCGCTGATGTAGTCCTTGCAATCTCATCATGGTTAGCTCTCATTTCCACAAATGATTCCATTCAGAAGACACTGACGACACCTGGTCACACCGCTGATGTAGTCCTTGTAATCTCATCATGGTTAGCTCTCATTTCCACAAATGATTCCATTCAGAAGACACTAACGACACCTGGTCACACCGCTGATGTAGTCCTTGTAATCTCATCATGGTTAGCTCTCATTTCCACAAATGATTCCATTCAGAAGACACTGACGACACCTAGTCACACCGCTGATGTAGTCCTTGCAATCTCATCATGGTTAGCTCTCATTTCCACAAATGATTCCATTCAGAAGACACTGACGACACCTGGTCACACCGCTGATGTAGTCCTTGTAATCTCATCATGGTTAGCTCTCATTTCCACAAATGATTCCATTCAGAAGACACTGACGACACCTGGTCACACCGCTGATGTAGTCCTTGTAATCTCATCATGGTTAGCTCTCATTCCCACAAATGATTCCATTCAGAAGACACTGACGACACCTGGTCACACCGCTGATGTAGTCCTTGTAATCTCATCATGGTTAGCTCTCATTTCCACAAATGATTCGCAAATCCTTGTGATCAGGTGATTTATGTCGTAAATGGATAGTTTCCCTCAACATAAGCCAACCCTAAGCCTAAAAATCAAGCCACGTTAGATTTATATATATATATATATATATATATATATATATATATATATACATATATACACACACACACACAAATGGGGCCTTGATATCTAGTTTTTGTGCCTACGATTATATCTAGATCCGCTTACTTTGCAGATATCTGCCTCGTTGTAACTGAGAATGTCTTGCTGTAAATGTGTCTATATCTGTGAAGAAGAAGCGTTATTCTAATCTTGTCGGCTAGTGTTTAATTTGTGATCCTAACCACACAAAGCCTTCCTCCTAGTTTGCGGTTCTTATCCCGAGATATTGACCAGTCTCCTAATGGCTTTCGTACAGGATACCTTCATCCTGGGGTTATCTACTGCAGGATTAGCTAACAGGTAACTAATTATATGATACTATACACTCAGGGATTGGTCAAAGATATATCTGCGTCGGGATTTTCAAGGTATCGCTTCCAGTCTCCGTCAAGCAGGAGTTGCGTATAAAAAAAAATCTGAGTCATGACCATACGGCACACTAGGGAGATAGTGTGGTCAGTTCCCCATGGCTGCTTCGACTGCTAGAGACATTAGAACCCAAGGTACCCATTGATAAATTTATTAAAGGCTGGGTTGGCCTAGGGAATGTCAGGGAGGCTGAATTCAATCCATGAACGAAGACACTAGAAGAAGAAATCTTAAGTGCTCTCACGGGATTTGAACTCAGGTCCTCCAACTTATTAGTCCACTGCTCTACCACTGAGCTAACCTCGCCCCCAGTTGTATATGTGTTTTCGAAAAAAAATTTATTATTATATAACATTTTTAAGCTGTTTATCGAACCTAATCGTCTTTGTCTTAATCTTGAATGAACAGGCACTCATGTCAGTTTGAAAAAAAATAATTTTTTTTTTTAAGTAGAAGTTTTTCCTTGTTTCTAAATTGAACGTCAGATATAAGGGAATTTGAATTTCAAATTTCGTATGAAGTCGTTAAAGAAGAAATAACTAGAGCTTCCATGTTCTTGATTTGCTGTTTCAGCAAGACGGCACAACATTGAAGTAATTTCAAGGGCTAATATGTTTATTTTGTAAGAAATAAATCCACCGTCAAAATTCATTTCTTTGGAAAATAAACATTTTTCCTTTAAATGAACTTGCTTTTGAGCCGATGAGGTGAAACAGACCTGGGATTCGAATTCAGCGACCCTCAAAACCATAGAAGCTCTAGTTACTTCTTCTTTAACGACTTCATACGAAATTTGACCTTCAAATGCTCTTCAACACGATATGATGGAGTGAAGCGGACTGCGAATTCGGATTCAGCAAGTCGAAGAATATATGCATGGCGTCTTTGAAAAATACTACTTTTTTTGTGTGTGTGCCTGTGTAATCTTTATGTTTAAAATGTTCATTTTAATGTTAACACTCCGTGCCAAGGGTCGTGGGTTCGATTCTCACTATGGGATGGGGGCTTTTCTTTAGAAAAATAAAAGGCATCAGTCCTATCCTGGCTAGAAAAGGGAGGTAACCTATAGATAACTCGTCCTAAAATTCTTAATTAATAATAATAGATGTTAAAATTTAAATGAATACATAAAAAGTTCATTTCGGAATGTGTGGTTATTATATTTTTAAATTTCATCTATGTTAACTCTACAGTCAGAAATTAATTCTGCCAGATTGTACTGTAACTTCAGATTTGTTCTGCCTGTTAAAAGTTTCTGTAATGCATTAGGTGCAAGTAGTTCTCTTGTGTATATATATATATATACATTGTCTCACTTGTTTTCACGTTCGTGCATTGCACTGTCAATGTGTTTTTATTTCTTTTTTATCTTTTTCCGTCCTGTTTATCAGCCGTTTTAAGATGTCATGAGTAAAAATTTCATCACGTGAAATTGCTTGCTAAATAACTGTCAATAAAGCCTTTTCTGTCAAGAGTACAAGATGAAATAATCAAATTGGTTCTTGTTGCATGGTCCAGCAGTGATATGCTGATATCAGTTGCTACTAGTACCTACTTGTGTCTTATCAGCAAGATTCTCATATCAGTGATCCAATATTAGTAAATTTGTTCAAACAGATATCATGGTGGCACTGCACTCGTCACTATGGAAAAATTGTAAAACTAACGAACAATCTATTTAGGGAAGTCATTACGGTAATTTTTCATGACAATATTTTTGAAGACAATATTTCTGACAAAAGGTCTTCTTCCCTATCTATCATGAAAGGTACCCGGCCCTATGTATACCCAATGGTGCCCTGTGTAACCCAAAATGTGCTCTATGTATACCCAAAGGTGCCCTATGTATCCCCAAAGGTGCCCTATGTATACCCAAAAGTGCTCTAAGTATCCCCAAAGGTGCATTGCCCTATGTATCTCCTTAGGTGCAATGCTCTATGTATACCCAAAGGTGCCCTGTGTATCCTCAAAAGTGCAGTGCCCTATATATACCCAAAGGTGCCCTTTGTATCCCCCAAGGTGCAGTGCCCTATGTATACCCAAAAGTGTTCTATGTATACCCAAAGGTGCAGTGCCCTATGTATACCCAAAGGTGCCCTGTGTATTCCCAAAGGTGTAGTGTCCTATGTATTACCAAAGGTTCAGAGCCCTATGTATCCCCAAAGGTGCTCTATGTATACCCAAAGGTGCCCTATGTTTCCCCAAAGGTGCAGAGCTCTATGTATACTCGACGATGCTCTATGTATCCCCAAAGGTGCGCTATGTTTACCCAAAGGTGCCCTGTATATCCCCAAAGGTGCAGTGCCCTATGTATCCCCAAAGGTGCAGTGCTCTATGTATACTCAAAGGTGCCCTATGTATCCCCAAAGTTGCCCTATGTACCCCCAAAGGTACAGTGCTCTATTTATACCCAAAAGTGCCCTATGTATACCCAAAAGTGCTCTATGTATACCCAAAGGAGCCCTGTGTATCCCCAAAGGTGCAGTGCCCTATGTATCTCCAAAGGCGCAGTGCTCTATGAATACTCAAAGGTGCCCTATGTATCCCCAAAGTTGCCCTACTATCCTCTAAGTTGCGCTAAGTATCCCCAAAGGTGTGGTGCTCTATGTATACCCAAAGTTGCCCTATGTATCCCCAAAGGCGCAGTGCTCTATGAATACTCAAAGGTGCCCTATGTATCCCCAAAGTTGCCCTACTATCCTCTAAGTTGCGCTAAGTATCCCCAAAGGTGTGGTGCTCTATGTTTACCCAAAGGTGCTCTATGTATACCCAAAGGTGCACTATGTATTATTGAACGTGTTCTGTCCTATGCATCACCACAGGTTTTGTTCTTCGTGTATGACTTCATCACATAACATGGTTGTCCGGTATCATTAAGCACCTCCTGGGGACCACGACACCATACATAGTATAATCATATGAAATAACATACTTGCTATCATCTTGCCTCCTTTAGACAGTAATTACATGTCTAATCAATATATCTAATATCAATTAGCACAAGAGCAAGAAAATATAAAAGTTAGTTCGTTACATTATGCATCATGAAAGTAAACCAAAATCAAACTTTGCTAATTATAAAAGTTTTTAATTATGAACGACTTTCGGAGTATAAGTTTCTCCTCGTTCTTGGGCGGCTTGCAGTGTTTCATTTTTCTGCATCGATTTCCACATTCAATACTTTCGGAAAGAATCTAACAATGGAGGCTACATTCTTTAAAGGATTATTGAAAATTTCGCAAATTGTTTTCCTAATACTTGTAATTAGCTTACAGAAGTGTAAGGAGAAACAAAGACCGGTACTTCTAGAGGTTGGCTTCAGAGTTGGGTTTTATTCAATAAATTTTTTATTCAATAATTCATCCGCTGATTTATTTTTGATTCTATGAATAACAGGATTGGCACATTATTCAATAACGTTTTATTGAATTAAAATTCAGTCATTTATTTAGTTATTCATTGTCTGATTGTTGTTAAAAAATTTATGAATAATTAATTATTTTCATTCTTTATTCATTTAAAATCATGTGGTTCATGGATTCTTTCAAAGTTCTGTAAACAATATCACTCCAATAAATGATTTTCATTAAAAGTTTAATGAACTTAGTCATTTTTATTAGAAAAGATTGTTAAAATAAATCACTTGTATTTAACGAAAAATTCATGTCAAATAAATCAATTTCATTAAATAAAAATTGTCATTCTAATAAATTACTTTTATTCAACAAACATTTTCATACAATAAGAAGTAATGTTATTCATTGAATAGCTGAATAATGAATGTAGAGTTAATCATTGAATAGCTGAATAATGAATGCAGAGTTAATCATTGAATAGCTGAATAATGAATGCAGAGTTATTCATTGAATAATGAATGTAGAGCTATTCATTGAATAGCTGAATAATGAATATAGAGTTATTCATTGAATAGCTGAATAATGAATGTAGAGTTAATCATTGAATAGATGAATAATGAATGTAGAGTTAATCATTGAATAGCTGAATAATGAATGTAGAGTTATTCATTGAATAGCTGAATAATGAATGTAGAGTTATTCATTGAATAGCTGAATAATGAATGTAGAGTTATTCATTGAATAGCTGAATAATGAATGTAGAGTTAATCATTGAATAGATGAATAATGAATGTAGAGTTAATCATTGAATAGCTGAATAATGAATGTAGAGTTATTCATTGAATAGCTGAATAATGAATGTAGAGTTATTCATTGAATAGCTGAATAATGAATGTAGAGTTATTCATTGAATAGCTGAATAATGAATGTAGAGTTAATCATTGAATAGCTGAATAATGAATGTAGAGTTATTCATTGAATAGCTGAATAATGAATGTAGAGTTATTCATTGAATAGCTGAATAATGAATGTAGAGTTATTCATTGAATAGCTGAATAATGAATGTAGAGTTATTCATTGAATAGCTGAATAATGAATGTAGAGTTAATCATTGAATAGCTGAATAATGAATGCAGAGTTAATCATTGAATAGCTGAATAATGAATGCAGAGTTATTCATTGAATAGCTGAATAATGAATGTAGAGCTATTCATTGAATAGCTGAATAATGAATGTAGAGTCAATCTTTGAATAGCTGAATAATGAATGCAGAGTTAATCATTGAATAGCTGAATAATGAATGCAGAGTTATTCATTGAATAGCTGAATAATGAATGTAGAGCTATTCATTGAATAGCTGAATAATGAATGTAGAGTTATTCATTGAATAGCTGAATAATGAATGTAGAGTTATTCATTGAATAGCTGAATAATGAATGTAGAGTTATTCATTGAATAGCTGAATAATGAATGTAGAGTTAATCATTATTCACAATGAAATAACAGATTTATTCATTATTCATTATTCTGAATGGTTTTTCCCCGGCACTTTGAGTCGTACAGCATTGATTTTTTTTTCTTTTTTTTTATTTATTTCATTAAAAGGGCTTTGCAACTATGGCTATGAGCCCTAATACAGATTATAATATATATATATATATATATATATATATATATATATATATATATATATATATATATATATACTTCATTTACACTATGTTGACGTTTATACAATTTACATTTACACTTATATAAGATATATGTATGTACATATGCATAAACAACATTGAGTCCTGTAGAGGAGAGTTATGTTTACCTGTGTTACATATGCATAAACAACATGGAGTCCTGTAGAGGAGAGTTATGTTTACCTGTGTTACATATGCATAAACAACATGGAGTCCTGTAGAGGAGAGTTATGTTTACCTGCGTTACATATGCATAAACAACATGGAGTCCTGTAGAGGAGAGTTATGTTTACCTGCGTTACATATGCATAAACAACATTGAGTCCTGTAGAGGAGAGTTATGTTTACCTGCGTTAGGATTCATTGCACAGGACTTGGATGATGGATTTCCTTTTTTGGGGGGGGGGGGTGTCAGCTTTTTAGCCATTGACGGCAGTGATGATGGAAATATGTTTCAATTTTTTTTCTTTTCTTTATTTTTTTTTTTATATAATAACAGGTGATATTGTTCATTTGAATTCAAAAATTGGTGAATTTGAGGAGTGTTAAATAAAAACTTTGTGTATTTTCTAAGATGTAGTTTCTGTTCCACGGCTTTGGAAGACTTATGACCGGTTAGCATCTTCTTGTTGTAACACCTCACATTTAGACACTAGATGCCCACTGGATATTATTACAATAAGTAGTAACTCGCCTTCAGGGAAGGGGCCGACAAAGCGATAAGCTACACCGCGCAATTTGAATTTGGCGGGCTACCACCAATTATAGAACCATTTTATCTTCAAATGATTCACATAGACAAAGCCTTCTTCTCTTCACTAGTAAAAAAAAAAAAAAAAATCAGTCCCGTATGGCCACGAGGGCCCTGAGGGGCAGATACTATAGAGGTATCTGATTCCTGACCATACGGCACTCTAGGGAGATAGTGTAATCAGTACTATGCTCCAGCCGCCTGATTTTCCCCTTGGTTGCTTCGACTGCTAGATTCATTAGCACCCAAGGTACCCATTATTAAATTAATTAAAGGTTGGGTTGACCTAGGGACGTTCAGGGAGGCCCCCATAAACGAAGACACTAGAAGAAAAAATCTGAACTCCTCCAACTTATTAGTCAAATGCTCTACCACTAAATTATCCTCGCTCCCCTCTTCACTAGTAATCTCCTAAAAATATCCTTATAGACTGTTTTTTTTTTTTTTTTTTTTTTTTTAAATTTTGATTCTTATGTTACTAATGTGTATTTCTTTCTTTCTAGGTAAGTCCAATGGGTGAATCTCATCAATCAACGAGCAAAATAGGTATCCATTATGTTAATTGCATGCTTAATTTATTATCAGCATGGAAATTATATTGTTATCAATAAACATTAATTGTGGTACTATTAATGATTTCGAATTCAATTTTCCAGTTACTATTTCATTTATTAATTAGTAATTATCTTACTGCCGGGGAATGAATAAAAAAATATCCCGAATCTTTGATTCTAGTCATTCATCAAAACAAGCTTATAAGTTAAGAGTAGCTGTTATCCGGTGCCATGCTACACCTCCTTTATATATATATATATATATATATATATATATATATATATATATATATATATATATATAAAGGAGGTGTAGCATGGCACCGGATAACAGCTACTCTTAACTTATAAGCTTGTTTTGATGAATGACTTTTATGATTTTTAGGAGATTACATATATATATATATATATATATATATATATATATATATATATATATACATGGGCAAGATTAGGTCAGGCACTGGACTGATGAACTGGAGGACCCCGGTACGAGCTCGCACTAAAGATTTTATCTTTTAGTGACGTCTTTAGAGGATTGGATTTGGGGTCCTTAGGCTCACGCAGCCTTTAATTAATTAATGGGTACCTGCAAATTGGAAAATCTGGTGGCTGGAGAATAGTACTGACCAAACCATCTCCGTAGAGCGCCCTATGGTCAAGAATCAGGTACCTCTATAGTATCTGCCCCTATGGGCCCTTAGTGGTCTGTTACGGGACTGGTATATATATATATATATATATATATATATATATATATATATATATATTCACACAATACAAATCCTGTTCCAATGAGTGTTGCCCCTGTTTCTTCAACAGTAATTAAGAAAATTGAATCTTAACCAGTAAATATATATATATATATATATATATATATATATATATATATATATATATATATATATATATATAAGCAGCATATATATATGTATGAAAGCAGCAGTGAAGGGGATAGCATATTGAGCTTTGGACTTCACTTGTCAAACAACTGGCAATATCACACAAATGATAGAGACATGTTCCGTTACGGTCAGTCTTGGTGAATATGGTGAACATCTCATTTTCCAGAAGTGACGATTTCCGACTCTTCTGTAACTGTCGAGCTCACAGTTTCGAACCCGTGACCTCCGAACTGTGAGTCTTAGACGATTTTGACCTAGCCTATGAGATTCCCCATATCAAGCCTATGTGTGCCAAGTTTGATCAAGATAGGAGAATCGGTGTGGATTTGTATACGGCACAAAAAGACAGACAGACAACAAGCTGATGTTTATATATATATATATATATATATATATATATATATATATATATATATATCCTGCATGTAATACCCCAAGCTACGGCCTTGATATATAATAAAGATAAATGAGGGCGTTAATAACTGTCAACTAGAGAAATTTACTCGCCGCTCCGGTAGCGTTGGCCCTTCATCTTGTCTCGAAGGCAATTAATAATAGTTAACAACGATGTTTAATATCCGGAACAATCGATTTTTCCACTAAATGAGATGAAACGGGCCGACAAACCCAATTACAGCCAATCAGCGAGGCTCCTCTTCTCTGGAAAACAGTTCGATGCCCTTCAAGTAATGGACGGGTAGTGAAGTTACACTGATTTCTTAAAGATTTATCCTGATTGGGGTTCAAGTACTCTTTGGGACTTATCCTTTCCTTTTTATAGTGGTAATGTTGTGCACATGGATAGGTCGTGGTGTTCCTTCATAAGAAAATAAAACCGGGTTTCTATCAATAAAAATGAGTTATATTTGGCAAAACTTTAGCGTCAATTTCATATTCATATGAGCCGAATGGAAGTCCATTCCACATCACAGAGTAAACTCCTTACTCAGATCAGAGTTGACTTACAACTAACATAGATAATATTGGGCATATGCTTGAAACTACCATAGATAGTGTTGGGCATATGCTTGTAACTAACATGGATAATATTGGGCATATGCTTGAAACTACCATAGATAGTGTTGGGCATATGCTTGTAACTAACATGGATAATATTGGGCATATGCTTGAAACTACCATAGATAGTGTTGGGCATATGCTTGCAACTAACATGGATAAATTGGGAATAAGCTTGAAACTACCGTAGATACTGTTGGGCATATGCATGCAACTACCATAGATAGTGTTGGGCATATGCCTGCAACGACCGTAGATAGTGTTGGGCATATGCTTGCAACTAACCTAAATAATATTGGGCATATGCTTGAAACTACCATAGATAGTGTTGGGCATATGCTTGCAACTAACATGGATAAATTGGGAATAAGCTTGAAACTACCGTAGATACTGTTGTGCATATGCCTGCAACTACCATAGATAGTGTTGGGCATATGCTTGCAACTAACATGGATAAATTGGGAATTAGCTTGAAACTACCGTAGATACTGTTGTGCATATGCCTGCAACTACCATAGATAGTGTTGGGCATATGCTTGCAACTAACATGGATAAATTGGGAATAAGCTTGAAACTACCGTAGATACTGTTGTGCATATGCCTGCAACTACCATAGATAGTGTTGGGCATATGCTTGCAACTAACATGGATAAATTGGGAATAAGCTTGAAACTACCGTAGATACTGTTGGGCATATGCCTGCAACTACCATAGATAGTGTTGGGCATATGCCTGCAACTACCATAGATAGTGTTGGGCATATGCTTGCAACTAACATGGATAATATTGGGCATATGCTTGAAACTACCATAGATAGTGTTGGGCATATGCTTGCAACTAACATGGATAAATTGGGAATAAGCTTGAAACTACCGTAGATACTATTGTGCATATGCTTGCAACTAAGATGGATAAATTGGGCATATGCTTGAAACTACCGTAGATAGTGTTGGGCGTATGCTTGCAACTAACATGGATAATATTGGGCATATGCCTGCAACTACCATAGATAGTGTTTAGCATATGTTAGCATATGTTTGCAACGACTATAGATAGTATTGGGCATATGCGTGAAACTGCCATATGTAGTGTTGGGCTTTCACTTGCCAATACGATAGATAATGTTGGGCATATGCCTGCAACTACCATAGATAGTGTTGGGCATATGCCTGCAACTTCCATGGATCGTCTTGGACATATACTTGTAACTACCATAAATAGTGTTGGGCATATGCTTGCAACTAACATGGATAATATTGGGCATATGCTTGAAACTACCATAGATAGTGTTGGGCATATGCTTGCAACTAACATGGATAAATTGGGAATAAGCTTGAAACTACCATAGATAGTGTTGGGCATATGCTTGCAACTAAGATGGATAAATTGGGCATATGCTTGAAACTACCGTAGATAGTGTTGGGCGTATGCTTGCAACTAACATGGATAATATTGGGCATATGCCTGCAACTACCATAGATAGCGTTTAGCATATGTTAGCATATGTTTGCAACGACTATAGATAGTATTGGGCATATGCGTGAAACTGCCGTATGTAGTGTTGGGCTTTCACTTGCCAATACGATAGATAATGTTGGGCATATGCCTGCAACTACCATAGATAGTGTTGGGCATATGCCTGCAACTTCCATGGATAGTCTTGGACATATGCTTGTAACTACCATAAATAGTGTTGGGCATAAGGTTGCAACAACCACACCTAGTGTTTGGCATATGCTTGCAACTACCATAGGAAATGTTGAGTATATGCTTGCAACTACCATAGATAGTATTGAGCAAATGCTTGCAACTACTAAAGATAGTATTTGGCAAATGCTTGGAGCGGCCATTCTTAGTGTTAGGCTTATGCTTCCGACGACCATGGGCCGTGTTGGATTTATGAATTTAAATATCATAAGTAAATATCATAACTATTTTCGCAACAACTGTATATAGTGGGGTCTCCCGTGGTCTAGTGGCTAGCGCGCTGGATTTATAAGCGGGAGATGGTGGGTTCGATCCCCACCGGCGACAGGAATTTTCTCATCTCAGGGCTCGCTGAGAAAATTCCTGGTTGCACCCTGGAGGCCCGGCGCTAATGGCCAAGATTTTTCGATGCGCCATATAAAAAAAAAAAAAAAAAAAAAAAAAAAAAAAAAAAAAAAAAAAAAAAAAACCTGTATATAGTGTAGCGATTATGTGTGCAACGACCATGCACACTGTTGGTCTTTTGGTTCAAGGTTCTAAAATCATTATTATTTAAATTTTAACGTCCCTTATTATTAACTACGAATTTTGGGACGGGTTATCTTTAGGTTACCACCCGTTTCTAGCCAAGACAGCTGGTGCCTTTTGTTTTCTAAAGAAAAGCCACAACCCCATAGTGGGAATCGAACCGACGACCTTTTGCACGGAGTGTAAAGTGCTTTCGCCTTAACGCTCTCGGCCACCGGGCCTCCGGTCCTAAAATTATTATGCACTAGTACCAGTACTTCAAACAATTATTATTCCTTATTTTTTTATTGCTGACCCATTACTTTCTTAAAAATATCATATCACTTCCTCTTACACGATTTTTCACTAATAACGCTTGTCGTGTAATTAAAAATTCAACCTTAGATTGACACTGCCATTGACTTCTACGTGAATCACCCCGTCGGGTAAATTTTACTCCATCCTTTGAAAATATATGAAATAAATAAATTTCAATTTTTCTTTTGCTTTTTTATACAAGAGCAACGTATAGAGCGGGAACGTCAAGCAGTAAATTCAAACAGGAATAAATCTGCCGAATATTAATTAAAATTCACAAAATAGCTAGTAAATTCTAAAACTCAATATTGTTCATACACCAAATAATTATCCTGTAAAAATATTACCTTAATTGAAAATATTTTTTGCGAACAATAAACTAGAATGATCAAAAACCGTAAAAAAAAGGAACTTTAGAAAAATACAATGTTCTGTCCAATTGAGACTCGTTAACATTTAACAAATTTTGGTGATCGGTGTGCATGGCCCTTTCTACACATAGAACATAGCGTTTTCGTATTCCTAAGTGTTTTCTGTTACAAAATAAACATTTCACGGGTTTGTTCAAGTTAACGAAAAATGTAGAAGGTCCATCAGGACTTGATTCATCTTCCGAAACAACAAGTATTAGTGTCTTCAGTGGTTTTGGTATGTTCTCCAGTTGGGCACTAACTGTCACCAGGTGGTAGTCCAAATCAAAGGGAAAATCTTTTCTGGGCAGTTTTCAGGCCATTTTGAAACTTTGAAAGCCGTAATATGAAAGTAATCGACCCATTGAATATTAATCAGATGAGCGAAAAAGTCATACGTTACCTACACCGTATGGTAAAAAATACCCCATACACAACCTTCTCATGCAGCGATTAGCAGACAACTGGCGTTGTTTATATTAGGTCAAACCAGATAATACACTTTCGATTATTTACGAAGAAGGAGGGAGTCTCTAAGATTTACAGAAATTAAGAAATACGCCATAGAACAAAGTGTGGGGCATTTTTCACCCCACGGTGTCAATTCAGGGTTAAAATGTTACTAAGAAAGTTCGTGGCATTCCAGCGGAATCCATTCTGTTCATGATTACCAAGATATAACCATTCTTCAAACAATGGCAATGGAAGATTGAAAGAGTCTTTTTAGGTGGAAAGCTGGATCTGTATGGAACTGGAAACTATTAATCTCACGGAGATTTGAGGTTACTCTTCTGGAACTATTTCTCCAGCATGGAATCCTGGAACCAGTTCCAGACAATGCTTCCATTCTCCACAAGATCCGATGGATACAAATGACACCGACGCTTCTTCCCGAACTTCAATGCCGTCCCGTTTTCCTCTTCCGTGGATTTCTTACAAAAGACTTTGTAAGTACTTCCGCACTTTTCCTCAGGCCTAAATGCTTCCTCCAAGGACCAGCTGCCGGAAAATTCTGACATTCAAATATGAATGATAGGGATTTCTGGGAGGTGAAAAGCCGCTAAAGCTTTCCAGGGAAAATAGAAAATAAGAAGTTTCTACTACAATACTTCGAATATCATTCCTAATTAACACATGGACATTTAAAAATGAATAACTAGCAAAATGTATTCTCTGCGGAGGATGTCTTTGTGTTTATAAAATATTTAACGAATGGAATTAGTACTCAAATATTAGCGCGGTTCCTCCCTCCTCTATAGGGAGGAACCCCGCTAATAACATTGACCTCATGATGCAATCCAGAAGTGCAGACTAGAAACGCTTACGCTTCAAAACCCCTAAAAAAAAATAATCAGCCCCGTATCAGGCCACGAGGGCCCTGAGGTGCCAATACTATAGAGGTATCTGATTCGTGACCATACGGCACACTAGGGAGATAGTGTGGTCAGTACTATGCTCCGGCCGCCAATTTTCCCCTTGGCTGTTTCGACTGCTAGAGTCATTAGCACCCAAGTTACCCAATATTAAATTAATTAAAGGCTGGGTTGGCCTAGGGACGGCCAGGGAGGCCGAATTCAACCAAGACACTAGAAGAAAAAATCTTTAGTGCTTGATCGGGATTTGAACTCGGGTTCTCCAGTATATTAGTCCAGTGCTCTACCACTGAGCTAACCTCGCCCCCACTTCAGAACCCCTAGAGCGAAAATAACGGTGGTTCAAATTTATATATATATATATATACACACACACACACACACACACATATATATTTGTGAGTGTGTTTGTCTGTTCGCTCTCTCTATGGCTCACAAATGGTCCGATTTTAATCAAATTTGGTACTAACATCTTTTGTCCAATTTGAAAGTTCAAGATCGTTAACCAGCAAAATCCGTCCACCGAAACATGGCTACAATCAACATTATTTGTTGAAAAAAATAATGCTGAATTACCGAGTTTCCGCTTTTTGCAGGTCCAAGTGGCCTAACACTCTTCCTTTCAATAAGGCAGCTTTGTGAGTGGATGTGGGAGTGAAATAGCAAGACAACTGATGAAAAAATTCAATTCATAATAGGTTGCCTCAGTACGGCCCAAATTAAGCTCGTTCCGTTTGAGTATCAAACAAAAATGGCCCAAGCTCCCAGAAACAAGTCCTTTTATTAAAAATAAATAAAAAGGAATCGTGGCATAGTGGAACCTTTCCAAATCGAAACTTGACTTCGACGTTGCTAGTGAGCGACGAAAGTTTCAGGATTTGAGATCTCAAACATCCAGCAATCAATTTGCTTATGCTGCACATATGGGCCAAAATTCGGAACATAGATTTTGGATCTCCGTCTAAAGCCGACTGTTATCGAAAGGCGATTTTATTTTTCTCCTACCAACATGTCCCCGGAAAGAGCTCTTATTTTGTCGACTGGTAAAAGCAGGAACGCGTATCAGCTCTTCCGAAATACATCCAAAGCGCAAGTATAGAACTATTTTCAAAGCTTTAAGAAAGTACAAGAGGATAAGAAGAAATGCTAGCCGTATTCTGGTGTTACGGTAATGGAATCTTTTGCTCAGGTAGAACTTCAGTCTATCGACTTATAGCTGCGCAAGGATCCTACTCGCTCAAAGAAATTCCACGCTCGAAGTTCAACATTTATTTTTATTTCATAGTATTCTAAAACTCTAATTCATTATAACAAGCATTTTAATACTCAATATCTTTAGAAAACTGGAAAATCATCCAGTTACCTCGATAAACGATTCGTCCATTCTTTACAGGAGCACCGTAGAATTTTATTCGTGTTTAGCTGCTCAAAAAATATTGATGTAAACGGTTTCAGAGTTTTGACCGAGATTTTTCGATTTTGCCCCAGTGTGTGGCGAATTCTGGATGGTTGTGGCAATGTTAGTTAGTTGCTGAACTGCATTAGATGGAAGTAACCCCTTACTGATTGGGGTTAATGTCTGGAGCATTGGGAACACCTAGCCCGCAGCCCGCATTCTCTCGCAACAAACTTAAAACATTTTAAAATACACACATACATGTATACATATACATAAATATATATATATATATATATATATATATATATATATATATATATATACATATATACAGTGGAACATGGATAATTCGAACTTCGATATTTCGAAATCGTCTTTAATTCGAATATTTCTCTTGGTCCTAGAATTTAGGGCATAAACAATGTAAAAAAATCGTGGTTAATTCGAATAAAATTTTGGATGCGCGGCGGTCTCATAGTCTAGTTCTTGGACTCTAGGAGTTCTGCAAAGTGGTGGGTCGCGCTTCCTCCCTTCCAGGGGTTGTTATAGTTCCATCCTGTCGTTTTATCCTAGAATTCCCTCCCACCATTCCTTCGATATTCATTTCTTATTCAGTTATAAGACAGTCAGTTTCTAGTTCTGTTGTATTTTTTGTGCCTTGAATTTCTGATGTACAGTGCAGTTCAGTGAGTTGTTGATTTAAGATGTCGAAGCCTAGAAGTTATAAAACTTTAGTCAGAGAAAATAGCTGCGACTAAAGAAGTTGAAAAAGGAATAAAGAAAAAATCTGAAATTGCCAAGGACTTCGGAATTCCTCCTAACACTTTACCAACTTCCTGAAAAATATAGAAAAAATTCTTCCCCTTGATAATGACTTTTTTCAAAACAATAGACTTTTATTTTTACTTTTTTGATAAATTATTAATTACTTATGTACGTAATCATCAATTTATGAAAGGGTTGTTATTGTTTAAATAAAATGTATCCCTTTTTTTTAATTAAAAAATTTGAAAATATGAAATTCGATTTTTTACACCTTACTTTCAAAAACTTTTGTAATTCGAATTTTAGATAATTCGAACTTTTTTATCGGTCCCTTTGGGTTCGAATTATCCAAGTTCTACTGTATATATATATATATATATATATATATATATATATATATATATACATGTAAATGAATTTGAAAGTCAAATTTTACCTTTGGGTTATGCAACGTCGAAATTTGTAATTTACACTTAAAGAAGAAGTCATACGGGGGTGTCCTCCGTGAGAAGGTTGCCTTGCTGAAAAATGTATTTATTTGGCGCAGCTCTTGCGGGAGTTTCTAGTAATTATGTAGTTGTACACGACAGCAAATATACAACGCTAAAGCTATAGCCATTTCAGATAAACCCAGGAGCTCAATTTCGCATGCGTGAATGTGGAACTCAATAAAACTGATTATGTCTCGTTTAGGACTAGGGAAGGCTTTGAGAGGTTAGATAAGGGAGATAGTGTTTAATATAAATCAATACTTAACCAAGGCTAAGGCTGAAAATGTATTAAATTTCATTGATAAATTTATCACTGAGAGGATTTTTACAGCCAATTTTCTGCACCGGGAATAGAGGACACGCCCCCCTCCATCTAACCATCCATTTGAACAGGCAACGTTATAGACTAAACTGTTTCCAGTCTTAGCTTTGGCTAAGTATTGATAAAAATTAAACACTATCTCCCTTACCTGACCTCTCAAAGCGTTCCCTGGTCCTAAACGAGACATAATCAGTTTTTATTGAGTTTCACGTAGCGTGCTGTTCATTGAAATTGTAATGCGGGGGGCCGTCATGAATAATCCCTGCAAACATTTGCGCATGCGGATTTGATCTATTCCATCTAAATGAACGAGCTGTAATGCAGCCAGTACACACCCTAATTATCTTGGGTTTCATCCTAACACCATTTAGTACCACCGATTTAAAAGACTTCTCGAAACCAGTTCTAGCTTCTATAATATCTCGGAGTCCATCAGACCGTCGATATGTATTAATGATCGGACATCCATTATAGCTAATAACTCCTAACCTAGTGTTAAATCCATTATAACCTTTATGGACATAACATATTTCACTAGTTATATAGGGCTTGTTGATGGGTTATTAATGTTCGGTTACGCCTAGTCACATTGGATATTTTGAAGCGATTCACAACCGTAATATGTCAACTACCATGTGCCGTCCTTACCATGTCAACTATCGAATATGCAGATCGGAGTAAATATATTAAAATATTGAAAAATGGACTTATTCAATACTTTATTTAAAGCATTAAAGGCTATTCTAAAGGAGTTAGAGTTGTGACAATTTGCGACAAGCCGTATCTTCCACAATCCAAGAGCAATGTCTAGAATCTGAAAAACGAGATTTTTCATATTCGATAGTTTGACATGATAGGGAAGATATAACCATTATTAATCAAAGTCATTATTTTTGTATAATAATAAGAAATAATCAATCTTTCAGTATGTTTTTAATTTTTGTTGGCCCTGTGCATCATTTTCTCGCTTAATTTGTTAATATTTGGATTATTCTTATAATTGTGAGATGTTCAAGTACCTAACAATAATTTACTAAAAATAATCACTCTTCACGAAGAAGGAAAATCTTTGCGATACATTGCTAATCGCCTTGATTTTCATTGATGTAACGGAAGTCACTCAAAGTGACCAAATTCGGGACGTCCAAAAGTCACAGATCCTTTCGTTAAATTGTAAGCGCTCTGGAATCGCCATTCCACAGCTTCGAGCATTGGAAACTTGGTTACTAGAGCTCATGGGATATCAATGCCAGCGTCAAACGTTAGGAGAAGACAGAAAGGATTAGTCCTGGCTGAAGAAGGTCTGTGACAGGGCTGCTTCTTACTGCAGAACATTGTAGACAGGCTATGATTTGGAAGGGAACACCAATCTTGGACTGATGGAATATACTCTTCACTGCTGAGCCTTAACAGTCCAGATGGTCATGAAAGAGTGTGAAAATTACCAGTAGAAAAGTACTATGAGTTCTGTGTATCAGAAATTGTGGCATTTGCAGGTGGCGTTTTATGTTCTGGGGTGGCATTTCGGTTTCGAAGAACGGATTCTGCTAGTTAACGATTTTAACCTTTCAAATTATACGAATGATTTGGGAACTAAAATGTATTAAAATCGGCTCATTTTTGAACCGTTGAGAGAGCGATCAGGCAATATTCAGGTGTCCCGCATTGAGATGTCATAACTTTAAGGGTTTATTCTGCACCTCATGTGAAGTTAAATTTCGCAAATATGAGTGTACGTTCTAAACAAGCAGCAGAGCTACTCAAACGTTTGTAAATTTTCAGAACCTTCCTGTTTCCTGTGGAGGGAGGGAGATGGATGGATGGATTGGGCTTTAGGGCAAACAGCTTTCAGAGCATCATTGCCCGATCTCATTTATGTCACACTCACGTTTTTATTTTCTCGGAAAACATATACTTATGGTTTACAGTTATTATTATTTATTTTCTTGCTTTATTTTTCTTTCTTTTTTTTTTTATTTATTTCTTTTTTTTTTTTCTTTTTTTTTACTAGTATAGAAACTTCTATTTGAATGAATCGTATTTCTTTAGATATTCACACATTTATATACACATACACTCATGCACACATATAAACATCCACACATACATATATATACATACATACATATATATATATATATATATATATATATATATATATATATATATATATATACATACACACACATACACACATATATACATATACATACATACATACATATACACACTCACATATACATACATATATATACATATACACGCATAAATACTTTTTAAATATAAGTAATAAATTTTTTTTTAATTATTCCTTATTCTTTTTTTTTTATTTATTTATTTACTTTTTGTATATATATATATATATATACATTTTTTTTTTTTTTTTTTTTTTTTTTTTTTTTATTATATTTGTATAATTCAACTTTTTTTAGAAAACTTATTATTTTATCCAGCATATTTGCATTGTCTGCTAATGCCTCTCTTATGTCTGGAGGGATGTTCAATTCGTTTAATTCTACTCTGAATTGGTGGCATTCGGATAGAGGGAGGGAGGGAGAAACCTTGCTAAAACGAAACGAAAGAGTATCATATGCATATCGAATCTCCAGTTTTTTCATCAGATTATTTTTAAAAAAACTTTTCCCGAGCTAATGGTTTTAAAATCCTTCGCCATTTTATGTGTCACTATCTGCCGGCAATTAATGGTAATTAATGCAAGATATAGAAATATCTGTGAGATTATCTGAAGACACATCTCGCGAATGGTTGACAGAAGTGGGTAAGTAGAACGCGACCTTTCAAGCACTTGGAAAACTTTTCACCAAAAAAGGTCGCGATCTAAATTCCTATTCTGACATCTCGAGTCTTGGTTGATTTACTCCGAGTTCTGATGATGTCGAGTTTGGCAGAGCATCTGACGCTGGACATGTTGCACACTTATGACGTAATAATCCTCCGAAATACGTAGATCTAACATCAATTATGTGATGTATTTCTTAGGATCAAACAAAGCAATCTCTAACTCGTCAAAAGAAAGATCAGTTAAAACTTAGCAAATTACTAAGAGGTATCAATATTTTTTTTCATGAAAGAAGTTATGAACTATTTCTGTTTTGAAGCTTTACAGATCTCATCTTTTTGATTCTGTAAATATCTTCCTCAAATTGTTCATACAGAATGAAAGCCGTTTTCTGTTCCTCGATTTACAATATGCAGGAGGTACCCCCCCCCCCCCCAAAAAAAGGCCGAGGGAATCCACGTAGAATGAAAAAATAAACTTTGTTTGGCGTATATCTCGTTTTAGCACTTTCCTCCGAAGGAAATTCGCTATTGAGGTTGCACTCATGACGGAATTTTTGAAAAATTTCTTCGAATCTTTATCGATCCTACCTAGAAGGCACCGAAAATGACCAGAGTTAAAATTTATATATATAGTTATAGTTATATATGTGTCCGTTAACACGATACAGGTCCGAGTTTTTGTTGTTTTGTTTTTTTTGCCACGAAACTTGGTATATAGTATTCCCCCATCAAACGATTGAACGAGTTCGTTAACCAACAAAATCGGTCCATCCTTTTTACTCCGGAACCAAAGTAGTTATTTGCCAATTCCAGTCGTAATTTCTGTTGTATTGAAACGGAACGCGGTATATTTCCTTCGTTTCCGAGAAAAACGCAAAAAAAAAACTAAAAAATAACTATGAAAAGGGCGGTCTTTCATAAGACCTACATAAAATCGTTCAAAGAATATGTTTTACCCTCCCAACCCCTCCCAGTCACCTTTCATCCCCCCGCCATACCCAAAAAATATCAGGGTGAGCATGCCTCTGATTTTGTATGAAATTACAAGTCCCCATTTTTTGAACTCTCGACTTAACGCAGTCTTCCCGTCGATAATAAACTGTCGTTCTTGGAGGAAGTCCTTTTGGCACAGAGATTGGGAAGTTGGTTCCAGCTTGACGGTTGTCCAACTCACTATGGGAGGGCCGTCCAAAATTGGTTGGACACCAACTATCCATGGCGTTTGATGTTTTAGCATCAGGTCATATTTAAATATTTGGTCTACAGGAAGCCCATTGACTCAAGGAAGCACCTTATTTGCGGGATCAGATGGGCAAGGAAGCAGATTACAGCAGAGCAATGCACAAAGCCATCCAGTCTGTCAATGTGTGTTGTCATGCCTGTATTCCTGCAAGGGGACAAACCTTTATAGAGTTTTTAAATTTAAAACTAAAAAATAGGGTAAATTCCCGAATTTTTGCCGTTTTTTTGGGGCTTCACCCTATTTGTGGCAAAAGAATCGATGAGTCTTCTATTCTATAAAAGTCCGATTCGCAGGAACTGCGACATCTTAGCGCGGTTCCGTTCTTATCTCTAGTGTTTATGAAGGCATAGAATAGAAACAGTTATTACTTTGTTTAGATCAATAGCGAAACACCTATCCAAATGAAATCTCAAACTAACCAGTCTTGAAAGGTCTTGATTTACAATCTTACCTGTATGGGTCAGCGATCCCATAAGTCAGGCAGAAAGGCCTCCGCACAGAGGCATTTGGAAAGCCTTGGGATCTCTCTCTTTGAACGCTACATTTTTAACAATAAATTGATCTTCTTATTTTACTTAATCTGTTTTATAGTCAAATACATTATCCGACTATAAGCAATTTAAAAATAACAAGAAATAAAACAGACAAAAAGAACCATTCGAATAAACGAAATCAATTACTTTAAAGTTTTAAGCACTTATTTCTCCGATTGACATCGCCTAATTAAAACTTTCTTTAGAACCTTTTTTGTAGAGCATTTAGTAAGCTTTCGAATGATAACCTTCTGCTTCCCAAGATTGTCAACGGTTTTCGAGATACTAACGAAAGTATACAAAGTTACCAAAACTTTTCTTGTCTGTTAATAAAATATTTTATCCTAACCCTTCCTTTACTCCAAACGTAACCAAAATTTCAACATATTAGTGTTAATAAAATACGAACATGCAGAAAATGTTTCAACTGAATCCTATTATTCTAAGTACCAAAATCAAAGACAAAAAGAAGAGTTCGAATAAGCGAAATCAATTACTTTAAAGTTTTAAGCACTTATTTCTCCGATTGACATCGCCTAATCAAAACTTTCATTAGAACCTTTTTTTAGAGCATTTAGTAAGCTTTCTAATGGTAATGTTACGTTTCGCAAGATTCTCAACCTTTGTCGAAATATTAAGGAAAGTATACAAAGTTACCAAAATTTTTTATGTCTGTTAATAAAATATTTTATTCTAACCCTTCCTTAACTCCAAACGTAACAAAAATTTCAACATATTAGTTTTAATGAAAGTAGAACATGCAGAAAATGTTTCAACTGAATCCCATGATTCTAAGTACCCAAACCAAAAACGGTATTGAAAAACAATTTTTCCAATTTTCTTGAAAACGGTTAAAGCTATCGGCTTGAAAATGGTTTCATTCGTTTTCCTAGCCCAAGAAGCCTATAAAAGGCCCAATAAGCCTACTTACAAGCTTATGAACTCAAAAACGTAAGCGTTACGACTTTATTTGCGCGAATTTCGCCCCAAACGCCATCTTCCAGTGGGCGGATTCTGCTGGTTAACGAACTTGACCTTTCAAATTGGAAGACAGATTTTTGTACCAAATTTCATCACAATCGGACCATTAGGGAAGCCAGAAATGAGCGAACAGACAAATATATATATATATATATATATATATATATATATATATATATATACAAATTTGAACCACCGTTATTTTCGGTCTCTAGGGGTTCTGAAACGCGAAATTTTCTAGTCGGCACTTCCGGATTGTTTCATTGTATCAACCTTATAAGCAGGGTTCGTTTTAGCGCGGAGGAACCGCGCTAAAAACGAATTCATTGTGTCGGACCAAACCTACACCTAACCTATTCTATTTCCTCTTCCGGTATCCAAATCATCCTTCCAATAAATGCAGAATTTTCAAGGATCATACATTCCAATAAATGTCATTGCTTTTAGTGCTCTTTCTGACTTCAGGTAGCCATGACATATAATCTTAGAATCCTTCCTGTCAGCCTTTCTATCTTCTATGTTAAGTAATATTAGCACTTTCCTCTGAAGGAAAGTAGCTATTGAGGTTGCACTCATGACGGAATTTTCGAAAAATTTCTTCAAATCTTTATCGATCCTGCCTAGTGGGCACCGAAAATTACCACCGTTCAAATTTATATATATATATATATATATATATATATATATATATGTTACGTTCTATGTACGTAAATATGTAGGAAAATGCTTATCGGAAATGGTGCCGAACATAAAGGTGCCTATTATTGAGGCTAAATAATTGAAAATATAGATCGAGAAAAGAAAATTACTTATTTATTTTCGAAAAACAAAAGGAAAAAAAAATATCTCCTTGAGGAGCAGATGCTGGTTAGTATGTGGGCGTAAACTAAAAAAAATATAAACTTATGTGCAAAATAAAAAGAATAGGGAAAATAACAATTATTATTCGAAATAGTGGCAGCTGAGAGTTTATTTAAAATGGCTGCAATCTGGCTTATCTGGTGGTGATGGTGTGTGCCGCTGACGCCAAGTTGAAGAGGGATCTTGACGGGGCGCCGCTAACGCCAAGCTGAAGATGGAGCTTGACGGGGCGTAAATAAGGTGCACCTTCAAAGGCTGGATGCAGCAATAGTAGCGTGAAGATGCTCCTAAAAGGCCTCAAGGATGTACTGCTTCATAAGGGAGTCAAGGCTGTACTGCCTTAGGGCGGGCAGCTCGCAAATCGGCGATATTCTGTTGAAGAGACCGTAAGGTGCTGCCCTCATTCGAATATTGCGCCGGGAGGTGGCGGACTCTGCAGGCTTGGAGGTAAACCAGCCGTCCTATCGCGAAGATACTGTTGATACCTAGAGGATTAAGGATCGACTGATAACCGCCTCAGGATTTGTATCTCAGCTGCCAGACTATTCCTCTGTAGCTAGACGCTGCAATACTTACATTTTTAAACAATTAATTAATAAAGATAAATAATTGATAATTTCTTCTACATGGTCTCTAACAATATATATATATATATATATATATATATATATATATATATATATATATATATATATATTTATATATATGTGTGTGTCTGTTAACACGATACACGTCAAAGATTCTGCCGCCACGAAACATGGTATCTAGTAGTCCCCTAGCAAACGATTGAACCAGTTCGTTAATCAGCAAAATCGGTCCAACTGGAGGGGAGGTTTACTCTGGAGTCAAGGTAATTTTGTTGTTTTGCTACGAATCAACGCTATTCGTTGGGGTCATCTAAAAAGGAAAATAAACTTAAACAATTCTTTAATACTGGGGGAGGTACTACCCAAGTTACTAACTTCCTGATACCGGTCGTAATTTCTGTTGTATTGTAACGAAACGTCTTTGGTATATAATATGAAGGAAGTGTTGTAAAATGTACGGAATTGGTCTATCGGAATGGTGGGGGCCCACTTTGTACAATGGTTTGAATAGAATTCAGCCGCCAAATGTAGGTTGGCAAAGCTACCACTAGGAGCGCCTCGGTTTTGTTATGATTTTTTGTGAATTTTTATCTTCTGACTTCAACCACTAGGGGCGCTGTATACCGTTCCTGCGTTGTTATTGTGGGATGTTCTCATGTTATATGGAGGCGTATTTATTAATTATTGTAAAAACATTGAAACAGTTGCTCATCACATATGTAAAAGAGAAACCCTATTCATGTTTTTAATTTATTGATACAGGTTATTCTGAACAAATTATTTAGAAATGCAGTCCACACTACCTACCCAAATTCTGAGGAAAATAGTTAGTTATGCACCGTACTTTTTTCTCTAAGTAAAACATATCCCAAAAAGAAACAGATCGGTAAAGTACACCTGGTGTAGATTCTGTGAAATTGTTTGTTGTGTATCAGGGTTCGTATATAGAACATGATTTCGGGTAGGGGGCTGGTATCAGAGAATTTGGGAGGTCTGATATACTAAAAATCTAGAACTTCGAATAGTTACCCCACTAAAACGCTATTACACTCAACAAAAATTATTCTTTCTGAACTAAGTGATCTTATTTAATTCATTTTTCAGCTTTTTAAGACACATTTTTACCAATGAAATAAAAATTGGAGGGAGACTGAAATGTTGAGTTTTGCACCGTAGCCCGATGGTCCTTCACTATTCCTACCATTAGTGTCCAGTATGACCGATGACAGCGCTGCTGGTGATCTTTCCCCCATTGGTGATCTACAAACAACAAGAGGTGTGGAATACAAACTGGCTAGTTGTTGGATTTGCAATTTCTCACCACAGCCACTATCTGGGCCAAGATCAATCAGTTCATTACACTTCTTTTTCTTCTCAGACTTGACCAATTAGCGCTAAATCCCTTCGGATTGACTGGGTCAAGAGAAAAAACCAACACATTAGTCAAGTAGGCTTAGCGTTCATTTTCTTTAAGTGTTTTTTTTTTTTTTTTTTTGTTGTTGTTGAATAGTATATCGTTCTGTACGAAGAGATGGAAACGGCTGCTGTCTGTGCGTGTGTAGCACTTTCTCGAATCCTTCGCTGACCTTCTGTCGCAAGGATATCCCATTAATTTTATCGGTACGATTTCTTTTTATTACCTTCGGTGTCAGTGTTGAAATTCGCCGGGTATAGCTCGGCTCCAGGCGTGGATTGACAAGATAGGCAGCTAAATCTACAGCAAACAGATCAACCATATCAACGTCTTATTCAACAGGTATCATTTTCGGCTACAGGTAATAATTCGGCACCAGTCGATAAGGTGCTCAAATTTTTTTAAAAATAACTGGACTTAATTGTCTTATATAATAGCTGTGATAATCTAGGTATACGTTTTTATTTAGTTCATATTCTTGAATAATAGGTATACATAAGTTCTAGTTATAATTATTGAAAAACTAAAGAACCACCTCTATTCCTTAGACATTGACAAGGCCCTCAACTCGAATTACATCCCTCTTTACAGAACTATCTGTAGTTTCAATAGCCCTCAGCCTCAGCACTATTTAACTTACCATACAAATATATATAAAGTAAAACTTGTTTGCCAACTAAGAATTTCGGGTAGTGAAAATATAAAACTTTTCCATAAGAACATTGTTGTCCATATAAAAACAGGAGAAATATGTAGATGGTGTCATCAAATCATAAATCACAGCTTAAACCACTTATTATTGCACTGCCCTGCGTTGAGTTCATTTAGAACAACATATTTGAGGAAATATATAACACAAAACAGGGATTACATATCATTAGAGAATATCCTTGTTATCAATAGTTTAGATCAATTAAATTCAATTTTCTTCTTTCTATTAAAAGTTTGTGCAATTTAAGATATATTCGAGCTAAGACCCAAGATTAAATTTAGAATATTTATTTTCATTATATTTCTATTTAGGAGAGTATTAATGTTATGTATGATAGGTCGTTATAAGTATATAGTGTTTATTTTATTACTTCTTTATTATTTTTATTCAAAAAGGGAATCTATTATTAATATTGTAATACTTACTTAGTAAGAATTCACTATTAGAAGAGAGAAGTGTATTGTTATTGTTCTGCTATATGTAGAATCATGAACTTGACTTTTTATATGTATAAACTGTATATATTCATATTTTAATATTGTGTATTTTTAAGTATTTTATATGTATATGTATATGTCTGTTATTTTCTTATGTAGAGTATTATTATTATTAGTCATCTATGTGGCGTCCATTAACATCTACTAACACCAAATGGGCCAGATTCCTTGGCTATACCATGTTATAAGCCATAAATATTATTCTATTCTATGCTATTCTATTCATAAGTTCTAGTTATTTATTTTATCTGTCTATTGGTCTATTTATCTCTATTTATTTGTTTTACTTTTCTATTTATTTATCTATCCTTAGTTTTTTAGTCGGAGATCCAATTGTTTTTCCCTTGTGATAGTTTTGTTACCTCTTGTTTAGTTATTGTTGCCTTTTAACTCATTGCTGTGATATTTTGTGTTAAATTAGGTTTTTTTGTTAAACTTTTTAGCTGTTTAGACTTTTTTAGTGTATACTTTTAATTTTAGATTAATTTATTTCCTGTTAACTTACTTTAATATTAATAAAGCAATAATATGAATGTTCAAGTAGGGAGACTGAATGTGCCAAGGGAAAAAACAATAAAATAAAATAAAAAAAATAAAGAGTACCGGGTTTAATAAAAAAAAAGAAAAAAAATGAAATAAAATATAAAAATAAAGAAATAAAGAGTACCGGGTTTAATAAAAAAAAAAGAAAAAAAAATGAAATAAAATATAAAGATAAAGAAATAAAGAGTACCGGGTTTAATAAAAAAAAAGAAAAAAAAATGAAATAAAATATAAAGATAAAGAAATAAAGAGTACCGGGTTTAATAAAAAAAAGAAAAAAAAAATAGAAAAAAAATGAAATAAAATATAAAAATAAAGAAATAAAGAGTACCGGGTTTAATAAAAAAAAAGAAAAAAAAATAGAAAAAAAAAATGAAATAAAATATAAAAATAAAGAAATAAAGAGTACCGGGTTTAATAAAAAAAAAGAAAAAAAAATGTAATAAAATATAAAAATAAAGAAATAAAGAGTACCGGGTTTAATAAAAAAAAAGAAAAAAAAATGAAATAAAATATAAAGATAAAGAAATAAAGAGTACCGGGTTTAATAAAAAAAAAGAAAAAAAAATGAAATAAAATATAAAAATAAAGAAATAAAGAGTACCGGGTTTAATAAAAAAAAAGAAAAAAAAAATGAAATAAAATATAAAGATAAAGAAATAAAGAGTACCGGGTTTAATAAAAAAAAAGAAAAAAAAATAGAAAAAAAAATGAAATAAAATATAAAAATAAAGAAATAAAGAGTACCGGGTTTAATAAAAAAAAAGAAAAAAAAATGAAATAAAATATAAAAATAAAGAAATAAAGAGTACCGGGTTTAATAAAAAAAAAGAAAAAAAAATGAAATAAAATATAAAAATAAAGAAATAAAGAGTACCGGGTTTAATAAAAAAAAAGAAAAAAAAATGAAATAAAATATAAAGATAAAGAAATAAAGAGTACCGGGTTTAATAAAAAAAAAGAAAAAAAAATGAAATAAAATATAAAAATAAAGAAATAAAGAGTACCGGGTTTAATAAAAAAAAGAAAAAAAAATGAAATAAAATATAAAGATAAAGAAATAAAGAGTACCGGGTTTAATAAAAAAAAAAGAAAAAAAAATAGAAAAAAAAAATGAAATAAAATATAAAAATAAAGAAATAAAGAGTACCGGGTTTAATAAAAAAAAAAGAAAAAAAAATGAAATAAAATATAAAGATAAAGAAATAAAGAGTACCGGGTTTAATAAAAAAAAAGAAAAAAAAATAGAAAAAAAAATGAAATAAAATATAAAAATAAAGAAATAAAGAGTACCGGGTTTAATAAAAAAAAAAAGAAAAAAAAATGAAATAAAATATAAAAATAAAGAAATAAAGAGTACCGGGTTTAATAAAAAAAAAGAAAAAAAAATGAAATAAAATATAAAGATAAAGAAATAAAGAGTACCGGGTTTAATAAAAAAAATTCGTGTAGCTGTCTGCACGGTAGGGCGATGACGACCATGGGGTTCTTTCGCACAAAAATACCACAAACAAACAGTATCATGTTCGATTAATGTGTTGGAGAAAAATTCAGAAATTATACACACACACATGTACATGTATGAAAGTCTTTTTATCTACCGAATAGTTCACTTAGCGCGAAAAAAACTATTCTCTGGCCACGTGATTTTGTCCTTTGCATGTACCCATCTTTAGTGCACGGCGAAGTTTTAAACTCAGGTCTGCCAGAAAATTATTTGAGTGCTCTAACACTGATATAGTGTCGCTCCCATATATATATGGACATTTTTGAAACAACATTGTTGTTACTTTGTTTGGGCTGGATAGGAGGTGAACATATCAAAAGTCCTCGCCCGTAGCCTTTGTCCCGGGGGGAGGGGGTTTAGCAGGTCCCATTTTTCGGGTTTTACTTATATCTCAGAAACCCTGCGTCCTAGCGACAAGGCCATATGTCTCGAACGGAATGAGATAAAAATGTTTGTTTGGTGGTGTTGAACTACATTTTCTGTCTAGTTTCACCCTCTGGAGTATTGCCATTAACATATATATATATATATATATATATATATATATATATATAAAATATTATGAAGTTTTTAATTTTCGAACACTAACGTCATTTTAATGTTGATTACTAAAATACAAGCAGCACCAATCCAAGAAGAAGACACTTCGGTCCCTAAAATTTGCCCCATATTCCTGACACAATGATTTATACCCTAGACATCTAGCCTCCTAGAGAGCATGGTTATCTATTCCATAAACAGCTGGATTAATATTTATACAACTCCTGTTCTAGTTGTATATCAGGAGCAGATATCACTGGGCAAACAGTTACATCATTACATTTCTAAAATTATGATTTATTTTCTCTTCATCTTAGTGTTTATATATCAACTGAAAGAGTAATAATATTAGACGATTTTTGTATTTATTGCCTAAAACAACAAATATTTATATGCGGAAGGGGGCCTTGAGAACTTAAATGAGTCCTAATTCGACATTATTCAAATGTCAAACGACATAATAACCCGGAGAGATTAGCCGGGATGTCCCTAAGGGATATCTCAGTGGCAATCCCAAGAAATATACCAGACACATATACCAAGGGATATCCCAGACACATATACCAAGGGATGGATATCCCTGACACATATATTAAGGGATGTCGCAGGCACATATACCAAGGGATATCCCAGACACATATACCGAAGGATATCCCAGACACATATACCAAGGGATGTCCCAGACACATATACCAAGGGATATACCAGACACATATACCAAGGGATATCTCAGACACATATATTAAGGGATGTCCCAGAGAAAATCCCAGGAGATATCTCAAAGGCAATCCCAGTGGATGTTTTTATAGACTAAAATAATTATAATAATAGTAAAGGTTATTTCTGAGGAATTCTAGACTAAGATTCTCCGCTCATCCTGAAAGTTGGTGGTTGTGGAGAATTCAAGTGTCGCTTAAGGCAATTTATCCCTGAGGAATCAGATGCCTCTACAGCATCAGCCTCTAGATCTACAATGCCTTTCTTTGTTTGACGGGAAATTTTATTTCGAATAAAACTTAACTCAGCTATGAAAGAAAGGTTATCTCTTAATCTCTTCGTATAAATATACGACCATGATTTAATGAAACCTATTCCAAAAATCCAAATAGCCTTTCCAATGGTGGACGAAACTACAGTCACACTGTTGGCCCTACATTCCAAAAGTACACGAAACTACAGGCACACTGTTGGCTCTGAATTCCAAAGGTGCAGGATACTACAGGCACACTGTTGGCCCTACATTCCAAAGGTGTAGGATACTACAGGCACACTGTTAGCCCTACATTCCAAAGGTGTAGGATACTAGAGGCACACTGTTGGCCCTACATTCCAAAAGTACACGAAACTACAGGCACACTGTTGGCTCTGAATTCCAAAGGTGCAGGATACTACAGGCACACTGTTGGCCCTACATTCCAAAGGTGTAGGATACTACAGGCACAATGTTGGCCCTACATTCCAAAAGTACACGAAACTACAGGCACACTGTTGGCTCTGAATTCCAAAGGTGCAGGATACTACAGGCACACTGTTGGCCCTACATTCCAAAGGTGTAGGATACTACAGGCACACTGTTGGCCCTACATTCCAAAGGTGTAGGATACTACAGGCACACTGTTGGCTCTGCATTCCAAAGGTGCAGGATACTACAGGCACACTGTTGGCCCTACATTCCAAAGGTGTAGGATACTACAGGCACAATGTTGGCTCTGCATTCCAAAGGTGCAGGATACTACAGGCACACTGTTGGCCCTACATTCCAAAGGTGTAGGATACTACAGGCACACTGTTGGCCCTACATTCCAAAAGTTCACGATACTACAGGCACACTGTTGGCCCTACATTCCAAAGGTGTAGGATACTACAGGCGCACTGTTGGCCCTACATTCCAAAGGTGTAGGATACTACAGGCACACTGTTGGCTCTGCATTCCAAAGGTGCAGGATACTACAGGCACACTGTTGGCTTTACATTCCAAAGGTGTAGGATACTACAGGCACAATGTTGGCTCTGCATTCCAAAGGTGCAGGATACTACAGGCACACTGTTGGCCCTACATTCCAAAGGTGTAGGATACTACAGGCACACTGTTGGCCCTACATTCCAAAAGTACACGATACTACAGGCACACTGTTGGCCCTACATTCCAAAGGTGTAGGATACTACAGGCACACTGTTGGCTCTGCATTCCAAAGGTGTAGGATACTACAGGAACACTGTTGGCCCTACATTCCAAAAGTACACGATACTACAGGCACACTGTTGGCCCTACATTCCAAAGGTGTAGGATACTACAGGCACACTGTTGGCCCTACATTCCAAAAGTACACGATACTACAGGCACACTGTTGGCCCTACATTCCAAAGGTGTAGGATACTACAGGCACACTGTTGGCTCTGCATTCCAAAGGTGTAGGATACTACAGGAACACTGTTGGCCCTACATTCCAAAAGTACACGATACTACAGGCACACTGTTGGCCCTACATTCCAAAGGTGTAGGATACTACAGGCACACTGTTGGCCCTACATTCCAAAAGTACACGATACTACAGGCACACTGTTGGCCCTACATTCCAAAGGTGTAGGATACTACAGGCACACTGTTGGCCCTACATTCCAAAGGTGTAGGATACTACAGGCACACTGTTGGCTCTGCATTCCAAAGGTGCAGGATACTACAGGCACACTGTTGGCCCTACATTCCAAAGGTGTAGGATACTACAGGCACAATGTTGGCTCTGCATTCCAAAGGTGCAGGATACTACAGGCACACTGTTGGCCCTACATTCCAAAGGTGTAGGATACTACAGGCACACTGTTGGCCCTACATTCCAAAAGTACACGATACTACAGGCACACTGTTGGCCCTACATTCCAAAGGTGTAGGATACTACAGGCACACTGTTGGCTCTGCATTCCAAAGGTGTAGGATACTACAGGAACACTGTTGGCCCTACATTCCAAAAGTACACGATACTACAGGCACACTGTTGGCCCTACATTCCAAAAGTACACGATACTACAGGCACACTGTTGGCCCTACATTCCAAAGGTGTAGGATACTGCAGGCACACTGTTGGCCCTACATTCCAAAGGTGTAGGATACTACAGGCACACTGTTGGCTCTGCATTCCAAAAGTGTAGGATACATGAGGTATTTCCAAGATGAACAGCCTTTCTAAGTGCGAGAAGTTCTAAGATTTATATCAGAACATATAAAAAAAAACTGAAGAAGGACATTGTGAAATGTCAACTAGCAATTACCCTGTCATTCCTATACTAATGTCGATATCTTATCCGCGGGGAAGAAGGACGAATTCCATTGCTGTTGAAGTGATCTCTTGTCGGGGTCAGGGTATATCATGCCAGACAAATTGTAGGGAAATTGTCGTTTTAAAAGCAAAGCTGACAGGAAGAAGGCTTCCCAACTCGGCAATGTGGGAAGCAATTCATTCATTAGTGCAAACTCAATACTACTATCTTTCAGAAAGTCCTATAGTTTAATTTAAAGTCATACTACATAGAGTTATGAGAAATCATGAAACTACATACATGGGGTAACACATCAGAAATTAACCTTTTGCACTCAAGAGCTAAGGAGCGGAGCGATTAGTTTTTAGCATAATGAAACCTTCAATATGAAAATGAAGAGAGACAAAAAATGAAAATAATTACAGAGATATGCATAAATAAAAATTAGAACATAAAACAATAAAAAATATTGTAAAAAATGAAATAAACCTTTTGAACATATACCAAATTCAAAAATATGAAAAAATATTCCAAAATTTCCACAGGTATTTCGTTTTTTGTAAAACTTTTTAAGGACTTAGTCCCATTTTCAATGTCCTGTGGTACAAAACCCATAAAGAAAAACAGGTGTAATGTAAAACGTTTAAAATACTAACATGTTTTCTTAAATAACAAACTTATGAACTCAAGACTATTCTCTACTGCTGTCAACAATAAATAATAAATACATTCACTCTATTTCATACACACACACAACCATACAGAAATAAATAATTCTAGAAAGTCGATAAAAATATAATGAAAAAAAATACATCGAGAAAGGCTATGGAACGACCACGCAAAGGTTCTTTTCCAGCCGAGACATGTTGCTAGACTGGCTTTGGAAACCAGCGAGGGTCTGGGCATTGAAGATGGGGCTAAGAGTCTGAAATCAGCGAGGGTCTGGGCATTGAAGATGGGGCTAAGAGTCTGAAATCAGCGAGGGTCTGGGCATTGAAGATGGGGCTAAGAGTCTGAAATCAGCGAGGGTCTGGGCATTGAAGATGGGGCTAAGAGTCTGAAATCAGCGAGGGTCTGGGCATTGAAGATGGGGCTAAGAGTCTGAAATCAGCGAGGGTCTGGGCATTGAAGATGGGGCTAAGAGTCTGAAATCAGCGAGGGTCTGGGCATTGAAGATGGGGCTAAGAGTCTGAAATCAGCGAGGGTCTGGGCATTGAAGATGGGGCTAAGAGTCTGAAATCAGCGAGGGTCTGGGCATTGAAGATGGGGCAAAGAGTCGGAATACGTTCTGCATAATATAAAATATCCGTGGAAATTTTGGATTCTTTTGGTTATTCTGAACTTCAATTTCCACCAATATACCAAATTTTCATGGTGGTTGATTCATAGGGCTGCTCTTAGAAGAGACGGGATTTAAACATCCCCATTTAAAGAATACTCCTTTCAGCGATCTGTTAGCATAAATATGCTTTAGCGATGACTAAACTGAAAAAAACGTTACAAAAAAGTGTCCGCTGGCTTTCGCGCATGTGCGTTGGCCATGCGCGAAAAAGAAGACTGTTTGTTATACAGTACATTACAAAGGTTTATCGGGTGAAGTTAAAGCATATTTATGTTCCTGAATTTGAGCAGGAGGCTCTAAACAAAAATTAATTTTTTCCATATAGTTTTATTATCTCGCGCATATAATTATGAAACCTTGCGCAATACTCCACAATTCGTTCACAAAGTACTATTAAAACTAGATTTACCAGACCAGTCATTTTGACTGATCGTGCTATTTCAATTCAAAATTCCTACTACATATCGTCGATACAAAAGCAAACTAACGAATATGAAAATCACCACTTTTCAAAGTGGAAAAGTATTTATTCATAACTTTTTTTTTGGACAGTAGAATATTCGGCAGATTTGACCTTTTGATAGTGGAATACTTTCCCCTTAATAGAGTGAAGTAAGATTCAAGAATTTGCCGTAAATAAGTCAAGCAGAAATTATTAAAGATGGACACTGAAAGATGCATTTTTTCATATTCGTTAGTTTGCATTTGTATCGACGATATAACACTTGCTTTCCTAAATGATGTTATGACTTTTGTAGCTATAAGTAGAGAATACATTTAATGAACCTAATGGTACTTTATATATATTAGTAATAAATATATTTTTGTTATTGATATTTATACCAGTACCAGGTCTAGTAAATCTAGTGTTAAGACAGGTAAACTTGAGGACTTGGAAATCAGGAGTAGTAGAAACAGGAAAGTGCCAAATAAGCTGTATACTCCCTGATTCCTACTCCAGAAAGACTGAGATAAAGTCTAATCTTATAGCTACAAAAGTCATAACATCATTTAGGAAAGCAAATGTCATATGTAGTAGGAATTTAGGAAAGCAAATGTTATATGTAGTAGGAATTTAGGAAAGCAAATGTTATATGTAGTAGGAATTTAGGAAAGCAAATTTTATATGTAGTAGGAATTTAGGAAAGCAAATGTTATATGTAGTAGGAATTTAGGAATGCAAATGTTATATGTAGTAGGAATTTAGGAAAGCAAATGTTATATGTAGTAGGAATTTAGGAATGCAAATGTTATATGTAGTAGGAATTTAGGAAAGCAAATGTTATATGTAGTAGGAATTTAGGAAAGCAAATGTTATATGTAGTAGGAATTTAGGAAAGCAAATGTTATATGTAGTAGGAATTTAGGAATGCAAATGTTATATGTAGTAGGAATTTAGGAAAGCAAATGTTATATGTAGTAGGAATTTAGGAAAGCAAATGTTATATGTAGTAGGAATTTAGGAAAGCAAATGTTATATGTAGTAGGAATTTTGAATTGAAATTGCACGACCAGTCAAAATGACTCCTCTGGTAAATCTAGTGTTAATTTCTGTGTTAATAGATTAATCTATTCCTCTTCCAGAAAAGATGGTTCTTTGTTGAGATTGCCTTGGAGCAGAAAGTCGAAGGTCAGGAGTAAAAATTAACAAAACAACATATTTCTTCAAAAATATTCTTATGCTGTATAGGTTTCGTCTTGATATCTAAGCCTTCATCAGGTCTATGAAGCGATGGCTATGCCAGTCACTACATAGCTATTACCATCGAACCCAGACTATCGCCATCTTGGTAATATCCTCCCAGTGTCCCCCCCCCCGTAGTGTTGGCATTGTGGTAGTGACCTTTAGATCCAGGATGGTCTCCACTTGTTATACCGGTTCCACGGCTCTGTTACCGATCCCAGCTTCTATAGGGATACCATTCTATTTAAATTTCACAAAACCTCCTCAACCTATGTTCAACGCAATATCACACAATTTAAAACAAGAACACTCAATGAATTAAGGTCGCTTTTATTCTAAGCATTCTAAATTACACTAGGAATTACGGCATTATATATATATATATATATATATTTCTAGTGTCTTCTTTCAAGGGTTGATTTCGGCCTCCCTGACCGTCCCTAGGCCAACCCAGCCTTTAATAAATTTATTAATAGGTACCTTGGGTGCTAATGACTCTAGCAGTCGAAGCAGTCAAGGGAAAAATCAGGCGGCCGAAGCATAGTACTGACCACACTATCTCCCTAGTGTGCCGTATGGGTATGGATCAGATACCTCTAAAGTATCTGCCCCTCAGGGCACTCGTGGCCTGTTACGGTACTGATTTGTGTGTGTGTGTGTGTGTGTGTGTATATATATATATATATATATATATATATATATATATATATATATACATATTGTTGTTGTTGGAATATAATAAACAGGGTTACTGGTAAGTCAACCAGCATCCATTGACAGGAATAGTTTTAGCCAAAACAACAAATTTTAAGCCTATATTGCCTTATCCGTTTTAAAGATATTTAATGTTTTATTTAAAAAAAAAAAAAAAAAAAAAAAAAAAAAGTCAACGTTTCTTAGGTTTTGGATATTTTGATTTTTTATTTCTAGCTAAACGTATTTTATTTTATTTTTTAAATATGGAGAGTAAACTATTATTAAATTGAACTATCAATGTTTTACGAGTGAATGGATGTTACGACCCAATAACTAAAATTTACATTATTACGACACGAATGACGGAAGCACATTAAACCTAAAGCTGTCACACTTTTTTTTTCTAGGAATTATAAACATTTTACCTGACTATTGTACTTTTTAATACAGCTTAATAAACAGAAATGTTTTTAGTATAAGTTTCAGGAACAGCTACTATTATTTTTTTTTAAGAGAGATAGAATTGAAGTTACAGTTTTTAGGTAAAAATATTGAAAATTTAGTTATTTAGTCGGACCGTCCGTTGCCTTGTAAACATTTGATAGCTTTATTGAATTAACAGTTTATTTTGAAATTTCCAATAAAAAACAGAAAAAAAACTTTTAAAACTTTCAACTCAAATGCTAATAATTTAAAAAAAAAAATACCCAAAACTTACTTCTAAAAAATCCTAAATTATTAAATATCTTGAAAACAGGAAGGCATTATGGGATTAAATTTGGTTGTTTTGACCAAAACTATCACCTTCCGATGGATGTCGCTTTACTTACCAGTATACATATTCTTACAGAAGTTAACACTAGATTTACCAGACCAGTCATTTTGACAGGCCATGCAATTTAAATTCAAAATTCCTACTGCATATAACATTTGATTTCCTATATGACGTTATGACTTTTTTAGTTATAAGTAGAGAATACATTAAATGAACTTAATGTTATTATATATATATATATATATATATATATATATATATATATATATATATATATATACTAGCTGTTACCCGGCATGCTATGCTACACCTACTTTCTGCATCTATAAAAGCAACAATAAATTAGAAACCAAATAATTATTATTAAAGTCTAATAACGCAAATCTGTAACTATTTGGGTTCATTGTTTCCAACTCGTGATCTCCGAACTGTGAGTCTTAGACGATTTTAACCTAGCCTATGGCACTCCCCGTATCATGACCTACCTGTGTGCAAAGGTTGGTCAAAATCGGTCAAACGGTGTGAATATTTATGTGAAACAAACATACAGACAGAAGCTGGTAGACGTTTTTGAGCTAGCCTATGAAACTCCCCGTATCACAACCTACCTTTGTGCAAAGGTTGGTCAAAATCGGACGAAAAATGTACATTTGTATAAGGAAGAAACATACAGACAGACAGACACGTGATTCTTATATATATATATATATATATATATATATATATATATATATATTAGTAACATATATATATGTATATATATATATATATATTAGTATATATATATTAGTATATTTTTTGTTATGGACATTTCTACCAGTACCAGGTCTGGTAAATCTAGTGTTAAACATTACTGTAGACTCTAAGCATGAACTTGAATGTTGGTTATTACTGTAGACTCTAAGCATGAACTTGAATGTTGGTTATTACTGTAGACTCTAAGCATGAACTTGAATGTTGGTTATTACTGTAGACTCTAAGCATGAACTTGAATGTTGGTTATTACTGTAGACTCTAAGCATGAACTTGAATGTTGGTTATTACTGTAGACTCTAAGCATGAACTTGAATGTTGGTTATTACTGTAGACTCTAAGCATGAACTTGAATGTTGGTTATTACTGTAGACTCTAAGCATGAACTTGAATGTTGGTTATTACTGTAGACTCTAAGCATGAACTTGAATGTTGGTTATTACTGTAGACTCTAAGCATGAACTTGAATGTTGGTTATTACTGTAGACTCTAAGCATGAACTTGAATGTTGGTTATTACTGTAGACTCTAAGCATGAACTTGAATGTTGGTTATTACTGTAGACTCTAAGCATGAACTTGAATGTTGGTTATTACTGTAGACTCTAAGCATGAACTTGAATGTTGGTTATTACTGTAGACTCTAAGCATGAACTTAAATGTTGGTTATTACTGTAGACTCTAAGCATGAACTTGAATGTTGGTTATTACTGTAGACTCTAAGCATGAACTTGAATGTTGGTTATTACTGTAGACTATAAGCATGAACTTGAATGTTGGTTATTACTGTAGACTCTAAGCATGAACTTGAATGTTGGTTATTACTGTAGACTCTAAGCATGAACTTGAATGTTGGTTATTACTGTAGACTATAAGCATGAACTTGAATGTTGGTTATTACTGTAGACTCTAAGCATGAACTTGAATGTTGGTTATTACTGTAGACTATAAGCATGAACTTGAATGTTGGTTATTACTGTAGACTCTAAGCATGAACTTGAATGTTGGTTATTACTGTAGACTCTAAGCATGAACTTGAATGTTGGTTATTTCTGTAGACTCTAAGCATGAACTTGAATGTTGGTTATTACTGTAGACTCTAAGCATGAACTTGAATGTTGGTTATTACTGTAGACTCTAAGCATGAACTTGAATGTTGGTTATTACTGTAGACTCTAAGCATGAACTTGAATGTTGGTTATTACTGTAGACTCTAAGCATGAACTTGAATGTTGGTTATTACTGTAGACTCTAAGCATGAACTTGAATGTTGGTTATTTCTGTAGACTCTAAGCATGAACTTGAATGTTGGTTATTTCTGTAGACTCTAAGCATGAACTTGAATGTTGGTTATTACTGTAGACTCTAAGCATGAACTTGAATGTTGGTTATTACTGTAGACTCTAAGCATGAACTTGAATGTTGGTTATTACTGTAGACTCTAAGCATGAACTTGAATGTTGGTTATTACTCTAGACTCTAAGCATGAACTTGAATGTTGGTTATTACTGTAGACTCTAAGCAGGAACTTGAGTGTTGGTTATTACTGTAGACTCTAAGCATGAACTTGAATGTTGGTTATTACTGTAGACTCTAAGCATGAACTTGAATGTTGGTTATTACTGTAGACTCTAAGCATGAACTTGAATGTTGGTTATTACTGTAGACTCTAAGCATGAACTTGAATGTTGGTTATTTTAACATTTTGAAATAATTATTTGGAACTCTCAGAAAGAAAATCTAATTAAGCCGAGAATTTTTTACAACTTCACGAGGATGGATAAAACCATTCGTGAAAATAAAAGGAAAATCTAATTTTGTTTCCAAGAATAATTATCTCACTTCGTTTCAGTTATTTTTTCAAAAGAATAGGATTTGCTTTTCTTTTCTTTTTTTTTGATTTAAATTATTCAAATTTAATTACATATTCAAAAATAACCTTGTGTTTTTGGTGGATCTTAATAAACCTTTAAAAAAATGATTAGTAATAAAAAATGGCCGGGGTTTATTGTGTGTCGTTTCAAAAAGATAAAAGCCCAAACTACCCCCTGAACGTTAGAAGAAAATTAAACCTAAAGCTACTTCATATTTCCTCGGGCTTAAAGAGGGCGCAAGAAGTTCTTGTTTTATATTAGATGAGCACACTCCGGGTGGGATTCATCAAATTATATATAATGTCATAAAATATTATAATAATATATTATATTTACTCAATTCAAAATTTCCTTTATAAAGATCCAATGTCCTTTCGCTTATTTTATCTTTTAAACCATCCGAGAATCGTACATCGTGTGTGCAATAGATTTCTGACGCTATAAGACAGCCTGTACACCGTGAGTACAATAGATTTCTGATGCTATAAGACAGCCTGTACACCGTGTGTACAATTGATTTCTGATGCTATAAGACAGCCTGTTCACCGTGTGTACAATTGATTTCTGATGCTATAAGACAGCCTGTACACCGTGTGTACAATTGATTACTGACGCTATAAGACAGCCTGTACACCGTGAGTACAATTGATTTCTGATGCTATAAGACAGCCTGTACACCGTGTGTACAATAGATTTCTAATGCTATAAGACAGCCTGTACACCGTGTGTACAATTGATTTCTGATGCTATAAGACAGCCTGTACACCGTGAGTACAATTGATTTCTGATGCTATAAGACAGCCTGTACACCGTGTGTGCAATAGATTTCTGATGCTATAAGACAGCCTGTACACCGTGAGTACAATTGATTTCTGATGCTATAAGACAGCCTGTACACCGTGAGTACAATTGATTTCTGATGCTATAAGACAGCCTGTACACCGTGAGTACAATAGATTTCTGATGCTATAAGACAGCCTGTACACCGTGTGTGCAATAGATTTCTGACGCTACAAGACAGCCTGTACACCGTGTGTACAATTGATTTCTGATGCTACAAGACAGCCTGTACACCGTGTGTACAATTGATTTCTGATGCTATACGACAGCCTGTACACCGTGTGTACAATTGATTTCTGATCCTACAAGACAGCCTGTACACCGTGTGTACAATTGATTTCTGATGCTACAAGACAGCCTGTACACTGTGTGTGCAATTGATTTCTGACGCTATAAGACAGCCTGTACACCGTGTGTGCAATAGATTTCTGATGCTATAAGACAGCCTGTACACCGTGAGTACAATAGATTTCTGATGCTATAAGACAGCCTGTACACCGTGAGTACAATAGATTTCTGATGCTATAAGACAGCCTGTACACCGTGAGTACAATAGATTTCTGATGCTATAAGACAGCCTGTACACCGTGAGTACAATTGATTTCTGATGCTATAAGACAGCCTGTACACCGTGTGTACAATAGATTTCTGATGCTATAAGACAGCCTGTACACCGTGTGTACAATTGATTTCTGATGCTATAAGACAGCCTGTACACCGTGAGTACAATTGATTTCTGATGCTATAAGACAGCCTGTACACCGTGTGTGCAATAGATTTCTGATGCTATAAGACAGCCTGTACACCGTGAGTACAATTGATTTCTGATGCTATAAGACAGCCTGTACACCGTGAGTACAATTGATTTCTGATGCTATAAGACAGCCTGTACACCGTGTGTGCAATAGATTACTGATGCTATAAGACAGCCTGTACACCGTGAGTACAATTGATTTCTGACGCTATAAGACAGCCTGTACACCGTGAGTACAATAGATTTCTGATGCTATAAGACAGCCTGTACACCGTGTGTACAATTGATTTCTGATGCTATAAGACAGCCTGTACACCGAGTGTGCAATAGATTACTGATGCTATAAGACAGCCTGTACACCGTGAGTACAATTGATTTCTGACGCTATAAGACAGCCTGTACACCGTGAGTACAATAGATTTCTGATGCTATAAGACAGCCTGTACACCGTGTGTGCAATAGATTTCTGATGCTATAAGACAGCCTGTACACCGTGAGTACAATTGATTTCTGACGCTATAAGACAGCCTGTACACCGTGAGTACAATAGATTTCTGATGCTATAAGACAGCCTGTACACCGTGTGTGCAATAGATTTCTGATGCTATAAGACAGCCTGTACACCGTGTGTGCAATAGATTTCTGATGCTATAAGACAGCCTGTACACCGTGAGTACAATAGATTTCTGACGCTATAAGACAGCCTGTACACCGTGAGTACAATTGATTTCTGACGCTATAAGACAGCCTGTACACCGTGAGTACAATAGATTTCTGATGCTATAAGACAGCCTGTACACCGTGTGTACAATTGATTTCTGATGCTATAAGACAGCCTGTACACCCTGTGTGCAATAGATTTCTGATGCTATAAGACAGCCTGTACACCGTGTGTACAATTGATTTCTGATGCTATAAGACAGCCTGTGCACCGTGTGTGTAATAGATTTCTGATGCTATAAGACAGCCTGTACACCGTGAGTACAATTGATTATTGACGCTATAAGACAGCCTGTACACCGTAAGTACAATAGATTTCTGATGCTATAAGACAGCCTGTACACCGTGAGTACAATTGATTCCTGATGCTATAAGACAGCCTGTACACCGTGTGTGCAATAGATTTCTGATGCTATAAGACAGCCTGTACACCGTGAGTACAATAGATTTCTGATGCTATAAGACAGCTTGTACACCGTGAGTACAATTGATTTCTGATGCTATAAGACAGCCTGTACACCGTGAGTACAATTGATTTCTGATGCTATAAGACAGCCTGTACACCGTGTGTGCAATAGATTTCTGATGCTATAAGACAGCCTGTACACCGTGAGTACAATTGATTTCTGATGCTATAAGACAGCCTGTACACCGTGAGTACAATTGATTTCTGATGCTATAAGACAGCCTGTACACCGTGTGTGCAATAGATTACTGATGCTATAAGACAGCCTGTACACCGTGAGTACAATTGATTTCTGACGCTATAAGACAGCCTGTACACCGTGAGTACAATAGATTTCTGATGCTATAAGACAGCCTGTACACCGTGTGTACAATTGATTTCTGATGCTATAAGACAGCCTGTACACCGTGTGTGCAATAGATTACTGATGCTATAAGACAGCCTGTACACCGTGAGTACAATTGATTTCTGACGCTATAAGACAGCCTGTACACCGTGAGTACAATAGATTTCTGATGCTATAAGACAGCCTGTACACCGTGAGTACAATTGATTTCTGATGCTATAAGACAGCCTGTACACCGTGTGTACAATAGATTTCTGATGCTATAAGACAGCCTGTACACCGTGTGTACAATTGATTTCTGATGCTATAAGACAGCCTGTACACCGTGAGTACAATTGATTTCTGATGCTATAAGACAGCCTGTACACCGTGTGTGCAATAGATTTCTGATGCTATAAGACAGCCTGTACACCGTGAGTACAATTGATTTCTGATGCTATAAGACAGCCTGTACACCGTGAGTACAATTGATTTCTGATGCTATAAGACAGCCTGTACACCGTGAGTACAATTGATTTCTGATGCTATAAGACAGCCTGTACACCGTGTGTGCAATAGATTACTGATGCTATAAGACAGCCTGTACACCGTGAGTACAATTGATTTCTGACGCTATAAGACAGCCTGTACACCGTGAGTACAATAGATTTCTGATGCTATAAGACAGCCTGTACACCGTGTGTACAATTGATTTCTGATGCTATAAGACAGCCTGTACACCGTGTGTGCAATAGATTACTGATGCTATAAGACAGCCTGTACACCGTGAGTACAATTGATTTCTGACGCTATAAGACAGCCTGTACACCGTGAGTACAATAGATTTCTGATGCTATAAGACAGCCTGTACACCGTGTGTGCAATAGATTTCTGATGCTATAAGACAGCCTGTACACCGTGAGTACAATTGATTTCTGACGCTATAAGACAGCCTGTACACCGTGAGTACAATAGATTTCTGATGCTATAAGACAGCCTGTACACCGTGTGTGCAATAGATTTCTGATGCTATAAGACAGCCTGTACACCGTGTGTGCAATAGATTTCTGATGCTATAAGACAGCCTGTACACCGTGAGTACAATAGATTTCTGACGCTATAAGACAGCCTGTACACCGTGAGTACAATTGATTTCTGACGCTATAAGACAGCCTGTACACCGTGAGTACAATAGATTTCTGATGCTATAAGACAGCCTGTACACCGTGTGTACAATTGATTTCTGATGCTATAAGACAGCCTGTACACCCTGTGTGCAATAGATTTCTGATGCTATAAGACAGCCTGTACACCGTGTGTACAATTGATTTCTGATGCTATAAGACAGCCTGTGCACCGTGTGTGTAATAGATTTCTGATGCTATAAGACAGCCTGTACACCGTGAGTACAATTGATTATTGACGCTATAAGACAGCCTGTACACCGTAAGTACAATAGATTTCTGATGCTATAAGACAGCCTGTACACCGTGAGTACAATTGATTCCTGATGCTATAAGACAGCCTGTACACCGTGTGTGCAATAGATTTCTGATGCTATAAGACAGCCTGTACACCGTGAGTACAATAGATTTCTGATGCTATAAGACAGCTTGTACACCGTGAGTACAATTGATTTCTGATGCTATAAGACAGCCTGTACACCGTGAGTACAATTGATTTCTGATGCTATAAGACAGCCTGTACACCGTGTGTGCAATAGATTTCTGATGCTATAAGACAGCCTGTACACCGTGAGTACAATTGATTTCTGATGCTATAAGACAGCCTGTACACCGTGAGTACAATTGATTTCTGATGCTATAAGACAGCCTGTACACCGTGTGTGCAATAGATTACTGATGCTATAAGACAGCCTGTACACCGTGAGTACAATTGATTTCTGACGCTATAAGACAGCCTGTACACCGTGAGTACAATAGATTTCTGATGCTATAAGACAGCCTGTACACCGTGTGTACAATTGATTTCTGATGCTATAAGACAGCCTGTACACCGTGTGTGCAATAGATTACTGATGCTATAAGACAGCCTGTACACCGTGAGTACAATTGATTTCTGACGCTATAAGACAGCCTGTACACCGTGAGTACAATAGATTTCTGATGCTATAAGACAGCCTGTACACCGTGTGTGCAATAGATTCCTGATGCTATAAGACAGCCTGTACACCGTGAGTACAATTGATTTCTGACGCTATAAGACAGCCTGTACACCGTGAGTACAATAGATTTCTGATGCTATAAGACAGCCTGTACACCGTGTGTGCAATAGATTTCTGATGCTATAAGACAGCCTGTACACCGTGTGTGCAATAGATTTCTGATGCTATAAGACAGCCTGTACACCGTGAGTACAATAGATTTCTGACGCTATAAGACAGCCTGTACACCGTGAGTACAATTGATTTCTGACGCTATAAGACCGCCTGTACACCGTGAGTACAATAGATTTCTGATGCTATAAGACAGCCTGTACACCGTGTGTACAATTGATTTCTGATGCTATAAGACAGCCTGTACACCCTGTGTGCAATAGATTTCTGATGCTATAAGACAGCCTGTACACCGTGTGTACAATTGATTTCTGATGCTATAAGACAGCCTGTGCACCGTGTGTGTAATAGATTTCTGATGCTATAAGACAGCCTGTACACCGTGAGTACAATTGATTATTGACGCTATAAGACAGCCTGTACACCGTAAGTACAATAGATTTCTGATGCTATAAGACAGCCTGTACACCGTGAGTACAATTGATTTCTGATGCTATAAGACAGCCTGTACACCGTGTGTGCAATAGATTTCTGATGCTATAAGACAGCCTGTACACCGTGAGTACAATAGATTTCTGATGCTATAAGACAGCCTGTACACCGTGAGTACAATTGATTTCTGATGCTATAAGACAGCCTGTACACCGTGTGTGCAATAGATTTCTGATGCTATAAGACAGCCTGTACACCGTGAGTACAATAGATTTCTGATGCTATAAGACAGCCTGTACACCGTGAGTACAATTGATTTCTCACGCTATAAGACAGCCTGTACACCGTGTGTGCAATTGATTTCTGATGCTATAAGACAGCCTGTACACCGTGTGTACAATTGATTTCTGATGCTATAAGACAGCCTGTACACCGTGTGTGCAATAGATTTCTGATGCTATAAGACAGCCTGTACACCGTGAGTACAATAGATTTCTGATGCTATAAGACAGCCTGTACACCGTGAGTACAATTGATTTCTGACGCTATAAGACAGCCTGTACACCGTGTGTGCAATAGATTTCTGACGCTACAAGACAGCTTGTACACCCTGTGTGCAATAGATTTCTGATGCTATAAGACAGCCTGTACACCGTGTGTACAATTGATTTCTGATGCTATAAGACAGCCTGTACACCGTGTGTGCAATAGATTTCTGATGCTGTAAGACAGCCTGTACACCGTGTGTACAATTGATTTCTGATGCTATAAGACAGCCTGTACACCGTGAGTACAATTGATTTCTGATGCTGTAAGACAGCCTGTACACCGTGTGTACAATTGATTTCTGATGCTGTAAGACAGCCTGTACACCGTGAGTACAATTGATTTCTGATGCTATAAGACAGCCTGTACACCGTGTGTACAATAGATTTCTGATGCTATAAGACAGCCTGTACACCGTGTGTACAATTGATTTCTGATGCTATAAGACAGCCTGTACACCCTGTGTGCAATAGATTTCTGATGCTATAAGACAGCTTGTACACCGTGAGTACAATTGATTTCTGATGCTATAAGACAGCCTGTACACCGTGAGTACAATTGATTTCTGATGCTATAAGACAGCCTGTACACCGTGTGTACAATTGATTTCTGATGCTATAAGACAGCCTGTACACCGTGTGTGCAATAGATTTCTGATGCTATAAGACAGCCTGTACACCGTGTGTACAATTGATTTCTGATGCTATAAGACAGCCTGTGCACCGTGTGTGTAATAGATTTCTGATGCTATAAGACAGCCTGTACACCGTGAGTACAATTGATTATTGACGCTATAAGACAGCCTGTACACCGTAAGTACAATAGATTTCTGATGCTATAAGACAGCCTGTACACCGTGAGTACAATTGATTCCTGATGCTATAAGACAGCCTGTACACCGTGTGTGCAATAGATTTCTGATGCTATAAGACAGCCTGTACACCGTGAGTACAATAGATTTCTGATGCTATAAGACAGCTTGTACACCGTGAGTACAATTGATTTCTGATGCTATAAGACAGCCTGTACACCGTGAGTACAATTGATTTCTGATGCTATAAGACAGCCTGTACACCGTGTGTGCAATAGATTTCTGATGCTATAAGACAGCCTGTACACCGTGAGTACAATTGATTTCTGATGCTATAAGACAGCCTGTACACCGTGAGTACAATTGATTTCTGATGCTATAAGACAGCCTGTACACCGTGTGTGCAATAGATTACTGATGCTATAAGACAGCCTGTACACCGTGAGTACAATTGATTTCTGACGCTATAAGACAGCCTGTACACCGTGAGTACAATAGATTTCTGATGCTATAAGACAGCCTGTACACCGTGTGTACAATTGATTTCTGATGCTATAAGACAGCCTGTACACCGTGTGTGCAATAGATTACTGATGCTATAAGACAGCCTGTACACCGTGAGTACAATTGATTTCTGACGCTATAAGACAGCCTGTACACCGTGAGTACAATAGATTTCTGATGCTATAAGACAGCCTGTACACCGTGTGTGCAATAGATTCCTGATGCTATAAGACAGCCTGTACACCGTGAGTACAATTGATTTCTGACGCTATAAGACAGCCTGTACACCGTGAGTACAATAGATTTCTGATGCTATAAGACAGCCTGTACACCGTGTGTGCAATAGATTTCTGACGCTATAAGACAGCCTGTACACCGTGAGTACAATTGATTTCTGACGCTATAAGACCGCCTGTACACCGTGAGTACAATAGATTTCTGATGCTATAAGACAGCCTGTACACCGTGTGTACAATTGATTTCTGATGCTATAAGACAGCCTGTACACCCTGTGTGCAATAGATTTCTGATGCTATAAGACAGCCTGTACACCGTGTGTACAATTGATTTCTGATGCTATAAGACAGCCTGTGCACCGTGTGTGTAATAGATTTCTGATGCTATAAGACAGCCTGTACACCGTGAGTACAATTGATTATTGACGCTATAAGACAGCCTGTACACCGTAAGTACAATAGATTTCTGATGCTATAAGACAGCCTGTACACCGTGAGTACAATTGATTTCTGATGCTATAAGACAGCCTGTACACCGTGTGTGCAATAGATTTCTGATGCTATAAGACAGCCTGTACACCGTGAGTACAATAGATTTCTGATGCTATAAGACAGCCTGTACACCGTGAGTACAATTGATTTCTGATGCTATAAGACAGCCTGTACACCGTGTGTGCAATAGATTTCTGATGCTATAAGACAGCCTGTACACCGTGAGTACAATAGATTTCTGATGCTATAAGACAGCCTGTACACCGTGAGTACAATTGATTTCTGACGCTATAAGACAGCCTGTACACCGTGTGTGCAATTGATTTCTGATGCTATAAGACAGCCTGTACACCGTGTGTACAATTGATTTCTGATGCTATAAGACAGCCTGTACACCGTGTGTGCAATAGATTTCTGATGCTATAAGACAGCCTGTACACCGTGAGTACAATAGATTTCTGATGCTATAAGACAGCCTGTACACCGTGAGTACAATTGATTTCTGACGCTATAAGACAGCCTGTACACCGTGTGTGCAATAGATTTCTGACGCTACAAGACAGCTTGTACACCCTGTGTGCAATAGATTTCTGATGCTATAAGACAGCCTGTACACCGTGTGTACAATTGATTTCTGATGCTATAAGACAGCCTGTACACCGTGTGTGCAATAGATTTCTGATGCTGTAAGACAGCCTGTACACCGTGTGTACAATTGATTTCTGATGCTATAAGACAGCCTGTACACCGTGAGTACAATTGATTTCTGATGCTGTAAGACAGCCTGTACACCGTGTGTACAATTGATTTCTGATGCTGTAAGACAGCCTGTACACCGTGAGTACAATTGATTTCTGATGCTATAAGACAGCCTGTACACCGTGTGTACAATTGATTTCTGATGCTATAAGACAGCCTGTACACCGTGTGCGCAATAGATTTCTGATGCTATAAGACAGCCTGTACACCGTGTGTGCAATTGATTTCTGATGCTATAAGACAGCCTGTACACCGTGAGTACAATTGATTTCTGATGCTATAAGACAGCCTGTACACCGTGTGTACAATTGATTTCTGACGCTACAAGACAGCCTGTACACCGTGAGTACAATTGATTTCTGATGCTATAAGACAGCCTGTACACCGTGAGTACAATTGATTTCTGACGCTACAAGACAGCCTGTACACCGTGAGTACAATTGATTTCTGATGCTATAAGACAGCCTGTACACCGTGTGTACAATAGTTTTCTGATGCTATAAGACAGCCTGTACACCGTGTGTACAATTGATTTCTGATGCTATAAGACAGCCTGTACACCGTGAGTACAATTGATTTCTGATGCTATAAGACAGCCTGTACACCGTGAGTACAATTGATTTCTGATGCTATAAGACAGCCTGTACACCGTGTGTGCAATAGATTACTGATGCTATAAGACAGCCTGTACACCGTGAGTACAATTGATTTCTGACGCTATAAGACAGCCTGTACACCGTGAGTACAATAGATTTCTGATGCTATAAGACAGCCTGTACACCGTGTGTACAATTGATTTCTGATGCTATAAGACAGCCTGTACACCGTGTGTGCAATAGATTACTGATGCTATAAGACAGCCTGTACACCGTGAGTACAATTGATTTCTGACGCTATAAGACAGCCTGTACACCGTGAGTACAATAGATTTCTGATGCTATAAGACAGCCTGTACACCGTGTGTGCAATAGATTTCTGATGCTATAAGACAGCCTGTACACCGTGTGTGCAATAGATTTCTGATGCTATAAGACAGCCTGTACACCGTGAGTACAATAGATTTCTGATGCTATAAGACAGCATGTACACCGTGTGTACAATTGATTTCTGATGCTATAAGACAGCCTGTACACCCTGTGTGCAATAGATTTCTGATGCTATAAGACAGCCTGTACACCGTGTGTACAATTGATTTCTGATGCTATAAGACAGCCTGTGCACCGTGTGTGTAATAGATTTCTGATGCTATAAGACAGCCTGTACACCGTGAGTACAATTGATTATTGACGCTATAAGACAGCCTGTACACCGTAAGTACAATAGATTTCTGATGCTATAAGACAGCCTGTACATCGTGAGTACAATTGATTTCTGATGCTATAAGACAGCCTGTACACCGTGAGTACAATTGATTTCTGATGCTATAAGACAGCCTGTACACCGTGTGTACAATAGTTTTCTGATGCTATAAGACAGCCTGTACACCGTGTGTACAATTGATTTCTGATGCTATAAGACAGCCTGTACACCGTGAGTACAATTGATTTCTGATGCTATAAGACAGCCTGTACACCGTGAGTACAATTGATTTCTGATGCTATAAGACAGCCTGTACACCGTGTGTGCAATAGATTACTGATGCTATAAGACAGCCTGTACACCGTGAGTACAATTGATTTCTGACGCTATAAGACAGCCTGTAGACCGTGAGTACAATAGATTTCTGATGCTATAAGACAGCCTGTACACCGTGTGTACAATTGATTTCTGATGCTATAAGACAGCCTGTACACCGTGTGTGCAATAGATTACTGATGCTATAAGACAGCCTGTACACCGTGAGTACAATTGATTTCTGACGCTATAAGACAGCCTGTACACCGTGAGTACAATAGATTTCTGATGCTATAAGACAGCCTGTACACCGTGTGTGCAATAGATTTCTGATGCTATAAGACAGCCTGTACACCGTGAGTACAATTGATTTCTGACGCTATAAGACAGCCTGTACACCGTGAGTACAATAGATTTCTGATGCTATAAGACAGCCTGTACACCGTGTGTGCAATAGATTTCTGATGCTATAAGACAGCCTGTACACCGTGTGTGCAATAGATTTCTGATGCTATAAGACAGCCTGTACACCGTGAGTACAATAGATTTCTGATGCTATAAGACAGCATGTACACCGTGTGTACAATTGATTTCTGATGCTATAAGACAGCCTGTACACCCTGTGTGCAATAGATTTCTGATGCTATAAGACAGCCTGTACACCGTGTGTACAATTGATTTCTGATGCTATAAGACAGCCTGTGCACCGTGTGTGTAATAGATTTCTGATGCTATAAGACAGCCTGTACACCGTGAGTACAATTGATTATTGACGCTATAAGACAGCCTGTACACCGTAAGTACAATAGATTTCTGATGCTATAAGACAGCCTGTACATCGTGAGTACAATTGATTTCTGATGCTATAAGACAGCCTGTACACCGTGAGTACAATTGATTTCTGATGCTATAAGACAGCCTGTACACCGTGTGTACAATAGTTTTCTGATGCTATAAGACAGCCTGTACACCGTGTGTACAATTGATTTCTGATGCTATAAGACAGCCTGTACACCGTGAGTACAATTGATTTCTGATGCTATAAGACAGCCTGTACACCGTGAGTACAATTGATTTCTGATGCTATAAGACAGCCTGTACACCGTGTGTGCAATAGATTACTGATGCTATAAGACAGCCTGTACACCGTGAGTACAATTGATTTCTGACGCTATAAGACAGCCTGTAGACCGTGAGTACAATAGATTTCTGATGCTATAAGACAGCCTGTACACCGTGTGTACAATTGATTTCTGATGCTATAAGACAGCCTGTACACCGTGTGTGCAATAGATTACTGATGCTATAAGACAGCCTGTACACCGTGAGTACAATTGATTTCTGACGCTATAAGACAGCCTGTACACCGTGAGTACAATAGATTTCATATGCTATAAGACAGCCTGTACACCGTGTGTGCAATAGATTTCTGATGCTATAAGACAGCCTGTACACCGTGAGTACAATTGATTTCTGACGCTATAAGACAGCCTGTACACCGTGAGTACAATAGATTTCTGATGCTATAAGACAGCCTGTACACCGTGTGTGCAATAGATTTCTGATGCTATAAGACAGCCTGTACACCGTGTGTGCAATAGATTTCTGATGCTATAAGACAGCCTGTACACCGTGAGTACAATAGATTTCTGATGCTATAAGACAGCCTGTACACCGTGTGTACAATTGATTTCTGATGCTATAAGACAGCCTGTACACCCTGTGTGCAATAGATTTCTGATGCTATAAGACAGCCTGTACACCGTGTGTACAATTGATTTCTGATGCTATAAGACAGCCTGTGCACCGTGTGTGTAATAGATTTCTGATGCTATAAGACAGCCTGTACACCGTGAGTACAATTGATTATTGACGCTATAAGACAGCCTGTACACCGTAAGTACAATAGATTTCTGATGCTATAAGACAGCCTGTACACCGTGAGTACAATTGATTTCTGATGCTATAAGACAGCCTGTACACCGTGTGTGCAATAGATTTCTGATGCTATAAGACAGCCTGTACACCGTGAGTACAATAGATTTCTGATGCTATAAGACAGCCTGTACACCGTGAGTACAATTGATTTCTGATGCTATAAGACAGCCTGTACACCGTGTGTGCAATAGATTTCTGATGCTATAAGACAGCCTGTACACCGTGAGTACAATAGATTTCTGATGCTATAAGACAGCCTGTACACCGTGAGTACAATTGATTTCTGACGCTATAAGACAGCCTGTACACCGTGTGTGCAATTGATATCTGATGCTATAAGACAGCCTGTACACCGTGTGCACAATTGATTTCTGATGCTATAAGACAGCCTGTACACCGTGTGTGCAATAGATTTCTGATGCTATAAGACAGCCTGTACACCGTGAGTACAATAGATTTCTGATGCTATAAGACAGCCTGTACACCGTGAGTACAATTGATTTCTGACGCTATAAGACAGCCTGTACACCGTGTGTGCAATAGATTTCTGACGCTACAAGACAGCTTGTACACCCTGTGTGCAATAGATTTCTGATGCTATAAGACAGCCTGTACACCGTGTGTACAATTGATTTCTGATGCTATAAGACAGCCTGTACACCGTGTGTGCAATAGATTTCTGATGCTGTAAGACAGCCTGTACACCGGGTGTACAATTGATTTCTGATGCTATAAGACAGCCTGTACACCGTGTGTACAATAGATTTCTGATGCTATAAGACAGCCTGTACACCGTGTGTACAATTGATTTCTGATGCTATAAGACAGCCTGTACACCGTGAGTACAATTGATTTCTGATGCTATAAGACAGCCTGTACACCGTGTGTACAATTGATTTCTGACGCTATAAGACAGCCTGTACACCGTGTGTGCAATAGATTTCAGACGCTACAAGACAGCCTGTACACCCTGTGTGCAATAGATTTCTGATGCTATAAGACAGCCTGTACACCGTGTGTACAATTGATTTCTGATGCTATAAGACAGCCTGTACACCGTGTGTGCAATAGATTTCTGATGCTGTAAGACAGCCTGTACACCGTGTGTACAATTGATTTCTGATGCTATAAGACAGCCTGTACACCGTGAGTACAATTGATTTCTGATGCTGTAAGACAGCCTGTACACCGGTGTACAATTGATTTCTGATGCTATAAGACAGCCTGTACACCGTGTGTACAATTGATTTCTGATGCTGTAAGACAGCCTGTACACCGTGAGTACAATTGATTTCTGATGCTATAAGACAGCCTGTACACCGTGTGTACAATTGATTTCTGATGCTATAAGACAGCCTGTACACCGTGTGTGCAAAAGATTTCTGATGCTGTAAGACAGCCTGCACACCGTGAGTACAATGGATTTCTGACGCTACAAGACAGCCTGTACACCGTGTGTGCAATAGATTTCTGACGCTATAAGACAGCCTGTACACCGTGTGTGCAATTGATTTCTGATGCTGTAAGACAGCCTGTACACCGTGAGTACAATTGATTTCTGATGCTATAAGACAGCCTGTACACCGTGTGTACAATTGATTTCTGATGCTGTAAGACAGCCTGTACACCGTGTGTACAATAGATTTCTGATGCTGTAAGACAGCCTGTACACCGTGTGTACAATTGATTTCTGATGCTGTAAGACAGCCTGTACACCGTGAGTACAATTGATTACTGATGCTATAAGACAGCCTGTACACCGTGTGTACAATTGATTTCTGATGCTATAAGACAGCCTGATCACCGTGTGTGCAATTGATTTCTGACGCTATACGACAGCCTGTACACCGTGAGTACAATAGATTTCTGATGCTATACGACAGCCTGTACACCGTGAGTACAATTGATTTCTGATGCTATAAGACAGCCTGTACACCGTGAGTACAATTGATTTCTTATGCTATAAGACAGCCTGTACACCGTGTGTGCAATAGATTTCTGACGCTATTAGACAGCCTGTACACCGTGTGTACAATAGATTTCTGACGCTACAAGACAGCCTGTACACCGTGTGTGCAATAGATTTCTGACGCTATTAGACAGCCTGTACACCGTGTGTGCAATAGATTTCTGACGCTATTAGACAGCCTGTGCACCGTGTGTACAATTGATTTCTGACGCTATAAGACAGCCTGTACACCGTGTGTGCAATAGATTTCTGACGCTATAAGACAGCCTGTACACCGTGTGTGCAATAGATTTCTGACGCTATAAGACAGCCTGTACACCGTGAGTACAATAGATTTCTGATGCTTTAAGACAGCCTGTACACCGTGTGTACAATTGATTTCTGATGCTATAAGACAGCCTGTACACCGTGAGTAAAATTGATTTCTGATGCTATAAGACAGCCTGTACACCGTGAGTACAATTGATTTCTGATGCTATAAGACAGCCTGTACACCGTGTGTACAATTGATTTCTGACGCTATAAGACAGCCTGTACACCGTGTGTGCAATAGATTTCAGACGCTACAAGACAGCCTGTACACCCTGTGTGCAATAGATTTCTGATGCTATAAGACAGCCTGTACACCGTGTGTACAATTGATTTCTGATGCTATAAGACAGCCTGTACACCGTGTGTGCAATAGATTTCTGATGCTGTAAGACAGCCTGTACACCGTGTGTACAATTGATTTCTGATGCTATAAGACAGCCTGTACACCGTGTGTACAATTGATTTCTGATGCTGTAAGACAGCCTGTACACCGAGAGTACAATTGATTTCTGATGCTATAAGACAGCCTGTACACCGTGTGTACAATTGATTTCTGATGCTATAAGACAGCCTGTACACCGTGTGTGCAAAAGATTTCTGATGCTGTAAGACAGCCTGCACACCGTGAGTGCAATGGATTTCTGACGCTACAAGACAGCCTGTACACCGTGTGTGCAATAGATTTCTGACGCTATAAGACAGCCTGTACACCGTGTGTGCAATTGATTTCTGATGCTGTAAGACAGCCTCTACACCGTGAGTACAATTGATTTCTGATGCTATAAGACAGCCTGTACACCGTGTGTACAATTGATTTCTGATGCTGTAAGACAGCCTGTACACCGTGTGTACAATAGATTTCTGATGCTGTAAGACAGCCTGTACACCGTGTGTACAATTGATTTCTGATGCTGTAAGACAGCCTGTACACCGTGAGTACAATTGATTTCTGATGCTATAAGACAGCCTGTACACCGTGTGTGCAATTGATTTCTGACGCTATACGACAGCCTGTACACCGTGAGTACAATAGATTTCTGATGCTATACGACAGCCTGTACACCGTGAGTATAATTGATTTCTGATGCTATAAGACAGCCTGTACACCGTGAGTACAATTGATTTCTTATGCTATAAGACAGCCTGTACACCGTGTGTGCAATAGATTTCTGACGCTATTAGACAGCCTGTACACCGTGTGTACAATAGATTTCTGACGCTACAAGACAGCCTGTACACCGTGTGTGCAATAGATTTCTGACGCTATTAGACAGCCTGTACACCGTGTGTGCAATAGATTTCTGACGCTATTAGACAGCCTGTGCACCGTGTGTACAATTGATTTCTGACGCTATAAGACAGCCTGTACACCGTGTGTGCAATAGATTTCTGACGCTATAAGACAGCCTGTACACCGTGTGTGCAATAGATTTCTGACGCTATAAGACAGCCTGTACACCGTGAGTACAATAGATTTCTGATGCTGTAAGACAGCCTGTACACCGTGTGTACAATTGATTTCTGATGCTATAAGACAGCCTGTACACCGTGAGTAAAATTGATTTCTGATGCTATAAGACAGCCTGTACACCGTGTGTACAATTGATTTCTGATGCTATAAGACAGCCTGATCACCGTGTGTGCAATTGATTTCTGACGCTATACGACAGCCTGTACACCGTGAGTACAATAGATTTCTGATGCTATACGACAGCCTGTACACCGTGAGTACAATTGATTTCTGATGCTATAAGACAGCCTGTACACCGTGAGTACAATTGATTTCTTATGCTATAAGACAGCCTGTACACCGTGTGTGCAATAGATTTCTGACGCTATTAGACAGCCTGTACACCGTGTGTACAATAGATTTCTGACGCTACAAGATAGCCTGTACACCGTGTGTACAATTGATTTCTGACGCTATAAGACAGCCTGTACACCGTGTGTGCAATTGATTTCTGATGCTATAAGACAGCCTGTACACCGTGTGTGCAATAGATTACTGACGCTATTAGACAGCCTGTACACCGTGTGTACAATAGATTTCTGACGCTACAAGACAGCCTGTACACCGTGTGTACAATTGATTTCTGACGCTATAAGACAGCCTGTATACCGTGAGTACAATTGATTTCTTATGCTATAAGACAGCCTGTACACCGTGAGTACAATAGATTTCTGACGCTACAAGACAGCCTGTACACCGTGTGTACAATTGATTTCTGACGCTATAAGACAGCCTGTACACCGTGAGTACAATAGATTTCTGACGCTACAAGACAGCCTGTACACCGTGAGTACAATAGATTTCTGACGCTACAAGACAGCCTGTACACCGTATGTACAATTGATTTCTTATGCTATAAGACAGCCTGTACACCGTGAGTACAATAGATTTCTGACGCTACAAGACAGCCTGTACACCGTGTGTGCAATAGATTACTGACGCTATTAGACAGCCTGTACACCGTGTGTACAATAGATTTCTGACGCTACAAGACAGCCTGGACACCGTGTGTACAATTGATTTCTGACGCTATAAGACAGCCTGTACACCGTGAGTACAATTGATTTCTTAAGCTATAAGACAGCCTGTACACCGTGAGTACAATAGATTTCTGACGCTACAAGACAGCCTGTACACCGTGTGTACAATTGATTTCTGACGCTATAAGACAGCCTGTATATATTCGTTTCGATCATTTTTTCGCACCTCTTCAGGGGCACTTCTTGCTAAGAAGTACTCTCTTCACCATGTACAGTTTCTAGAGACGACAATCCTCCTCCCGAACTACCCCCTGACTGATATTTCGTTAAGGTGGCTCTACGTGCAGTAACGGATCTATCCCTAAATATCTAAATCGCAAATTGGTTTTGTGAAAGAAAGAAATCAGGATGTTGTTCGTTTCTAAACAATTTTTTTTTTTTTTTTTTTTTTTTTTTATGTTAATCGTTACGAAATGTGATGAATAACATTATTCCAGGATCCTTGAACGACTGGTTCGGCCACTCTGAGAAGTTTTATTACAGTCCAGCAATTTTTTTTTTCTTTGTTGCCATCTTGAATTGTCAATTTTTTTCTACCTTCCTAAATATAGACACATCTGGCTTTGTTCAACTTCTTCTATGGTATTTCTAAAGTGACACAACTCAAAAATCGGTTTTATTCATACTGTTATAGTTTTGACTATGAAATACATGGTAAATATCTCTTTATCTACCATCAGAACTGTATGTACCTAGCTTCAGAGCTTGTACACCAGAGGGCACTTGTGTCACCCTTCCTGTTAATGCTATTCCCCTACATAGGCAAGAGTGACTGTGAAAGACATGGTAAATATCTCTTTATCAACCATCAGAACTTTATGTATCTAGCTTCAGAGCTTGTACACCAGAGGGTACTTGTGTCACTCTTCCTGTCTTAATGCTATTCCCTCTACATAGGTAAGAGTGACACATTTTCAGTTGAGTTTTATTTTGAGTTGTGTCACTTTATAAATACTATTGCGAAATTGTATGAAATCATTACGATGGCTATACAATGCTCTACATGATTTGTACAACTACCTCTTCAGTTGTTTTTTTTTTATTATTATTTTTTATTTGTTGATTTTCTGCTAAACGGCGGAATGTATGGTTAGTGTGAAGACAGCCAGAACGTTTGCACCTAAATATTTTCCTCAAAATGACAGAGGGGGCTGAAAAAGGGGAGAAAGGTAGAGAGAGAGGGAACTAGGAGAGAGTAGGTGGACGGGAGAGTGGGTTCAGGTATAGAAAGGCGAGCACGAGATCAGTGACCTCAGGGTCACCGCTCCCTCCAACTCGTACGAAGCGATGCGGCTGGATACACCTACAGTCACCATGAAGCTAGATACTCACGTTCCTAGTATGGGTATACATGCGGATGGGTGTAGCTTCATGGTCAGGGGTATACCTGTGGCTGGATACAGCTACAGTCACCCTGAAGCTAGATACACACGTTCCTAGCAGGGGTATACATGCTGATGGGTGTATCTTCATGGCCATGGGTATACCTGTGGCTTGATACACCTACAGTCACCATGAAGCTAGATACATACGTTCCTAACATGGGTATACATGCGGATGGGTGTAACTTCATGGTCAGGGGTATACCTGTGGCTTGATACACCTACAATCACCATGAAGCTAGATACATACGTTCCTAACATGGGTATACATGCGGATGGGTGTATACTTCATGGTCAGCGGTATACTTTTTTTTTTTTTTTAATGTAAAATCTGTACAATTTATAAGTACAATAATCAATTGTGCTGGCATAAGTATACATATCAGTGAACACAGTATGGAAGGGGCCAAACATTATCAGCACTTCCTAATACAGTAGAACTTGGATAACTCGAACCCCTAGGGACCGATAACAAAAGTTTGAATTATCCAAACTTCGAATTACAAGCCCAAACTTCGAAGTTTGAAAATTAAGGGTTAAAAATCGAAGTTCATATTTTCACATTTTTTAATTTAAAAAAAAAATACATTTTATTTAAAGAAAAACAAACATATCATAAATTGATGATTACGCACATAAGTAGTAAATAATTGATCAAAAAAGTAACAATAAAAGTCTATTATTTTGAAAAAAAAAGTCATTTTCATGGAGAAGAATATTTTGATAAAGTGTTAGGAGGAATTCCAAATTCCTTGGCAATTTCAGATGTTTTTCTTTATTCCTTTTTCAACTTCTTTAATCTTAGCTATGTTCTCTGACAACGTTAAAGTTCTATAACTTCTAGGCTTTGACATCTTAAATCAACAATTCACTGAACTGCACTGAACACCGGAAATTCAAGGTACAAACAATACAGAAGATCTAGGCACTGATTAACTTATATCTTAATACAAAATGAAGATGGGAGGGATGGTGGAAAGGAATTCTAGGATAAAACGACAGGATGGTGTATGTAACTACAACCCCTGGAAGGGAGGAAGCGCGACCCACCACTTTGCAGAACTCCTAGAGTCCAAGAACTAGACAATGAGACAGCCGCTCTTCTTGTCCCGGAACCCCTACATCCATATCTTACTATCCTTCTTACCCGAGGGGAGAATATTTTCAAAAAAATTAAGATCGAACACCTCCCACTGGAGGTACAGACTCGCAAAAACTTCGAATTATCCAAAATTTTATTCGAATTAACCACGATTTTTTTACATTGTTTATGTCCTAAATTCTAGGGGCCGAGAGAAATATTCGAATTAAAGACGATTTCGAATTATCGAAGTTCGAATTATCTATGTTCCACTGTATATCTTTTGCGAGGTCTTTTACGAAGGGAATATTAAGGTCGTTGTGTAGGGTTTTGTTGGAGACATAAAAGGGAGCATTGACTATTCTACGAAGGACTTTGGATTGGAATGCTTGTATTCGTTGTATGTTTGAGTGTTTTTGCTGTTCCCCATAATTTAAGTCCGTAAGTCCAGATAGGTCTGATTATAGTTTTGTAAATAGTGAGTTTGTTTTGTGTCGTAAGCTTTGAAGTAGGGCCGAGTAGTCGTCGTAAGAGTCCATATCTCCTGTTCAGCTCTTGTCTTTTCAGTCGTGTGTGTGGGTTCCATGTGAGTCTGCTGTCTAGTAGAAGTCTCAGGTAACGCACCTCATTCGATGCTGGAAGTTAACTGCTGCAAATGAATACAGGAGGGCAGCTGCTCCTATTAAGAGTGAATGTAACATGAAAGCACTTTTCTGGGTTCACTTTAATTTTCCACAAGTTGCACCATTTCTCGACAGACTCAAGGTGCTCCTGTAATTGCTGAGAAGCTGTAGAGGGATCGGGAGAAGAGGAAAAGATGGCTGCATCATCGGCGTAGGTTGTATTATGTGTAGACGGATGGGTGGAAGGTTTACATGTGGCTACAAACATCTGGTAAATCTACCGTAAAACCTCAAGAAGCAAATGTAACTATTTACTTACGGACATCCAAGAATACCTGAGAAAGCAATAAAGGCAGGTATATAAATATGGCTGATATCATGGCACCCGACGCACAGTGGGGGTAAACAACACTTCGTGTTTCAAAAAAGGCTACGGCCTCTAAATCTTAACCGATTTCAATGAATTTTTTTTTTTTTTTAATGAAAGCTGATACAATTTATAACAGCTTTGTATCGTTAAAATAAAACATTCAAATCCTAATAAACCTCGAAAAAAATCAGAATATATTTTCAAATCAGTCAAAAATCATATTATTTTAATTAATTTCATTGTTGAATTAATACAATTTACGATTTGAAGATGTCAGTCTGATTTTTTCCAAATCTAATCAGGAATTGAATAAACAGGTTAAATAAAAAACAGAAATCTGGCTTAAAGAAGTTGCTCTAAATTATATTGGCTTTCATTTTTTTTAAAAATGCATTGAAATCGGTTAATATTTAGAGGCTGCAGCCTTTTTTAAAACAGGAAATGTCGGTTGCCCCAATGTTTGACGATAGACAGCAACTTGAGAGATATCGTACAAACAGGTCGGTGTCTGGACTTGCATCATATGGCGTAATAGAACAGAAGAAGTAATCTTATGCAGCTTGAGAATAGGCCATTAAAGGCTCATGGACTATCAATTGTGTAACATATCATGATTACTTTAATTTAATATCTACTGAAATATAAATCTGACTTACCGGAAAACATGACCTACCTACTCCCGCATGGGAGTCAAGAAATAAACAAAATTTAGACCTAATTTAAAACTTAAAGGAATTTATTGAGAGGAGATGGTTGACCGTGGATGATGCAAGGTAGGGATTGAGAGGAGATGGTTGACCGTAGATGATGCAAGGTAGGGATTGAGAGGAGATGGTTGACCGTAGATGATGCAAGGTAGGGATTGAAAGGAGATGGTTGACCGTAGATGATGCAAGGTAGGGATTGAGAGGAGATGGTTGACCGTAGATGATGCAAGGTAGGGATTGAGAGGAGATGGTTGACCGTAGATGATGCAAGCTAGGGATTATCGGGGTTCGGTCACTGCTATTTAATACAACTACATTTTACATGGTTTTAATGATGCCGACGTTTCGGCTTGAGATTCAAGCCTTCATCAGGGCTGTAAAAACAAGCAGGACAGATTTAGTAATAAAATTTAGTAATATATTTGTAGATTTTATTAAATCTCAAGCCGAAACGTCGGCATCAATAAAACCATTTTCATTTGTAAAATGTAGTTATATTAAGAAGCAGTGACCGAACCCCGACAATACCTACCAGAGCCCCGACAATACCTACCAGAACCCCGACAATACCTACCAGAACCCCGACAATACCTACCAGAACCCCGACAATTCCTACCAGAGCCCCGACAATACCTACCAGAACCCCGACAATACCTACCAGAACCCCGACAATACCTACCAGAACCCCGACAATACCTACCAGAACCCCGACAATACCTACCTTAAAGGAATTTATTATTTATTAATGTTAATTATGTATTTTTTTAATGTAGTGCTAATTTTAACAATTCTATCGATAAAAAAAACAGATTTTTCTTTTGTTTATATTTCTTAAGAGAGAATTTTTACAACTTCCATATAGGCCACACCCGTTTACCTCCAGCTAAAGCAGTCTATACACAGTCAGGCAGGCCTGTTAGTTAAGACTGTTCAGGCGGGCGGAATATATACACCTTCAGGCGACCTGCTTTTAGGCGGACTGTTCAGGTCTAACTGACAGTGTGTAGCCTGCATAAACCATCTATTCGAACAGGCATCGTTATAGTTTAAATGGTTTTCAGCCATAGCTTTGCCTAAGTATTGATAAATATTGAACACCCATCTAACCTCTCAAAGCCTTGTCTAGTCCTAAACGAGACATAATCAGTTTTATTATAGTGTTTCACGTTTGTTCCCTGAAATGGGAATTTCTAAATGGTAGAACCTTCGAAAATATTTACCTGAAAATTTTGCGCATGCGGGATTGAACTTTTCCATCTAAATGAACTGACTACAGACCAGCACAAACTAGTCGCAACAAGCCAACTCCTACAAATCTGCTTAGACTCGACTAGCAGCGAGAGTTAGCTGGGAGTTGTAGCCAACCTAGTTCCTAGAGAATCTGCTTAGACTCGACTAGCAGCGAGAGTTAGCTGGGAGTTGTAGCTAACCTAGTTCCTAGAGAATCTGCTTAGACTCGACTAGCAGCGAGAGTTAGCTGGGAGTTGTAGCTAACCTAGTTCCTAGAGAATCGATTCCTCTCTCTCCTTGAACAGTTCCTTTTGAATAGTTATTCAAAACTATTAACTAGTTATCCTTATCAACATGGGCCAATCATTCCAGGCTAGAAAGGAGGGGGGAGGTAACTAAAATATACATAAGTTCTGTTGACTACCATGAGACATATAGGGCAATGGATGAGCGATTTATATTGACCTCGCCTCGCATCTTGTGATTTTTGTAATTTAAATAGAATTTTAAGATGATTAGATTGTTATATTTAATAATATCATATTGATACTCTATTTTCTAATAGCGGAAGAGTGTTATTTCCGCCTGGCTACTACACGCTTCCATACTACACGATTATATATTTACACACACACACACACACATATATATATATATATATATATATATATATATATATATTACTTTTGAGGTTTCTTCGCTGGGAAGAATCATTTGTGTTCTTTATACGGCGTTCTCCAGCGGTCGGTTTTTTCGCGTGATATTTCGCAGAAATCACATTCAGCTTCTTCAGACTGTTGTTTATTTTTTTTATTTTTTTTTTATTTTTAGCGCGGTTCCTCCCTCCCCCATAGGGAGGAACCCCGCTTATAGGGTTGATACAATGAAACAATCCGGAAGTGCCGACTAGAAAATTTCGCGTTTCAGAACCCCTAGAGACCGAAAATAACGGTGGTTCAAATTTGTATATATATATATATATATATGTATATATTTATATATATATATATATATATATATATATATATATATATATATATATATATATATATATATATTTGTCTGTTCGCTCATTTCTGGCTTCCCTAATGGTCCGATTGTGATAAAATTTGGTACAAAAATCCGTCGTGCAATTTAAAAGGTCAAGTTCGTTAACCAGCAGAATCCGCCCACTGGAAGATGGCGTTTGGGGCGAAATTCGCGCAAAAAAAATCGTAACACTTACGTTTTTGAGTTCATGAGCTTGTGAGTACTCGTTTTATATGCTTCTTGGCCTAAGAAAACGAATGAAACCATTTTTAAGGCGATATCTGTAATCGTTCCTGAGAAAAGTGGAATCAATGTTTTTGTAAGTCATTATATTTTTGTGAGTACTTAGAATCGCAGGATTCAATTGAAATATTTTCTACAACTTTGAAATTAATCCCAACTAAGATGTTTAAATTTTGGCTATATTTGGAGTTAAGGAAGTATGCGAAAAAAATTATTTTATTAATCGACATGAAAAGTTTTCGGATCTTCATACATTTTTCGTAAATATCTCCATAACGGTTGCGAAATCGTGCTAAGTGGAAGGTGACCATTCGAATGCTTACTAAATTCTCTACAAAAAAGGTTCTGAAGCAGTATTCGATGGGGCAACGTCAATCAGAGATATAAGCGCTTAAAACTTAAAAAGTGTTTGTTTTGAAAGGGTTTTTCCTGTGATTTGTGATGCTAATCTATTCCATTCCTTCGAGATGTACGTAACCGCGCTAAGATGACGCAGTTCCTGCGAGTTGGACTTTTTTTTTATATAAATTTACATATATATAGGTCTAAGTATCCAAACTCTAAGAGGTGATTATAGACATAATTTCCAACAAAAAGGTTCATTTGAAGTATGATCCGATTCTGGAAGCAAAAGGAGCTATGTCCAATTTTCTGTTGTTTTTTTTTTTTTTTAACGTAGTAATGTTTTTTAATGAATAAGAAAGGATTGCTCAAAAAATATTCAAGATCATTAAATTCTAATTATGCCATCATAAAATAGATAAAGTTTCCTTTAAAAAAACAGTAATTTAATTCACTAGAACTATTATTACAAGATACTGTCTGGACGTCCAATAACGCACTTCTGTTTTTATCAATGAATCAGAGTTTTTTTCGTTGTTTTGCATGATGTAGGAATAAACACAGACATTAGAAATACGTTCGAGTTTTTTTTTTAATATTTGTCCGAATTTATCTGTAGAATTTGCATGTAAATATGTAGACAATTGCACTGTAGAGGGGTAGTCTGTTTGTAAAACCTATTACAGGAAACTAACAATGGAGTTTTTACATTCTTTTTAAATTTATATATTTCATTTTAACGTCCATTTATTATTAGTTCGTTTTAGCACTTTCCTCCGAAGGAAATTAGCTATTGAGGTTGCACTCATGGCGGAATTTTTGAAAACTTTCTTCAAATCTCCATCGATCCTACCTAGTAGACACCGAAAATGACCCCCGTTAAGATTATATATATATGTCTGTTAACACGATAGCGGCCAGAGTTTTTGTTTTTTCTTCACGAGACGTGGTATATAGCGTTCAATTAGCAAACGATTGAACGAGTTCGTTAACCACCAAAATCGGTCCACCCAAACACTACCCCCCCAATCACTAATTTGACCATGCCAGCCGTAGTGTTTGTCATATTTCAACGAAACTCGGTATACGTTATGTTGATCTAAAGAGAGATATACGTTGTAAAAATAAACTAAATCGGTTCATTAGGAGGGGGGGGGGTTACTCCGGACCCACATTACCAATTTGCCACTACCAGCCGTAATTTGTGTTACATTTCAACGAAACTCGGTATTCGTTATGTTGATCTAAAGAGAGATATACGTTGTGAAAATAAACTAAATCGGTTCATTAGGAGGGGGGGGGTTACTCCGGACCCACATTACCAATTTGCCACTACCAGCCGTAATTTGTGTTACATTTCAACGAAACTCGGTATTCGTGGTGGTAATCAACAGAGAAAAATGGGTTGTAAAAATAAACTAAATCGGGTTATTTGGAGGGGGGGGGGGTTTACTCCGGACCTAAAGTACTAATATACTCATACCGGTCGTAATTTCTGCTGTATTGTAACGAAACGCGGCATACGTCGTGGGTATCTCATGAGAAAGAAGTGTTGTAAAAATGAAGTAAATCGGCCAATTGGAAAGGAGGGTTTACTTTAAACTCTGTTTCATTAGAATTAGCCGGTCAGACGTAGGTTCCTAAAGGCGCCGCGAGGAGCGCTATCTCCCACAAGGGGGACGGTATCCTGTTCCTGCGTCAGATCAAAAGACGGAAAATTAAGTTTTTGTGTATTTATTAAGTAGTACAGTATCATGTATTAACATAATTCAGGAAGCAAATTACATATTTACAAAATTAATAATTGTACAGTTCTCAAAAGAAATGTAAATGAGCAGAGCTATTCATTTTTTTTATTTTATTTATATAGGTTATTTACAGCAGATTATTCAGTAATGTAGTCTACACTACAAAAATTCTGAGGAAAGTGCTTAGTTTTGCAGCTCCTGTGTGACGGAGTTTTTTTTTTAAATTATTACGACATATCTATCTATAGGATGCCACCTATCTATCTATGTATGACGGTCGCCCATCCAAGCACCGGCGATGATCGACCGACCTTCAGTTTTACAATATTATTGCTTTTATATATTTAATTTTTTATTAATTTCATTCATCGAAATGATTTCTTACTTTTAGTTGAATTCTTCTTTATTTTTTTTTTTTTATTTTTTTTTTATAATGTTATATTTTTGGTTGTTTTATTTACTTTATGTTGCCATTGGTTCTAGGTCCCGAAGACCTTCTCAGGATAACATTCCTCCTGCTCCGAGGCGTGCTTCTGAAGCCCATTTACATCCATTTCCTTTTGGTTTCAGGTATTTTTTTTAAGTTTTTTTTTTTTTTTTTAATCCTTTAACATATTCTTTAAGTAATTTATTATCTTTTCATTTCATTATAAGTCCGTATTTTTTATAATTTATATAATTTAAGTAACAATATAATTTTATTTTATTTCATTATTTTACTTCATTATTATTTGATTTTTCATTCAAGAATTTTTTTAATATGTTTAAATCAATGACTTTACTAATTTCGACGAAGGGTAAGTACTGCATGTAAAAAAAAAAAAAAAAAAAAAAAAAAAAAAAAAAAAAAAAAAATCAGTCCCGTAACAGGCCACGAGGGCCCTGAGGGGCAGATACTATAGAGGTATCTGATTCTTGACCATACGGCGCACTAGGGAGATAGTATGGTCAGTACTATGCTCCGGCCGCCTGATTTTCCCCTTGGCTGCTTCGACTGCTAGAGTCATTAGCACCAACCAAGGTACCCATTATTAAATTAATTAAAGGCTGGGTCGGCCTAGGGACGGTCAGGGAGGCCGAATTCAACCCATGAACGAAGACACTAGAAGAGAAAATCTTTAGTGCTTGCTCGGGATTTGAACTCAGACCTCCAGCTTATTAGTCCAGTGCTCTACCACTGAGCTAACCTCGCCCCAAGTACTGCATGTATTCATGAAATATTTATACACAGCTTTGCAGCTATACTGTAATAATCAGTAATAATATGCTTCAAATCAGTTATTGTTACTATGGTTGCAACCATAGTAACAATAACTGTACAGTACAGTAGTGTTACACATAGTTCACATACTTTGTAAACTTGTAAGAGGAGATGTGTCAGCACATACGTATTGCACAGGTGTTCGTGTTGTTCGTAGTAAAAAAAAAAATGCTAATAAAAAATATATATAATTATAAAAATGAATACATCATGATGATTAGATAGTTCGCCGTCGAGGTGATAAGCAATCATGATTAGATAGTTCGCCGTCGAGGTGATAAGCAAACATGATTAGATAGTTCGCCGTCGAGGTGATAAGCAAACATGATTAGATAGTTCGCCGTCGAGGTGATAAGCAAACATGATTAGATAGTTCGCCGTCGAGGTGATAAGCAAACATGATTAGATAGTTCGCCGTCGAGGTGATAAGCAAACATGATTAGATAGTTCGCCGTCGAGGTGATAAGCAAACATGATTAGATAGTTCGCCGTCGAGGTGATAAGCAAACATGATTAGATAGTTCGCCGTCGAGGTGATAAGCAAACATGATTAGATAGTTCGCCGTCGAGGTGATAAGCAAACATGATTAGATAGTTCGCCGTCGAGGTGATAAGCAAACATGATTAGATAGTTCGCCGTCGAGGTGATAAGCAAACATGATTAGATAGTTCGCCGTCGAGGTGATAAGCAAACATGATTAGATAGTTCGCCGTCGACGTGATAAGCAATCATGGAATAGTTGGGATTCGGCTAAAAAAAACCTCAATAGGATTTTTGTAAAAAAAATCTATATTCAGGACGTTTCGGCTACTCTTCGGTAGCTTTCTTTAGCTAAAATGACAAGAACAGAGAAAAAAACAGGAATTAATGCACAGAAAAAAAGTTAGATAAATGACAGGTCTATAAATACAATTCAACTTATTACAAAAGAACAATTTGTTGTTAAATTGTTAGAACAATTATGGTATTAATAAACAGGTAAAGTGAAAATTAGTGTATATCTAGAAATTAGTTGTAGAAAATCAATAGAATCATAAAAAAACATTTTTATTGAAGTGTATACAAGTATATTAAAGTGTATACAAGTATATTGAAGCGTATGCAAGTATATTGAAGTGTATACAAGTATATTGAAGTGTATACAAGTATATTGAAGTGTATACAAGTATATTGAAGTGTATACAAGTATATTGAAGTGTATACAAGTATATTGAAGTGTATACAAGTATATTGAAGTGTATACAAGTATATTGAAGTGTATACAAGTATATTGAGGTGTATACAAGTATATTGAAGTGTATACAAGTATATTGAAGTGTATACAAGTATATTGAAGTGTATACAAGTATATTGAAGTGTATACAAGTATATTGAAGTGTATACAAGTATATTGAAGTGTATACAAGTATATTGAAGTGTATACAAGTATATTGAGGTGTATACAAGTATATTGAAGTGTATACAAGTATATTGAAGTGTATAGAAGTATATTAGCAACTATTTACTTGTATAAACTTCAATAAAAATGGTTTTTGTTATGTTTCTATTGATTTTCTAGAACTAATTTCTAGATATACAGTAATTTTCACTTTACCTGTTTATTAATACCATAATTGTTCTAATAATTTAACAACAAATTGTTCATTTATAATAAGTTGAATTGTACTTATAGACCTGTCATTTATCTTACTAATAAATTTTTATTCTGTGTATTAATTCCTGTTTTTTTTTCTCTGTTTCTTGTCATTTTAGCTAAAGAAGGCTACCAAAGTAGCCGAAACGTCCTGTTTTTTCTCTGTTTCTTGTCATTTTAGCTAAAGAAGGCTACCAAAGAGTAGCCGAAACGTCCTGAATATAGATTTTTTTACTAAAATCGTATTCAGGTTTTTTTAGCCGAATCCCAACTATTCCATATTTGCTTATAAAAATGAATAATTACATTTAAAAAAGTAAAATAAATAAGCTCGAATACATATGTATATATATACACACACACACACACACAATTCGAACCTCTTTTATTTTCTGGATCTATGGGTTCTAAAACGTAAACTTTTCTAGTCAGCTGTTCCGGATTGCGTTAGGAGGCAAACCTCACAAGCAGGGTTTCTTCCTATGGAAGGAGGGAGGAACCTCACAAGCAGGGTTTCTTCCTATGGAAGGAGGGAGGAACCTCACAAGCCGGGTTTCTACCTATGGAAGGAGGGAGGAACCTCACAAGCAGGGTTTCTTCCTATGGAAGGAGGGAGGAACCTCACAAGCAGGGTTTCTTCCTATGGAAGGAGGGAGGAACCTCACAAGCAGGGTTTCTTCCTATGGAAGGAGGGAGGAACCTCACAAGCAGGGTTTCTTCCTATGGAAGGAGGGAGGAACCTCACAAGCAGGGTTTCTTCCTATGGAAGGAGGGAGGAACCTCACAAGCAGGGTTTCTTCCTATGGAAGGAGGGAGGAACCTCACAAGCAGGGTTTCTTCCTATGGAAGGAGGGAGGAACCGTCCTGATAGAATAAGAGGTTAAATTTATTAAAAATTAAAAGCCCACAAATGGTATCTTCTTCTCGAAAGTGTAAGTTGCCGATTTTTAGTGATTCATAACTTACACTTAGTGAGAAGCACTTCATCGAAAGTGTAGTTTAACTCTTCTGGGTTGTGATATTAATCTCTAGAAGTGACCTCAGAGTATTTTTTTTTTTAACTTCCGAGTTAATAAACATTACTAATTCAGCGAATTAGAAAAATCTTTAGTCCTAACGATGGTCATTACGAACCGAACGAGGATGAAGGAACCTTGACATTAAAGGAAAGGAACGACTGAAATCCAGAAACCAATTCCAGCTCGGCTATCAGATCACGTTCAGGGTCGTTGGGTTACTGAACTACCGATAGTTAGGAGTCATTCATTGAATCGGATCGTGAGACCCGTTCCGATCCGATCTAGTTCACAGGTGCGCGAGGTCAGTACTCGGATAGGGTCCCTATCTAACCTTTGTCTTGAGAACTACTCCCAAACATACGCAAGGTTCTGACATTTGCCGCACCCAACCGTCTCTACTGACCTTCTGAAACGATATTTTTTTTTTCTATTTTCCTGCCCCCGGTATGTTGTGTGGACGAAACAACGCTAAATTGTTGCCTCCGTAAGTAGGTCAGTCGGTCAGTAGATTAATGTCTGTCAAGTCGCATAGCACCTGGGATTTAAATACCCTCATAGGATTTGTCCAACTTGATTGAGTCGGAGAGAAAGCTTTGTGTAGTCAGCTGTGAATTGATTTAATATCTGTAATTTGATGCTCGTCCTTTTAAATCAATGTTGGGTTGATTTAACCTCCACATTGCCTTCATAGCTCATTGAATTAGCTCTGCCATGAAATGCAATATCTTATAGTTGTCTGGCGCATGTTTAAATATATTTATGAAGGTCAAAGTTCTGGATTGCCTTCACCTTGGCCAATATTCTCCCCCAGTTTATAGAGGGTGTTGTTCTGTAATCGCTAGGTGGTCAGCAATGTTAACACTTTATATCCCATCTCATGACACACAGATAGTGCATGCAGGATAAAAAAAAAAAAAAAAAAAAAAAAACTAGAAAAAAAGGCGTTTGCCATATATCTCGTTTTTGCTTCGTTTCCGATAAAAACACAGAAAACTAAACGGGAATTATAAAAAGGCAGTCTTTCTTAAGGCCTATATAAAAGTATATGTTTTTTCCCACCCACCTCCCCTCCCTCTCTACCCCCGTCCCCCTCCCTCTCTACCCCCGTCCCCCTCCCAAAAACATAAAATCCTCAATTCAGTTCAACATAATTTATACATCACAAAACAAAACTTTTCAGTTCTTAAAACATTTTAACATTTAACACTGGACGCATACACAATTATAAACTAACAATTTCTTCTTCTAATAATTCCTAATAATCAAATTAAATACAGTTCAAAGGTTTGGCCCCTTGCAGCATTACGGGCATCACATCGCACAGACATGATGGTATTTGTGCATTGCTCTGCTGTAATCTGTTCCCAAGCCCATCTGATGCGATGGATGAAGTACTCCCTTGAGCCAATGGGCTCCCGGTAGACCTAATCTTTAATGTGTCCCCATGCGAAGAAAGCCTAGAGCGTGAGGTCCATCGCCATGGATAGTTAGTGGCCAACCAATTCTTCCCGTAGTGGGCTGGACAACTGTCGACTTGGAACCAGATTCCCAATCTCTGTACCAAAAGGACTTCCTCCAAGAACAACGACAGTACATTATCGAGGAATGCGTGGAATGACTCTGCGTTAAGTCGAGGGGTCAAAAAATGGAGACCAATTATTTCATTATGCCACGCAAAATCAGAGGCAATCTCACTCCTATATTTTTATGGTTGGGGGGATTAAAGGAGACGGGGGTGGTGGTGAGAGGGTAATAATACATATAGTAATAACGATTTGTATATAGGTATTATGAATGAATGACTTTTCATAATTGGTTTCAATTTTGTCCGTTTTTCCCGGAAACAAACCAAAAACGAGATATATAACCACAGGATTTTTTTCTTTGTTTTTCATCATGCATCGATTCCCGAAGCTTGGCCGTTCTTCTTGGTGACAACCTATATATATATATATATATATATATATATATATATATATATATATATATATATATATATATATGGAGGAGAAGAACCTCCTAGTAAAAGCTCAGCAGGGCTCAGAGCAGAGTTGGGCAAACGTTAGCGCGCGCTAAAAGCTGATACCTCTCCGCTAATTTAGCGAAACTGTAGAAAGCCAGTGCTAATAATTAGCGGTTAGCGGCGGCAGTGCGCTAACCGCTAATCTATTTATGAAATATCGTAATTGCTACAGTTACAAGTTGTAACTATAGCTTAAGCTATTAGCAATTACGATATTTCATAAATAGATTAGCGGTTAGCGCACTGCCGCCGCTAACCGCTAATTATTAGCGCTGGCTTTCTACAGTTTCGCTAAATTAGCGGAGAGGTATCAGCTTTTAGCGCGCGCTAACGTTTGCCCAACTCTGGCTCAGAGAAGAAGGTACTGTATAGGTCACTTATTATTGAACTTATGGCGCAAACAGAAGACATTGTGGCCACTGTCGATTAATTTTAACCTTACACAGGTAGGCATTGAATGCTAAACCGTCGATATTTGAAGAAAAATATATCGGTACGCACCCAGAGTTCGAACTCATGTTTTCCAGGTTATGAGTCAGGTGCTCTAACACTAAGCAAATAACCATTAGTCAAAAGAACTGGCGGAAATTATCAAGAAAAACTTATGTATCTAAGTATTAATTTTTTTTTTTTTTTTTTACGGCCCATCTACATCTAGGTCATTAACGCCGTCTAAGTATTAATGAACCTCAAACTGTTACAATCTGTCGAGGGAGGAAATGAAAGAAAGTCTGGAAAAAGAACGGAGCCTAATGATCTATTTATCAAGAAATGTATTTGATATAACTACATTCTTCATACATAAATTAATTATTTATTGCCGAAAATAGTATAAAGTAAAATGTTATAAAATTATATCTAATTTGGGAAAATAGCTTATTAGTTCATCTTCGCTCCCCCTTTTAAATCTAGGTGGAAGGTCGTGCGCCAGGCCAAGCTCCGGCCTACGCACACTGTGTGTATATTACACAACGTATTAGAGCCGATTTTTATCCTCATAACGTTCAACCAGCTCAAGATAAGCTACTAAACTAAAATTCCCTCTATTAATATGAATATTATTTTTCAAACCATTTAAAATTAACATATAATGGCAAAACGTTAATTCAAAATGAATAAATATGGAAATTCTTTAATTTTATTAACAGATTAGCGTATTGGTCTCTATGTAGTTTGTACTTTTCGGTCGTCAACGAATATTGTATTTGACAATTATTTTTTATAATTATTCATTAAATGACCCTTAGCTCAACTATATATAACTCGCGAATAAGGCGAATAAATATGGTCATGATTTTGATTTTGAAAACATCAGAATATTAGGGAAAGAAAGAAATAGAATGAAAAGAAGAAAGATTAAAGAAAACATACACATCATTAAAAACAGGAAAACAGTGATAAATAAAAAAAATGGAAATACACCATCTTAATATTATTTTCATTAATTTATTTGATAAAAAATAGGAAAATGGTGGGTTGTGTATGGATTTTTTTAAAAAGTATTATAGGACTATATTTCATCTGGAAATTAAAATCAATTTTAAATTTATGACGGATCGATTATCGATCAGCTGACTATTTGACACCATATTGGATTCGTTCAGTCAATGACCAGTCTAGACGAGGCCCTGCTGGTGGAAGGTTCTCCTCCTCAAGTTGAGGCTGAATTTAATGTTTAATTGTGTTCCCCTGAAGAGGCACCAAAAAGGGTGCGAAACATGTAGGGAAGATAAATAATAAGTGTGTGGCGTAATTTTATTGACCTTCCGCCTTATTCGCCAGTTATAATTATTTTTTATTTCTTACTTTGTTTATAATTGTTTCAAAAAAAAAAAAAAAAAAAAAAAAAAATCAGTCCCGTAACAGGCCACGAGGGCCCTAAAGGGCAGATACTATAGAGGTATCTGATTCATGACCATACGGCACACTAGGGGGATAGTGTGGTCAGTACTATGCTCCGGCCGCCTGATTTTCCCCTTGGCCGCTTCGACTGCTAGAGTCATTAGCACCCAAGGTACCCATTATTAAATTAATTAAAGGCTGGGTTGGCCTAGGGGCGGTCAGGGAGGCCGAATTCAACCCATGAACGAAGACACTAGAAGAAAAAATCTTTAGTGCTAGCTCGGGATTTGAACTCAGGCCTCCAGCTTATTAGTCCAGTGCTCTACCACTGAGCTAACCTCGCCCCTTTATAATTGTTTACAAATTTTAATTATTATTTTCTGCGATGAATCGCCTTTTTTGCGATCCTAATATTGTTTAAACGAATAAACAAATTCTACAAGAATTCCCCCCCTAACTTAGGTTTATGATTCTTTATCTTAATTTGCTGCTACGTAATTTATTATCAATTATTCGTGTCCAGCTGTCTTGCCGGTAATTGATGATATAGTGCGATTGATCAATTGAGCTCTTGATTTTAAGAGTATAAGTGTTTGTAAGCAATCTTAATCAAAAAAATTAAAGAAAAAAACTTAATAAAAACAATTCATTGAGATTCTGAGTCCAATAATTGCAATATTTTTAAAACATCAACACGACATGAACTATGTTTTAACTCGTTTGAGACCGATTGTATGCCGTGTGTTCAATTAATTTCTGAGGCTATAAGAGTTCAATATCAGTAATGTGTAATTATCAGTTATTTTGAGTGAACTAGACGTCGAAATATGATTTTTATGGACTAATGAAATCTGTAAAGTAAAAAAAAATGTAGCCTTGGTTTTATTGTGTTTTACGGTGCTCCATCCGGACTTACTGATAAAACCGGGTTCGCAATGATTTTATATATATACATGAATTCCCTTACTAATTGATGCTTTCCATAGTAAAAGTGTTTCTTTTTTGTATTAAAAATGAACAATATAAATTGTGCCAACTTCGGTAGAGCATTATGCTTGCAAGAACACACAAATTGTGCCAACTTCGGTAGAGCATTATGCTTGCAAGAACACACAAATTGTGCCAACTTCGGTAGAGCATTATGCTTGCAAGAACACACAAATTGTGCCAACTTCGGTAGAGCATTATGCTTGCAAGAACACACAAATTGTGCCAACTTCGGTAGAGCATTATGCTTGCAAGAACACACAAATTGTGCCAACTTCGGTAGAGCATTATGCTTGCAAGAACACACAAATTGTGCCAACTTCGGTAGAGCATTATGCTTGCAAGAACACACAAATTGTGCCAACTTCGGTAGAGCATTATGCTTGCAAGAACACACAAATTGGGTCTTCATTGTTCAGCAATTGTGGGCGCAATACACGGCAATCATATTGCTAAAAGCTTGTCTGAGTTTACAACGTTTTTTAAAGTTTACTTGCGGTTTTTATAGTGGTTCTTCCCTCCCGCGTATCAGGTTGACCTCATGACGCAATCTAGAAGTGCCGTCTAGAAAATGTCAAATATTAGAACCCTTAGGGTGCGTTTACATCTGACACTTCTCGCAGGAAATATATGTCAGGTGTCGGATAGATATTCTCTTGTAAGTTTACATACTGACAGAAATAGCTAGACATTTATGTCATGGATATGTATAGGACAGTTCTGGATTTGTTCTAATTCACCAAAAGCACAAATAATCAGTGTTTACATCTGTTGATATAGAAGTGTCGACAATACAGCTAGTAGCCAAGATATTTATCTCTGAAATTAAATTCTTCTCGTAAAAATCTGTGTTTACACCTGGTGGTATAGAAGTGTCGACACTTATAGTTCGTGATAGAAATATATATCTCAGACATAAATTGCTCATGGTTTACACTAGTCACAATTTCTGTCTGATATTAATTTCCTGCAATAACTAGCAAGTGTAAACCCACCCTTAAGATCACGAAAATAATAGTTTTTCATATATATATATATATATATATGAAAAACTCATATATTGCTCATGGTTTACACTAGTCGCAATTTCTGTCTGATATTAATTTCCTGCAATAACTAGCAAGTGTAAACCCACCCTTAAGATCACGAAAATAATAGTTTTTCATATATATATATATATATATATATATATATATATATATATATATATATATATATATGGCTCAAAAATAGATCGATTTTAATGCAATTTGATCCACGATACTTTTATTAATTTAAAAGTTGAAGCTCGATAACCATCCGAATCTGTCCCTGGGAATTACGATTTTATGGAAGAAATCCGCCTAACATAAAATCGTAACAATCATGTTTTTGTGTTTCTCGGCTTCCAGGTACTTCTTTTATTAACAAGACAATGTCGACTTAAGAATCTAACGAAACTATTTCTAAGGCCACTAATTTCCCATAAATTGAAACTTAAATTGTCGAGAAAAGTGGAATGAACAAGATTTTACTGGGGTTTTGGCATATATTCCTATATATTCGAAATCGTAATAAAAGTAAACCATCTAGTCGAAGCCTTGCTACATTTTCTACAAATAGGTCTTTTGTGCGATTTTTCATTTCTTATTCGATCTTATTCAGAGAAATCTATGCCTAAATGGAACAATTTCCTCTGATAAATGGAACGCATTCAGTTTCCTGATGTGGTGACTCAAATCATTTATCGCTTTGAGATCTCAATTTACTTTTTTACAATGTTTAACTTTAACACGAATGATTAGGACAAAAAAAGAATCTATTTCCATTGGCAGCTTTCCAAATGGACACTAGTGATATGATGGAAAAAGCACTAAGATGACACAGTGCCTGCAAGTAGCAGCTTTTCTTTCATAATTTGATCACTGCTACATTTTCCTGTAGCATGTTCTGCAGAAATGTACTTCTTAGAGAGCGAAGCAATTTTTCTTTTGAAAATTTCTCATATTAATTGATGGTAGGCTAAAGCCTTTTTTCTCCCCATTTAGTCAGAAATTATAAATAGTATCGTTATGTTTCTGTTAAAACAATATTTATTTATTTTTTTTTTTATATCAATTATTGTGCATATAACAATATTTATTGATGAAAAAAAAAATCTGTTCATCAACCTGCTCTTCCGAAAGCTATTAACGCCTTCTATTCAGAATACTTTAAACCCGCAGTACACAACCGTCATGCAAAATGTATATATTCGACGCCGTCACAGCAAGCATTCAACAATGTATGACATATTGTTTCTTTTAATTTATCTTTAAAAAGTCCGACTAGCAGGAACTGCGTCATCTTAGCGCGTTTCCTTTCATGTCCTAAATGCCATGAGAAAATTAATAGAAGCAGTTATTCGTGTGTTTTGATCTTTCGTGAAAAACAACAATAAAATCTCAAAGAGAATGAAGATTTCAGTCGCCACAACAGGAAACTGACAGTATCCTGAGCGGAAATGACTCCCTCCACCTTCTCAACTTCATAAGCGGTTTTCCACCCTGTGGAGGGTGTGAAAAACGCACGAAAATATTTATAATTATATTTGCTCATGAATAAAACAGACTGAACCAAGTATGCTGAAACTAATGAACCCAGTAAATGTTTCAATTTTTATTGAACCATATTTTTTGTTTTTGCTGCTTTACACGGATAACAAAACATCAAAGCGTGGTGCGACCAAATTGTTACATATGATGAAAATCTGTAAAGTATTGTAGTTGTAAAAGGATTAGGAAGGACACACAAGTATTAGTGAGAGGTATCCTGTGAGTTATATCCTGACCGATGGCCTATCCTTAGTCCTGGTGGGACTACACCTTCTACCAGTATATCTCTATCCAATCTCCCAGCTGTCCCGAGTTCTCTACCTACATCCTTCACCCAACACCAACACAGTAGTAGTGTTAGTACTCAGTGTTTTACACTATCTTCAATATTAGTATTAGTGAAGTAGTGTTTGTAGGATATCTACTCCTCGAACTATCTATCTCCCCCCTTATCACCTCCTCCCTTATCACCTTCTCCCTTATCACCTTCTCCCCTATCACCTCCTCCCTTATCACCTCCTCCCTTATCACCTTCTCCCCTATCACCTCCTCCCTTATCACCTTCTCCCTTATCACCTCCCTTATCACCTTCTCCCCTATCACCTCCTCCCTTATCACCTTCTCCCTTATCACCTCCTCCCTTATCACCTCCTCCCTTATCACCTCCTCCCTCATCACCTTCTCCCCTATCACCCCCTCCCTTATCACCTTCTCCCTCATCACCTCCTCCCTTATCACCTTCTCCCTCATAACCTCCTCCCTTATCACCTCCTCCCTTATCACTTCCTCCATATCACCATCTCCCTTATCACCTGCTTCCTTATCACATCCTCCCTTATAACTTTCTTTCTTATCACCTCCTCCCTTATCACCTACCCTCTTCCAATCCTTTCTCCTCCGATTCCTCTACAAGGGTTACAGCCCTCTCTCTCAATATCTCTCCCATCTAATCCTAAAGACCACTTCAGGAAATAACTGTCAACAATATTTACTAACTACGTTTTCAGTACTTTCTGAAGATATTTAGCTATCCAGATTGGACTCACGAAAATACTTTGAAGGAATTCCTGAAAAATAATAATCGATCAAACAAATTAGACACTGAAATTAACCTTGTTAAAATTGATATCTAGGTATTTATCTATAAAAACATGTATATATGTTTTTAAATACGTGAGAATTTGAAAACCCGTATTATTTGAGGATATATCAATATGTACCATTTTTAATGCAGATTTTAAAAATTTAAACATGTACCCCAATCGAGATAAATGTTCGAACTAGACTGGCTAAAATTAGGCATTCCAGCCTCTTGTGTCTTAGTAGAAACATTTTTTTTTTTTTTTTTTTTTGTTCTTAGTAGAAAAAAAAGATACTGCCTCTAAAACGAAACATATCCCACTAGTATTTTTAAAGTTACACTACTCAAAAATCGTTTCTCTTTCAGTTATGAATATGAAAGACATGGAAACATCTCTTTATCAACCATCAAAACTGTATGTACCTAGCTTCAGAGCTAGTTCACAAGAGGGCACTTGTGTCACCCTTTCTATGTCTTAATGTTAAGCCCCCTACATAGGCATGAGTGATACATGCCTTCTTTGACACCACGAATTATACTTACCTTGAATACCACGTAACAAATTTTTGGCTAGCTAGGAAGGGAAGGTTTTCTAGGAACCCTCGAGCAGGTCTAGCTCCGTTCATTTCCTAGATCCGTCACTCATTCCTCTCGGATTAGAGAGAGCGACGGATTAGAGAACGCCGGATAAGAGAGAGTCTACTGTATATTTTCTTTGCCATAGTAACGCTACGGTAGACCGGTTTATTTGCTATTGTCTCTCCCATATCTTTTGATACAGTGCACGCAAATTGTAGCTATATTTCTCGTTAACAGCTACATATATCGCTTTAAAAATGGTTTCTTTCGTTTTCAAACATTAAGGATAGTATGAAACTAGTACTTGCAAGCACTCGAAAACGATTTTTTTTTTCGCGTGAATGCTTGTTGTTTTATTAAATGGTTTTAGCAGTAATATTGAATGAATGAATGAATGAAAAATGAAATGAAAAAAAAACTTTATTCTGGGACTTCGTCCCATAAGAATAAAAATAAGTACAAAATAAACAATAAAGAAATTTAACCTAAAAATATAAATATGAATAAAGAAAAACAAAAGTATAAAAGAACAAAACAAAAAAAGCAACTAATACAAATATTATATGTGAAGCCTTAAATAATAAAATGAAATATAAGTAAATATGTACATTCATTGGAATGGGGCAATGATGATACAATGTTCAGAGGGGGATGGGAATAAAATTAAAGAGTTTAAATAAACAAATAAATATTAAAAAGTTTAATAAATATTAAAGGAATGGGGGCTATAAAAAGATATAAACTAGGAAAATGCATAAACACGAGAAAAAAACAGCAATATAATTTACAAAGGTAATCAGGTCTTCCTGGTGGTGAAATTTTAAGAAGCGTCTTCCTGGGAGGATAGGAGAAAAGCAAAGAGGCGGGATTTAAAGACAGGTAAGGAAGAAGGGTGTCGAATGGAAAGAGGGATAGAGTTCCAGAAGGAGGAGGCTCGGGAGATGAAGGAACGGTCGAAGAAGGCTGTTTTATGAGTTGGAGGATAGAGATCGGAGGGACGGGAACGGGTACCAAATATTAATTTGCCAGTAAAAAATTATACGTAAAATGAGTAATAATTATAGGTTGTTTGTCATAAATCTTTACGAGCACAAGTTGCAGCGGCCTAGATAGGAATTTACACTGCCCTAAGATAGTGGCTCCTGAAATCTAACTTAGCTTTAGGATTTCATTAAATAATGTGTTTTCAGTTTACCCAAAATATTAACTATACTTATTCGAGGGTTTCCAAGTGACACTAGGGCTAAGATGACGCAGTTCCTGTGAATGACATGGTCCGAGCGAACGCTTCTCCAAAAGCTACCCGGACTCGGGATGGAGAAAATGTACACGGAGTGAATGTAGCAGAACTCTCAGTCCTGGTGGCTACCTATCCTTTTTACGTAGTTCTACCCTTTCAACAATTCCTTCATGTCATGTGGGATATTTAGGTTTTGTCGTCTGCATTCCTTGGGTAGGTGTTTTACGGTAGAGTCTCTATTGCATATATTACAGGTAGGTTTGTTAATGGAATGGAATGGAAAGAAATTTAGGACGAACAACTTACTGTTTTAATCGTCCAGCTGTTAATCGTATTTGTTTTTCTAATGAGGAGCTTAAGATTTACTCTTAAATAAATATGTAAGCACATTTTTTTAAATATTTATACGTACTTGTACGTTAATCTTATCCTATCTTAAAAACTAATCTATTTTTTTTAATACCTATATGTACGTTAATCTAATTTCATTTAATTCTATTTATTTTATTTAATTAAATAATTTTTTTTTCTTCTTCTTTTTTTTTTTCTTATATTGTACGTTAATCTTATCCTATGTTAAAAGGATGGGATGAACTGTATTAGGTTTGTCAAGTCTTGTCATGAGGTATTCGTGTGTTAGTCTTGTGTGGCCGATTCGGAGTCGAGCAAATACAACTTCTTCTCGTCTGTTGTCTCGGTAGCTGGATGTCCACTCCTGTGTAGTGTTAGTTAGTCGAGTCCAGCTGTCTTGCCAAATAGTTTATTCTGTTTTGTTTTATTGTATTGGTCAAGTCTTGTCATGAGGTATTCGTGTGTTAGTCTTGTGTGGCCAATTCGGAGTCGAGCAAATACAACTTCTTCTCGTCTATTGTCTCGGTAGCTGGATGTCCACTCCTGTGTAGTGTTAGTTAGTCGAGTCCAGCTGTCTTGCCAAATAGTTTATTCTGTTTTGTTTTATTGTATTGGTAAAGTCTTGGCGTGTGATTGATAGGCCGAGCTCAGGTTGTCTTGTGGCAAGTTTTGCATGAGAATCTGCTAGGGAGCTTCTTCCTGAACCTTCATGTCCTGGCAGCCAGTACATTGTGATGTGTTTGTTACCCGCGTGAATAGTTTTAAAAATATCTATTATTTAATAATATTTAAAAAAAATACTATTGTTTTAAAAAAATAAATTTAAATATTTAAAACAATTCACTTTATCCTGACTTAATTAGAGAATAAGAGTTGATAAATGCCCCGTGCGGAAGAACTCTCGGCCCGTGTATTGCTATCCTAAAGAGACTGGTAAATGCTCCGATCTAGCGGTGACTATCAGAACCTCGGCGAGACAGGAGTTCATACTTCTGCCGACAGGTAGCACTCATTGTCCTTCTCTCTCCTTATAGCCTTTACTCATAACTAGGGAACGGATGTTCATGTATTATTTTACCTTTTTTTTTCTGATCCTCAAATCAAAATTTTTGACGGAATTCTGTACGTTTTAAGTTATTGTAAAGCATTTAAACGGGTTTTGATTTTACATATTTTGTCAAAAATCCATATTTTTACATTTTTTACCATAAATACGTATTTTTGTCTACATATTTTGATATTCTTTTTATTTTTTAATTGAAAAAAATAAAGGGAAAACCGAGAATGAATGAATGCTTTACCCATTGAATCTAGATCACTGTCTGCCATGCTTCCCCGGCGCTAATGGTCTAGGAGCAGATGCGTTGCAAGAAGCAAAGGTGGCTGGCTGCCATGCTTCCCTGGCGCTAATGGTCTAGGAGCAGATGCGTTGCAAGAAGCAAAGGTGGCTGGCTGCCATGCTTCCCTGGCGCTAATGGTCTAGGAGCAGATGCGTTGCAAGAAGCAAAGGTGGCTGGCTGCCATGCTTCCCTGGCGCTAATGGTCTAGGAGCAGATGCGTTGCAAGAAGCAAAGGTGGCCGACAGCCATGCTTCCCTGGCGCTAATGGTCTTGGAGCAGATGCGTTGAAAGAAGCAAAGGTGGCTGGCTGCCATGCTTCCCTGGCGCTAATGGTCTAGGAGCAGATGCGTTGCAAGAAGCAAAGGTGGCTGGCTGCCATGCTTCCCTGGCGCTAATGGTCTTGGAGCAGATGCGTTGCAAGAAGCAAAGGTGGCTGGCTGCCATGCTTCCCTGGCGCTAATGGTCTTGGAGCAGATGCGTTGCAAGAAGCAAAGGTGGCTGGCTGCCATGCTTCCCTGGCGCTAATGGTCTTGGAGCAGATGCGTTGCAAGAAGCAAAGGTGGCTGACAGCCATGCTTCCCTGGCGCTAATGGTCTTGGAGCAGATGCGTTGCAAGAAGCAAAGGTGGCTGGCTGCCATGCTTCCCTGGCGCTAATGGTCTTGGAGCAGATGCGTTTTAAAAAAATGTATAACTAATTATTCTTTAATAATTGTACTATTCCTTTAATATACTCTCTAAAACAAGCGAAAGAATCATGCCGATATCATTTTCAAAACTCGAGATATAAAATAATGAATTTTCAACCTATTTTATTTTATCTCTTAGCTCCTAAGACGCATTGGACGAAACGCTCGGACACGTGTCGACAGTTTTTCGATGCAAAATCACAAGCCAAAAATGGGCCTGATCGGTGACCCGACAACTATATACTCCCCTTATGAGATCAGACCGGCGTCATTTCACGTTAGACAATTTAAAAATGCATTTTGTTGCATACAATTTTCCAAAATAATGTCCATCTTTAGAAATTTTCAACATCTTTTCCCCCTTTTAAAATGAGCTCTTAATGATTAATTTTGCTTTTTCAATATGTTATAGAGTTTTAGTCATTTTGTTCTATATATTTTCAACTTTTGTTCTTTCCATATATTTTACCAGAGTTCGTACTTGTTATCTATACTTTTCTTTTCAATATTTTATAGTATTATTGGCACTTTTTACTACATATTTTCAATTTTTTATTACATATTTCGTTATAAATAGTTAAATATATATGTACATATTTTGAATTTTATTTTACATGAACATTCGTTTCCTACTCATAACTGTATTTCATTATCTTCTCATTACATTGTAAATAATATAAAAAATGGGGCTAAATCCAGGGAAGAAGTCAATGCGTATGTTTTTTAGGTCCCTCAGTCCGAACCCGTGGTTTGTTTCACTCGCACTGCTTCCCAGAATAATTTTTTTCCCAGAATAATTTTTTTGAATGATTTGTTTCAGATTATTTCTACGTTTTCGTAAATCTATTTGACCTCCAAGTATCTTTTAGGAACAGGCATAAGTTCAAATAGTACACGGACTCTAAAAATACTCAGGCCCCTCAAAAATATTTTTTTTAAAGATTTTTCCAAAGGTTTTTTCTCTATTTGACCTTCAAGTGACCTTGAATCTGACGTGATAAAGGATAAACAACCCGTTCATCTTAATCAGCGACCCCAAAACCCCATAAGAACCATACAACTCCGGGTGTTTTTTTTTTTTTTAGATCAAAACACTTCCTCTCAATTGGGGTTTACACAAGCACCTATAGCAACGGTACATACATATACATATACATGTATGTACATGTACATATACATAGATAACACTGTTAATATTTATTTATTAAATTTTAACGTCCATTTATTATTAACTACAAATTTTAGGACGGGTTATCTATAGGTTACCACCCTTTTCTAGCCAGGATAGGGCTAATGCCTTTTCTTTTTTCTAAAGAAAAGCCACCACCCCTAGTGGGAATCGAACCCGCGACGCTTTGGGCCGGAGCGTTAAGTGCTCACGCCTTAACGCTCACGGCCACCAGGCCTCCACACAGTTAATATAATTTTTATATTAGAAAAAATATTTTTCAATAAATTACTGCTTTGAAAAAATTCCTTAATTGTATACACAATGAAATGTAAATAGACTGGCTAATTGTTGCATGAACCCGTGAAATCGAGTTTTGAATTTCCCTGTTATAAGAACAAAACGAATAATCTAATCTACATACGTGGGGGGGGCGCGGATTCCTCAAAGCGGTATTTCCCCTTTCATCTATTTTCCATGAATAAATTACAGCTGATACAAATGAATATTGAAAATGTAAACCAATTATTCCATTAGTCATACACAACATTCTTCCTTTTCCTTGATAAAATGGGTGGGATTTTCCCTTATTTTATTGTTATCCCTGTCATATATATATATATATATATATATATATATATATATATATATATATATATATATATTCTCGTTTTTTGATCTCTTCCACATATTTTTTTCCTCTTTTTTATTAAAGGCCTTATAGGTAAAAAAATGTTTCAAAACTTTATTTAAACATAGACTAAATTTTCTGAAATTATTTTTTTTTTAAACATTACAATTTTGAAACCTCAAAATATTTAATAGCATAAAATTTACTTAAAATACCTTATGCATATTAGTCGTCAACTAATAACTTAGTCCAAAACCAACAAAAAATAAATTAAAAGTATTTTTAAAATCTAACATTAACAATCGCCATCCATGGCTGGTCTCGTACACAAGAGAATCAGCCAGTCCTAGCATAGAGCAATAACGATAAGAAAGTATTATTGTTTTCCCCTATATCCAATATATACCCCTTATTTTTCTCTTGCATCTCACTAATTTTGCATTATATTCTGAAATACTGCACTAAGATGTTTAAAGACTTCTTTTGTATTTATAGCTCTAGAATCGTCTAAAATACATAAATTTTCCTTCACTTCTCTTTTTGATCCATTTATTACGTTTCCCAATATTTTTACCTCGTCAAATTTAAAATTATTTTTATTCTTAGTAGCATGATTTGATAAAGCTTAGAAAAGTTTGTCTGTTAAGAGAGGCCAAGTTTGCCAGAAATTATTCGACATAAATAAAATGGTTTAAATAAAGTTTTGAAGAATTTATTTGCCCTAAAAGGCCTTTATTAAAAGAAGAGAATATACATATATCTAAATATATATACATATATATATATATATATATATATATATATATATATACATATATATATATATATATATATATATATATATTCACATATAGGAAGAGAGAGGGGGGGGGTGTTATGAAGGAAGATGTAAACAGGAGCATACATGAGTATATTGACTTGTAGGCTGACTAATTGTTGCTGTCTCTATGAGTAGGATTTAGTAGAGGTCAATATTCGCCGTGTCAATACTAAACCCGCCATACAGATAGGTCTTGAACAGTGCATGGATATTAGTAACGGCGCTCCAACAAGCCTGTAATAAAAAAAAAAATCGTATTAATACAAATTGTGCGTATCTGCAACATGTCATATTTAATATGACATATTGCAGATACGCAAAGGGGAAATAAATCTTTAAAGTTGATGAAATATCCTTAAGTCTTGTTTCGGCTGTATTTCTGTTGTGATTCCTTCTTTAATCTGTAATTCTTCCACCAGAGTACTTTGCATTTTCCGGAGGAAGATATTTTAGTGTCACCTGATTGGATTAATAAAAGGTTGAAGAATTCTTCCTTTCTCTGATATTAGCTCTTGGAATAAGTTAAATATTATCTTGAAGGCTGAAAACGGCCTTATATCAATATATATTCCATGGAATCAAATTAAAAAAAGTATGGTTGTGGTTTTACTGAGCTATAAATCTGGTATTCAATCCTAATAAGACCCAATCTAGAAAAAAAATATTATATAATTTTAGTAATCTTATAAAAACTTCAAAAAAAAAAAAAAAAAAAAAAAAAAAAAAAAAAAAAAAAAAAAAAAAAACCAGTCCCGTAACAGGCCACGAGGGCCCTGAGGGGCAGATACTATAGAGGTATCTGATTCATGACCATACGGCACACTAGGGAGATAGTGTGGTCAGTACTATGCTCCGGCCGCCTGATTTTCCCCTTGGCCGCTTCGACTGCTAGAGTCATTAGCACCCAAGGTACCCATTATTAATTAAGTTAATTAAAGGCTGGGTTGGCCTAGGGACGGTCAGGGAGGCTGAATTCAACCGGTGAACGAAGACACTAGAAGAAAAAATCTTTAGTGCTTGCTCGGGATTTGAACTCAGGCCTCCAGCTTATTAGTCCAGCGCTCTACCACTGAGCTAACCTCGCCCCCATAAAAACTTCATCATATGCTAATTCTCGTTGAGTTTTGCACCCCATCAATATTAACTTTAAAAGTTAACTTTAACTGTGCAGAAACATCTCGTTCTCTACGTTGAACTGTGCGTTATCTAGAAACACGTGAACACAGCAGTGCATACGAATTTTGACTGGAAGCCTTAAGAACTGATGCTTTCTACTTTATATCTCCCGCCGTGATAAGGTACGCTTAGTCAATACTAAGCCCGCGTAACACACAGGTCCTGAGGAGGGTATCCATACTTGAAACGGCGTGATGTGGAGTAAAATCTATATCTAGCTAGACTAAAGTGAAAAAGAAAGTGTTATATATTATAGCTTTCAAAACTAGATAATAAGCCATCTTATTGCCAGAGATTAAGATAATCTCGTCCAAAATATCTTACATATTTTCGTGGCCGTTAAACCCGCGTCTCCTCCCTGGTGTCTATTTCTAGAATTTAAATTTATTCTGTTTATATCGTTCAAGTCTAACTCTACAATTTGATTCTTCTAATGCACACTGTGACTTTTTTAACTATATACTTTTCAAACTATTACGATTTTACACCACTGTGCTGCGCTTTGATGTTAATCGAAACATTTCTCGTATAGTAGGGGTCTCCCGTGGTCTAGTGGTGGAGATGGTGGGTTCGATCCCCACCGGCGCCAGAAGTTTTCTCATCTCAGGGTTCGTTGAGAAAATTCCTGGCTGTACCCTGGATGTTTGCGCTAATAGCCAAGATTTGTAAATGCGCCCTAAAAAAAAATCTCGTATAGTTAAGCATAACGAAGATATAAACTATGCTTTAATTATATTATTTTTTTGGTGCCAAGGTATTTTTCGGCGGTTTCGAACTAATTTGATGCCGTGTATTCAAATATTGAATTAGTTTTTCCCTAGCAATCCGGAAGTGACGACTAGAAAATTTCACGTTTCAGATCACGAAAATAACAGTGGTTCAAATTGGTATATAATATTTATATGTATATATATATATATATATATATATATATATATATATATATATATAGTCTTGTAGAAACCAATCTTCCAGTCTGTCACGTATATTTTTCCCGACACGAACAAGGTATGCAATATATACCCGGTGTCTTCAATCTAATATCATCCTTGTTGTGGAAGATTGGTTTCTACAAGACCCAAGGAACATATAAAAGTCAAGAACATGGACACAAAAAGATCAAATACCCTCAAAAGTTCAATAGAGAAGATGGCTACAGATCTAGCAAATTAGGGACACCCGTCTTTCCAAGGGAGACTAAAGATCTGATTGGCTGTAAGGAATCGAACAGCTCGGAAAGGATCGACCAATCAGAGTGCTGTGAATGCCAACTACGACCCCAACCAGGTATAAATAAGACCCGGTCTAAAGCCTATCGTCATTCTCAAAAGGAACACTGAAGAATCTGGCAGAATGCCTGGCGAGACGTCGGTTCTTACCAATTTGACACGGGCATATCCAGAAGACATTAAAACATTATATATATTATATTTTACTTATTAATTTAAAATATATATATATAAGTAAGATTTCATGATGATAGAGAAATGTCTTACTGATTTTCAATTTTGTGTATGTTTGCAGGAGTAAAAGCCACAGTGTTGATCATGGGACCACTTCCCCCTTCGGCCTGGAGAGCCTCCGCAGGGCTAAGCTGGACGGGAGGATCCACAGTGCAGACAAACTTGGAGGTAACGTACATTTATACAGATATATATATATATATATATATATATATATATATATATATATATATATCAATTTTTCTATATCACGTACTTAAGCTCCGAAATTCTGGAAAAAGTAGACTTTTAAAGCATTTCTCACGTTTCCAAAAGAACTTGGCATTTTGTTTCACAAAAATATTTGTAATCGGCAGGTAAAAATATTTTTGAAGAATTTCCACGTCAACAAATTGTTTTATGTATTGCTTTTTTTTATGTTCAATGATGTTCTAATCCTTTTTTAACAAAATTAAATCAGGAATATATAGGAAAGTGCTCAATTTTTATTGTAGTACCTTAATTGAGAGGAAACGTTACACTAGTGAACATTTGATCTAAAAAAATAAAAAAATACTGGGAGCGGTATGGCCCTTATAGGGTTTTAAGGGTCGCTGATTACGATGAGCGGGTTGGTTAACCTACATCACATCGGATTTAAGGTCATTTGAAGATCAAACATACCCCTATCATGACCATACCACTCCGAGTAATGTTTTTAGATCAAAATTTGACCAGTAATAATGTAGTTATTACTGTAATGTACCTTCATCGCTAGGTAATTACAATTTTGTTTTTTGTTTGAAGAATATGACAAACTGATGCTAAAAACAAAATAAGAATTTAATTATCATTCGCAACAATTTATTAATGTTTGAATTATTCTGATATCAATAATATCCTTCCTGTGATATTTTCCTGTATAAGCTAGTTCTTTTAGACTCAACTCCTAGAGTCGTTCCTCTATCTAGGATCAGGAACTAGTAAAGTGCTGCCATCAGCCGGATAAAAGTTGAACTAGCTTACTACTAACCTTTATCCGCCAACATTATCCAAGATGGTTTCCCATGATCAGCAGTATCTAGCCGCCATTTATATACTAACCTTCTTTCTTTATAACCTCATTCTAATCATAACTTTTAATCAGGGGTCAAAAATAATCGTTAACTTCTATCTTAAAAAAGTAGTTTTAATTTTAATTTCTAAAAAGTAAAAGTTCGAAAATAACTTTTTGCGTTTAAAATGTTTTTTTTTTTTAAATTGTTTTACTGGTTTTTTTTTTCAACTTAAAAATTAAAAGTTTTGAAGTAATTGTTATTAAAATACTTAATAGGAAAAAGTTTAAAAAAATAAATTAAAGCTACTAACGTATATTTTTTGCTTTGTGTCAACAAATATATTTCAGTAACTAAACAGAAATACATTTTTAAACAAAGAACATTTCACTTATTCTGAAGTCTATTAATTAAATTTCAATCATAATTTTTCTTGTAATTCCGTGGAATTTAGATTAAATCTATAATCATTTCATACATACTTTAGGGTTATAACTTTTAAATATAAGTTTTTAACTGTTATTTTTTAACTTATAAAATATAAGTTTTTTAACAGTTCAATTGTACCTTTTTCCAAAAAAAAAAACTGTTTCACTTTTTATGCCCTGCTCAAAATAAACTGGAATTTTTCGGAATCACACCTACGATAGGGCGTAGATGTAGGCGCATCTACATCTAGGTCATTAGCGCCGACATCCAGGGTGCAGCGAGGAATTTTCTCAGCGAGCCCTGAGATGAGAAAATTCATGCCGGAGGCGGGAATCGAACCCACCATCTCCCGCTTATGAATCCAGCGCGATAGCCACTAGACCAAGGGAGACGTAGGTAGTTGGTATCGATTAATCAGACCTACACACAGCTAATTAATCAGACCTACACACAGCTAATTAATCAGACCTACACACAGCTAATTAATCAGACCTACACACAGCTAATTAATCAGACCTACACACAGCTAATTATTCAGACCTACACACAGCTAATTAATCAGACCTACGCACAGCTAATTAATCAGACCTACACACAGCTAATTAATCAGACCTACACACAGCTAATTAATAAAGATAGTTCATTTATGTTTATTTAGTGTTAAAGGAAAAGGGCCTGATATTATTTTTTCCCCTAATGCGGTAATTCGCTAAGAACATTACATTTATTATTGCATGAGGTATCTAATGTTATAATCCTGTGTATAAATAACGTTGCATGGTATATATATATATAAAGATACTGTGAGCATGTTTGTAATTTCTTTGGCTTCACCACTGTGGGACTATTCCGACCAGCATGGTAGCGCCGTTACTAATATACATGCAGCAATCAAGACCTATCTGTATTGCGGGTTTAGTATTGACACGGCGAATATTGACCTTCACTAAATCCTAATAATAGAGACAGGAACAATTAGTCAGCCTACAAGTCAATATACTCATGTACACTCCTGTTTACATCTTCCATCATAAAGCAGAAATATACTCTCTCCATCCGTCTCTTTTCTTTTTAATTTTTAGGTATTTTTCATAGCCAACGAATTTTTTTTTTTTGTTCTTAGGTAAACGTTTATAGAATCAAACAATTGTTAATAACCTAGCGTTTTCCAAAAGGTTGCTTTCTACAAATATTCGTTAAACCCAATTAATGTAAATTCAATAGTTTGCTATACCATCTGAACATAAGGAAGCTTTGAGATATATACCCAGTAATACCAAAATCAGTAATAAACTTCCTCAGGGGCCATTATGTATTCGCATGCGGTTTGCTCTCTACGCATATTAAAGCTGTATATATGAGTGGCAAGCGTATCAAACGCGGGGTTGTAGTCCATGAAACAAGTAGGGCAAACAGGTAATCAAGTGATACAAAAGAAAATAAATTTTTTTACCAGATATATATACATGGTCGTCTATATATATATATATATATATATATATATATATATATATATATATATATATATATATAGGTACAGGGTGGCCCAGATAAGCGGGCCACAAGAAAAATAACTACTAAACGGTTTGAGATATCAAAATTTCTCAAAGGGGCAAAGTTGTAGTTCTCGTCGAGGTCTATAAAATGGTGCACTCAGAAATGAGAAAATAACACTTCTAAGGGCTCAAATAGGCCTTTGAAGGGAAGGGTTTCCTCTTTTCCCATATTTTGCATTATATTTTTAAAATGTACTAGCAAAACCAGGAAGCACCTTGCAAATGGGGGTTTGATGCGTCAAGTAGTTCTCTGTAAAAATTTGCATGTATTCCTCATCTGAAATTCCAAAAGAAGGCACTTGAATTTGTAGTATTCTGTCAATATGTGTGACTCATCATTTCTAATTTCAAGTTATAGTTTATGAAAAATGTCTTGGTTGTTTTGATTCTGTAGCTAAAGAAGGAAACGCGCTCAATATTATTCCACTTTATGTTTACTAATAACTCACTGACAACTCATTACTATTTGTTGTGATAAGAGTTATTAATAATCTGAGCTTGTGCGTAATTCCAAACAGATATCTATGTATTAATAAATAGGAGTATGGTCCAATGATGATGTTCTCCTAGGAGTGAGAGATAGACACGATTATAGGCCTATATTGGAATTTTGTCTACTACTATAGGCTAATAAGCCTATGTTGGCTCCTATATCCACCTCTGATATCTAACATCCGAAAACACTGAGAGAAAACATACCTTTCGTTAAAATATCCTTCTACTATGAGGTGTATACATAATGTAATAAGAAACACAGGGTAAGGACCTATAGATAAATTTATTCATATGATGTCTTATAGACAGACATGGTATATAGTTGTACAATGTTGTATCTAATTCTGCATTCTATCAGTAAGTGTTATGTCTGTATTTATATAAAAAGATACTGAGGATATTTAGTTTTTGCAAGTCCCAGCCAATCCATTCCTCCTCTTTGTAACTAATGCTTCTAGGATTTCCATATTTAAATCTAGGATTGTATCCTGTAAATAATCCTCAGTTAATGTGTAGTCGTTAGCGGGGAGCATTTCCTATTCTGAATCCCGCTAGAACTAGCCATGAATATGCAATAAACCGGAGATGGGAAAAATAACGCCGCTGTACTTTCGGGCCTAAACCACATTTACCGATATATCATATAGCTCGATTATAGTTGTAATTACCAATGGCGTAGCTATATCACAACTTTCGTATGTAACCTTCATAGGACACCTAGACTCGTGTCCTATGAATGGCGTATGAGATTGTGACAGCTATGCGTTTCATCACTACGCTTGTGCCTCTTTAAGTATGACATCTTCCTGATTTTGGCCTGAACAAGTCTTATGCGTATCATATCTATATTATGACACCTGCCTCATCTAAATATCTGTGCGTATGACACCTGAGTGTATGTCACATTTGTGTGAGAAACCTGTCTATATGTGTAAAAATCTATGCGTATGGCTTTATTCGTAACATATTTACGCGAATGACACTTATTCAAATGAACGTTGAGCTTATTCCAGTTTCAAGTGTGACATAAACATATGAAAGCTAAGTGTATGATACACATGTGTGTGCTATCCTCTATTCTGGGAGGGACTCCAGGACTGGCTGGTTCATGAAATTCAAGCATGACCAGTGAAATCCCTAATAAGTAATTTCAGCGATTGGTTGAAAGCTTATGGCAAAGAGCTCTTGATAAGCTTCGAGAATAACCTCATAAAGGCATTTCTGTCAATTGTAAAATGTGAGTTATGGTGCTTCAATGAATGGAGCTGAGAGGGCCATTGTTCAATGTATTTATAATTTTTTTTTACTGGAAGATACTTTTTAAACAAATGAAACGAGGTATTTTTGCCTAAGGCAGCGCTAGTACATGTAAACAAAAAATTATCAAAATCGGCCACCATTTGTCGATTGGAATGTATACGCCATTTGTCGCTGTTAATGGTCATTTTCTGACCATAAGGAGTCATTTCTGACCCATGGTGCTGTTGACTTTTTTCTTCCTCATGACTCGTAGATTCAAAATATGCAATAAAAAAATTTGACCTTGAATAACATTTTAAGGTAAATTTTGCCGGGGTTAATATGAGGGTTATTTTTTCCGATCTTGCATTGGAGAATCATCTGGCCAACGTATATGACATGACCATTATTTTTGTGACACCCTGTACATGACATCTATGCATAATAGATCCGTTCGCATATGGCCTATGCATACCAGCGTTAGAATTACTTCCGACGGACCTTATCTATCAATGATTTCCAGCTCCCGAACTATCCTAAAAATATTCCTTGTTATGTTTTCCTTATTTTGTCCACCCCTCCCCCTTCCTTATTATATCCTTATGCCGTCTTCGTGTTGAGATCGCCGAGAAATAAATACCTATATTTCCTTAAACACACTCACACATGTTTCCTCGCTGTTAATCTTCCCTGAAACTCAGTTGGGCTTTAGGGTTGTGCCCATCTGAAGAGAAATAAGCATAAAATTAAACTAAACTATAGATATCATGCCAAATAAATAAGGTCCATTTGTCGAAAAGAAATTAAATTGATCCATCAGATATTGAGAATTAATAATGAAAAAAAAAACCATTTAAGTCAGCTATTAAGAAATTTATTGAAAAGAAAAAAGAAGAAAATTATCGAAGTTTATCTCTTTGTATAGGTAATTTCGAATTAATTCTACAGGATTGGAGGTTGCATTTTCTACTTTTTCACTAATTGGCTTAGTTACGCAGCTCCTGCGTGACAGAATTTTTAATATGATTTTTGCTAATTTTCTCATTCGTCATATTTATAGTATTTTCGAAGTGTATTATTAATCGTTTATCTATTTTAAACGGGTTTTTTTCATGCATTGCATTTATGCGGATTGGTATGGTCATATTTAACACTGTAAAGTTTATTGTTAATATATGTATATGTATATTCTGGTGTGTGTTTTTTATGAAATTATATTATCACGTGCCATGAAATGTAATCCTCATATATTCGGTGTTTCACGGCTTATCAGCCACAAGAGTGGCCTGGTTTTGATGAATACCGTACAAAAATAGTTGGTCTGGTTCAAAAGGTCACGCCCTACCCGTTGCCAAGACAATCCGCCCATCGTAAAATTAAAAAAACTACCTTTTTCGGCGAGATTCCATTCCCTCGCATAAGCCTCAAAGTACACTTTTCATATTATTCATTGGGAAGACCTTTTCCGATTTCTTATCTATTCCCTCAATTAACACAAGAACGGTTTACAAATCTTTGCGTGTGGAAGGTAACCATTAAACCTCTATAAATTTCCTGGAAAGAAGGTTACTATTTTGATAGGACGGTTTCTGTTGGAGAAAACGTTGAAGGAAATGTAGAAGAAATCAGACTCGCAGGATCTGCGTCATCATAGCGCGGTTCCGTTCTTATCTCTAGTTTCATTTAGAAAGCTTGAAATAGAAACATTTTTGGTTATTCCATTCATGAAATACTTTTATAGCCGCAGATACGTGACAGATGACAAAGTTGCCTACCTCACTGCTTGACATGACAAAGGTACCTACCTCACTGCTTGACATGACAAAGGTGCCTACCTCACTGCTTGACATGACAAAGGTGCCTACCTCACTGCTTGACATGAAAAAGGTGCCTACCTCACTGCTTGACATGACAAAGGTGCCTACCTCACTGCTTGACATGACAAAGGTGCCTACCTCACTGCTTGACATGACAAAGGTGCCTACCTCACTGCTCGACATGACAAAGGTGCCTAGCTCACTGCTTGACATGAAAAAGGTGCCTACCTAACTGCTCGACATGACAAAGGTGCCTAGCTCACTGCTTGACATGACAAAGGTGCCTACCTCACTGTTTGACATGACAAAGGTGCCTACCTCACTGCTTGACATGACAAAGGTGCCTACCTCACTGCTTGACATGACAAAGGTGCCTACCTCACTGCTTGACATGACAAAGGTAGCTACCTCACTGCTTGACATGAAAAAGGTGCCTACCTCACTGCTTGACATGACAAAGGTGCCTACCTCACTGCTTGACATGACAAAGGTGCCTACCTCACTCTTGACATGAAAAAATGTCTCCCTGGCCTTGTCAAGGTTCGCTCCTATAATTCTAATTTTATAGATAAATGCAATTCAAAACAAGAAAAAGACAAAACAACTATTCAAAAGAACTAAACAAACATATTATAAGTCCTAGGCCCTTATTTCTCTGGTTCACATCGCCTAATCGAAAATTTCTTCAGAACACTTTTTTGTAGAGAATTTAGCAAACTTTCCAGTGGTCAACTTCTACTTAGATATTTTTCATCCTCCTTTGAGAGGAAACCCGCTTATGAGATTGACCTTATAAGCAATCACTTGTGCCACATGAAAATTTGTACATATATATATATATATATATATATATATATATATATATATATATAGAGAGAGAGAGAGAGAGAGAAAGAGAGAGAGAGAGAGAGAGAGAGAGAGAGAGAGATAGAGAGAGAGAGAGAGAGAGAGAGAGAGAGAGAGAGAGAGAGAGGAAGAGATACACAGACAATTAAATGTTTATATGGTGCTGTCAATGGACCGAGTTTAATGAAATGTGGTACAAAAACACTTTGTGTGGTTTTCCGGTTGGGAAATATATATATATATATATATATATATATATATATATATATATATATATATATATATATATAGAAAGAGAGAGAGATACACAGATAATGAAATGTTTATATATATTAGCTCTAGCTGGAAAATAAATGGACCGAGTTTAATGAAATGTGGTACAAAAACACTTTGCGTGGTTTTCCGGTTGTGAAATGGTAGTAAATACAAAGCAAACATTTGAAAGCTCACTAAATTCTCTACAAAACAGTTTACTTCTATGTTTGATATAGCGATGCCTTACAGAGGAATCGGTGCTTAACCTTCCAGTAGTGGCGCCCCTTTTTGGGAATCCATAGTGGCGCTACACCTCACAGATGCAAACCCTATTTCGCGCGGAAAAATGTGCCTCAGCAAAGTGATTAGTGAAAGAACATGAAACATGACTAAATATATAAATTATGAATATCAAATATGACAAAAAAAATATAAGATATGTATATAAAATTTGAATACACAACATATGAATATGAAATAATAATTAATTTCGTTTAGAGCCTGCTGCTCAAATTCAGGAACATAAATATGCTTTAGCTACACCCGATAAACCTATGTAATATACTGTATAACATACAGTCTTCTTTTTCTAACATGACCACCGCGCATGCGCGAATGCCAGCGGACAACATTCTGTGTTGCTAACATGTATATAGGGGGCTATCGTAAATCTTATCCTACAGGATATTCATGTAAAAAAAAATAGGAAATCACACGAATATTGGCGCTGTACCTAGCAGTTGAAGGCCAATTTTCACTTCTCTCATTTATTCTACGTTCGAATAAACTCACCCACATACTCATAGATGATAGCGGAGTAAGATAGAGAACGAAAAGTGGAAATATCTCATGTCTGTAAAACTTACGTGAGTTGTGGCGCGGCACCTGAGAGGTGACGAGGGCAGCCACTGACAATGATGACTTCAGAAAAAAGCGCCAATGCGACTGGCCGGTGGGAAAACGGAAATCCGGAAGATACTAAAGCGGAGAGCCCGCCAAAACACGGCTGCCAACCGTGATCCAAAAATTAAAAAAAGTATGCACCTCACAGGTGCGCGCCAGTAACTGTCAGTTTTCGGTTACGGCGTCTCAGCCCCCCCTCCCTCGCATTGATATTTCATTTAACATTTTTCACGAAAGATCGAAACAAAACATTAACAGTTTCTGTTCTAATCTTTCGAAATAACACTAGGGATAATAATGGAAAAGCACTACGATGACACAGTTTCTACGAGTCAGACTTTTAGCGCCCCCCCCCCCCCGAGGAAGTAAATCCTTATTTGACGCAATCCGGATGTGCCGACATGAAAATTTCATGTTTCAGATCCCTTATATCAATAATATAACAATATATATACAGTGGAACATGGATAATTCGAACTTCGATAATTCGAAATCGTGGTTAATTCGAATATTTCTCTCGGTCCCTAGAATTTAGGGCATAAACAATGTAAAAAAATCGTGGTTAATTCGAATTTTTTACGAGTCTTTGCCTCCAATGGGAAGTGTTCGATCTTAAATCTTGTGTAAATATTCTCCCCTCGGGTAAGGAGGATAGTAAGATACGGATGTAGGGGTTCCGGGACAAGAAGGGCGGCGGTCTCATAGTCTAGTTCTTGGACTCTAGGAGTTCTGCAAAGTGGTGGGTCGCGCTTCCTCCCTTCCAGGGGTTGTAGTTACATCCTGTCGTTTTATCCTAGAATTCCCTCCAACCATCCCTCCGATCTTCATTTCCTATTAAGATATAAGTCAGTCAGTGCCTAGATCTGTTGTATTGTTTATTCCTTGAATTTCTGGTGTACTGTGCAGTTCTGTGAGTTGTTGATTTATGAAGTCGAAGCCTAGAAGTTATAAAACTTTAACGTTGTCAGAGAAAATAGCTGCGATTAAAGAAGTTGAAAAAGGAATAAGGAAAAATTCTGAAATTGCCGAGGAATTCCTCCTAATACTTTATCAACTTAACTGAAAAATAAAGAAAAAACTCATGAAAATGACTTTCTTCAAAACAATAGACTTTTATTTTAACTTTTTTGATGAATTATTTATTACTTATGTACGTAATCATCAATTTATGAAATGTTTGTTATTGTTTAAATAAAATGTATGTATTTTTTTAAATTAAAAGTTGTGAAAATATGAAATTCGATTTTTTACCCCTTTATTTTCAAAAATTTTTGTAATTCGAATTTTGGATAATTCAAACTTTTTTATCGGTCCCTAGGGGTTCGAATTTCCAAGTTCTACTGTGTATATATATATATATATATATATATATATATCCATGAAATAAAATGCATAAGATGTAGTGAATTTGTCCACATGAGTTCTAAATGTGACAATACTCAAATAGCCGTTAACCGTATTGCACCTAGTTACTTTCATCCAACTGATAATAGCACCCCACCCTTTCGTCCTACTGATAATAGGACCCCACCCTTTCATCCAACTGATAATAGCACCCCACCCTTTCGTCCTACTGATAATAGGACCCCACCCTTTCATCCAACTGATAATAGCACCCCACCCTTTCAAATAGCTGAAGAAAATAAATATTCAAATATCGGCAATCTTGCTGGAATAATTCCAACCAGGAGTACAATCCCGCAGGAGACGACGAAGGCACATGGTTTAGGGATCAATAATGTGGTCAAGAATGTTTCCATATTGTCTAAGAAGCAACAGCCTTTGGAAACTGCCATTCCCACGGAAAAAATTGAAAATAGCAAATTTATCTGAAAATGAAAAAAAATTATAACCCTAATTAATCAAACATGAAAACAGAAATCCTTGACAAGAACCTACACCAGATGGAGAAAACGCCATCTAAACTGAAGGATACAATCTCAGATCCATTATTCACAAATGGTTCAGGGACCCCTGAACGAATCACACCGACAGCATCGAAGAGGTCTTCCATCGACAAGTATCCCATAACAGCTGGAATCACTTCTAAAGATATCGTTCGTTGAGAAAAATACTTCCCATATTATGCCTGAATTCAGTTCAGATACTGATGGTATCATTAGAATGTTAGCGGCACTCAAAAATTTGTTAATTTGTTAAGAATAAATTAAGGTCAGAAAAAGTCCGAATAACAAAATTTGGTAAAAATGCAGTTTCCAGCCCTCCAAACCGATTTCTTTCAAACTTTGCACAATAACGTATTTTGATGCACTAAACACGAATACGATAAAAAAAAACGTCGGATTCAACTAGGAAAGAAGTTATTAAGCACTTAAGTTCACTGTTGTGCAGGTTATGAGAGCTAAGTCTAGGTCACTTAAAGTCTAGGACGACTTTAAGGGCATACATGCTATGCGTTTCCGCTCGCTCCGCTCGCTCAAGAAGATAACAAAACCCCAGTCAATCCAACTCGCTAAAATTAATAGAATTCTATTAATTTTAGCGAGTTGGATTGACTGGGGTTTTGTTATGTTCTTGAGCGAGCGGAGCGTAGCGGAGCGAGCGGAAACGCATAGCACGTATGCCCTTAAGCGACAGGTGCCGACAGGCGAGGATGCCCTTAAAATTAACAATATCTTTGAATAAATGGTTTCTGAACATTTCAAATGAGAGTTCTCTGTTTCCCAATGTTACATATCTGCGCATGCGCGTGTTTACAAATACGCTGATGACGCCTAGTTTTATAACCTTCCTAACTTTAGTGCTTAATATTATAGTCTATTAATTTTAGCGAGTTGGATTGACTGGGGTTTTGTTATCTTTTTGAGCGAGCGTAAACGCATAGCATGTATGCCTTAAAGTCGTCATTTATGCCTTAAAGTCGTCACAAATTTAGTTGTTTACATTAGCTCTCATAACCTGCACAACAGTGAACTTAAGTGCTTAATAACTTCTTTCCTAGTACCTCCAACTCAGAACTACCTTCTACAAAGCTCGAATCTTGTCTCAGCTGAGACTAGCCGGAAGGTTGGAGCTGAGAATATTTACCAATGGAATCTTGTACAAGATAAAATGTGACGAGATATGCTCAATATGCAACCTGTACGAAGAGGAGGATATTGGTCACTTCCTACTCAGGTGTCCGATGTACACGGAAGCTAGACGCCACTACATCTGCAGCTATTTCCAAGCAGAGGACACCACTGAAGACAGGCTTGTTGCATTACTGGATGTAAGAGACCGTGAGAAGCTCAACAACCTCTGCGCCTACGTTTTATATGCCCTCAGAATCCGTGCTTTTATCAGATTCGATTAATTTCTTTTGTGGCTGTTTCTTTAATGTAGGACTGAATGTGCAAAACTGAATTATTTTAAATTTAATTTGGGTGA